>WNWK01000628.1:232500-307500 GCA_009830355.1 Cherax destructor
GTTTCACTTGCTTGGAAGGTTTCATCAGTCGAATACGAAGATGATTACAAGACTGGAGAATAAGGTGATCAGTAGCTCTCTCTCTCTCTCACACACTGTCTCTCTTTCTCTTTCTCTCTCTCTCTCACACACACACACATTGTGAGCTGTAACTCGACCCCGGTAACCTCAAATAGGTGAGTACACACACACACACACACACACACACACACACACACACACACACACACACACACACACACACACACACACACACACACACACACACACACACACACACACACACATACATTATCCTTGGCACTCTTCGAGGGGAAACTTTTGACAGTGAGAAGGGCTCTTGATCCGAGGAATTAAAAAGACAAAATTTCCTTATTGGTGTCAAGACCAGGCATCCCCAGGCTGTGTGACCCCTGGATATAAGACTCTCCCTCCCCAGGCTGTGTGACCCCTGGATATAAGACTCTCCCTCCCCAGGCTGTGTGACTCCTGGGTATAAGACTCTCCCTCCCCAGGCTGTGTGACCCCTGGATATAAGACTCTCCCTCCCTAGGCTGTGTAACCCCCGGATATAAGACTCTCCCTCCCCAGGCCGTGTGTGACCCCTAGATATAAGACTCTCCCTCCCCAGGCTGTGTGACCCCTGGATATAAGACTCTCCCTCCCCAGGCTGTGTGACCCTTGGATATAAGACTCTTCCTCCCCAGGCCTTGTGTGACCCCTGGATATAAGACTCTCCCTCCCCAGGCTGTGTGTGACCCCTGGATATAAGACTCTCCCTCCCCAGGCTGTGTGACCCCTGGATATAAGATTCTCCCTCCCCAGGCTGTGTGTGACCCTTGGATATAAGACTCTCCCTCCCCAGGCCGTGTGTGACCCCTGGATATAAGACTCTCCCTCCCCAGGCCGTGTTTGACCCCTGGATATAAGACTCTCCCTCCCCAGGCTGTGTGACCCCTGAATATAAGACTCTCCCTCCCCAGGCTGTGTGTGACCCTTGGATATAAGACTCTTCCTCCCCAGGCCGTGTGTGACCCCTGGATATAAGACTCTCCCTCCCCAGGCTGTGTGACCCCTGGATAAAAGACTCTCCCTGCCCAGGCTGTGTGACCCCTGGATATAAGATTCTCCCTCCCCAGGCTGTGTGTGACCCTTGGATATAAGACTCTCCCTCCCCAGGCCGTGTGTGACCCCTGGATATAAGACTCTCCCTCCCCAGGCCGTGTGTGACCCCTGGATATAAGACTCTCCCTCCCCAGGCTGTGTGACCCCTGGATATAAGACTCTCCCTCCCCAGGCTGTGTGACCCCTGGATATAAGACTCTCCCTCCCCCATTGCTCGTGCAAGATGCATCCTCACAAGGGAGTCTTTAATAAGATACATGCACAACACCTGGGTGTCTTTATTGTGTCTCCATTAACAACTCCCAGGTGTTGCAAATGTGTCTTATGCATCAACCTATGAGTATTGCAGACCTCTGATGTGACGATACCAGCCTGTTCAGTGATCGCATTACTGGTATATAATACCGAGAAGTTGCAGGACTTACCACCTACTGTCAAGGCTGAGGGACTTACCACTTACTGTCAAGGCTGAGGGACTTACCACCTACTGTCAAGGCTGAGGGACTTACCACTTACTGTCAAGGCTGAGGGACTGACCACTTACTGTCAAGGCTGAGGGACTGACCACTTACTGTCAAGGCTGAGGGACTGATCACTTACTGTCAAGGCTGAGGGACTGACCACTACTGTATAAGCTGAGGTCTGATCCTTACTGTCAAGGCTGAGGACTGACCACTTACTGTCAAGATGAGGGACTGATCACTTACTGTCAAGGCTGAGGGACTGACCACTTACTGTCAAGGCTGAGGGACTTACCACCTACTGCCAAGGCTGAGGGATTTACCATTACTGTCAAGGCTGGAGGACTTACCACCTACTGCCAAGGCTGAGGGACTTACCATACTGTCAGGCTGAGGACTGACCACTTACTGTCAAGGCTGAGGACTGACCACTTACTGTCAAGGCTGAGGGACTGACCACTTACTGTCAAGGCTGAGGGACTGACCCCTTACTGTCAAGGCTGAGGGACTGACCACTTACTGTCAAGGCTGAGGGACTGACCAGTGAGTGGCCACATCAAATTACCTCCTTATTTCTTCCACCGTCTCCATTATATACTATTTTCATTGGATTGAAAAACCCACTGGTTGGCGAAACGTCTCTACCATTAAAGGCATCCAAGTGTTACAAATGTGTCTCATTCATCCGCTTGGTAAATCCATCCACTTAGATACATCCCCACTTTAAGATTTCCCAAGTCACTTACCGAGAGATGGCGATGTCCTCCTTCTGCATGGCAATTTTTGCAGCTCTTTGTGCAGCTGCTACGGCTGCTTCGATTCGCTCTCGGAACTTGGCCGAGCGGATGAGGAACACGTGTTTCTTTTTATTGGAGGTGATGAGGACGTTGTTCTTGTACTTGCCCTCCTCTCTGGTTCCATCCTGCAGGAGGAAGTAAGTGGTGGTGATGTATTCTTTAAGAAGAGTGGAGCACTATGGTAGACCTACTGGACCATACTAGACAGGTCCTACTGTTGATATACCAACAAGCTGATCAATATTTGTATGGCTTGGATATCTTAATGCCGAAACGTTTCGTCTGTGAAACAGGCTTCTTCTGTCGAATGCAAGTGAATTAAACATACAAATAGTAGAAAGTTGTAGTTTCTTCCGCCTGAGGGAGAAACCATGACCTAACAAGGGAACTGATTACCTCAGTTTCTATTACTACTGTCTCCAGCATCATAATCGCTCTTATTCAACTGAAGAAGACCGTTGTACAGGCGAAACGTTTCGGCGATATCCAAGTGTTGTACACATATCTCGTTGACCAAGCAGGGGCTGCCCACCCACGCCCACTCATGTACCTCTCCAACCTACATTTTTACAGATGTCGAAAGTCCTCTCATCTGTGACGCTACTAAGAGAATTTGTTCCACTCGTCTACAACTCAATTGCCAAACCAGTCCATCCCAATATTCTTTACAGGAATTATTACTATTCTTCTTCTTCTTCTTCTTCTTCTTCTTCTTCTTCTTATTATTATTATTATTATTATTATTATTATTATTATTATTATTATTTTATTTTTTTTATTAACACATAGGCCGTTTCCCACCAAGACAGGGTGGCCCGACAAAGAAAAACTTTCATCATCATTCACTCCATCACTGTCTTGCCAGAGGCGTGCTTACACTACAGTTACAAAACTGCAACATTAACACCCCTCCTTCAGAGTGCAGGCACTATATTTCCCATCTCCAGGAATCAAGTCCGGCCTGCCGGTTTCCCTGAATCCCTTCATAAATGTTACCTTGCTTACACTCCAACAGCACGTGAAATCCTAAAAACCATTTGTCTCCATTCGCTCAAATCTAACACGCTCACGCACGATTGCTGGAAGTCCAAGCCCCTCACACACAAAAACCTCCTTTACCCCCTCCCTCCAACCTTTCCTAGGCCGACCCCTAACCCGCCTTCCCTCCACTACAGATTTATACACTCTCGAAGTCATTCCACTTTGTTCCATCCTCTCTATATGTCCAAACCATCTCAATAACCCCTCCTCAGCTCTTCCTTCATATACCCATCTGCTGACACATCCACTCCCAAATATCTGAACACATTCACCTCCTCCATACTCTCTCCCTCCAATCTGATATCCAATCTTCCGTTATCTAATTTTTTGTTATCCTCATCACCTTACTCTTTCCTATATTCACTTTTAATTTCTTTCTTTTAAATACCCTACCAAACTCATCCACCAGCCTCTGCAACTTCTCTTCAGAATCCCCCAAAAGCACAGTGTCATCAGCAAAGAGCAACTGTGACAACTCCCACTTTGTGTTAGATTCTTTATCTTTTAACCCCACACCTCTTGCCAACACCCGAGCATTCACTTCTCTTACAACTCCATATATAAATATATTGAACAACCACGGTGACATCACACATCCTTGTCTAAGGCCTTCTTTTATTGGGAAATAATCTCCCTCTAACCTACATACTCTAAACTGAGCCTCACCATCCTCGTAAAGACTCTTCACTGCTTTCAATAACCTACCTCCTATTCCATACATTTGCAACATCTGCCACATTGCTTTAATATCCACCTATCATACTGCCTTTTCCAAATCCATAAATGCCACAAACACCTCTTTACCCTTATCTAAATATTGTTCATCTATATGTTTCACTGTAAGCACTTGGTCTACACACTCCCTACCCTTCCTAAAGCCTCCTTGTTCATCTGCTATCCTGCTCTCCGTCTTACTCTTAATTCTCAATAATAACTTTACCATACACTTTACTAGGTATACTCAAAGACTTATTCCCCTATAATTTTTACACTCTCTTTTGTCCCCTTTGCCTTTATACAAAGGAACTATGCATGCTCTCTACCAATCCCTAGGTACCTTACCCTAGGTACCTTACCCTTTATAAGGCACCTGGGGATTGCACGGCGATTAGGTTTGATCCAGGAAAGGAGAGGATAGACTCAATTTCTTGGATCAATAATCCTCCACCAGCATCCCTTAAAAGGGGAAAAGGAGATAAAAATTGGAAAAGGTTGTGAATAGACAGGAAGAGAGAAGACAGGAAGAGAGAAGACAGGAAGAGAGCAGACAGGAAGAGAGAAGACAGGAAGAGAGAAGACAGGAAGAGAGCAGACAGGAAGAGAGAAGACAGGAAGAGAGCAGGACAGGAAGAGAGACAGGAAGAGAGCAGACAGGAAGAGAGACAGGAAGAGAAGAGAAGAGAGGACAGGAAGAGAGAAGACAGGAAGAGAGAAGACAGGAAGAGCAGACAGGAAGAGAGAAGACAGGAAGAGAGAAGACAGGAAGAGAGAGACAGAAAGAGCAGAAGGAAGAGAAAGACAGGAAGAGAGAAGACAGGAAGAGAGCAGACAGGAAGAGAGCAGACAGAAGAGAGAGACAGGAAGAGAGAAGACAGGAAGAGAGAGACAGGAAGAGAGAGACAGGAAGAGAAAAGACAGAAGAGAGAAGACAGGAAGAGAGAAGACAGGAAGAGAGCAGACAGGAAGAGAAGACAGGAAGAGAGAAGACAGGAAGAGAGAAGACAGGAAGAGAGAAGACAGGAAGAGAGAAGACAGGAAGAGAGCAGACAGGAAGAGAGAGACAGGAAGAGAGAAGACAGGAAGAGAGCAGACAGGAAGAGAGAGACAGGAAGAGAGCAGACAGGAAGAAGAGACAGGAAGAGAGAAGACAGGAAGAGAGCAGACAGGAAGAGAGAAGACAGGAAGAGAGCAGACAGGAAGAGAGCAGACAGGAAGAGAGAAGACAGGAAGAGAGAAGACAGGAAGAGAGAAGACAGGAAGAGAGAAGACAGGAAGAGAAGACAGGAAGAGAGAAGACAGGAAGAGAGAAGACAGGAAGAGAGAAGACAGGAAGAGAGAAGACAGGAAGAGAGAAGACAGGAAGAGAGAAGACAGGAAGAGAGCAGACAGGAAGAGAGCAGACAGGAAGAGAGAAGACAGGAAGAGAGAAGACAGGAAGAGAGCAGACAGGAAGAGAGCAGACAGGAAGAGAGAAGACAGGAAGAGAGAAGACAGGAAGAGAGAAGACAGGAAGAGAGAAGACAGGAAGAGAGAAGACAGGAAGAGAGAAGACAGGAAGAGAGAAGACAGGAAGGGTGAAAGCAGACAGGAAGAGAGGTAAGGAAGGTTGAGGTGTACTATATGACTCCTACGGGTTTTACGCTTCCCCTCGAAGATATTGTCAGCTAAAATTTGATCCGTTAATGTATATTGTAGTTTAGATTCCACATTGATAAGGGTTGATTTATATAGTTTAAAGCCTATCTACTACACGAGGGTAAGACTGTGCATCACGTCACCTGTTCACTGTCATTCATGAATGTTTTAATATTACCTTAAAACAGCATTAAGAAGAGGTATGATAAGGCTCATGGAGCAGGGAGAGTGTGGACCTAGTGGCGACCAGTGACGAGGCGGGGCCAGGAGCTGTGAATCGACCCCTGCAACCATAATTAGGTGAGTACACACACACATACACTCGACACCTGCAACCACAATTAGGTGAGTACAATTAGGCGGGTACACACGCGCGCGCGCGACCGCAACAGAATGTATACAGAACGAAGAGAGACAAGGCTAGAGACAGGTAGGGACACCCAGAGTTGGGAGGACCAGCAAACACATCCACCCAAAGAACCACCCACAGAACACTCCAACCAAATAAATTAACGCAAATCCAACCACACTCCACACTCACAGACCCTTCCCCAGCTCAAACCCCACCTACACAGCGGCCTTTCATAACAGCAGGAGGCCAAGACGATGAGAACACACAGCAATGGATGATACACTAGCTGAGGGTTGTCAGAAGGACCAACACGGGAAGGGCAAAGTTACTAGTTGTGGGTGAGTTCAATCACAAGGAGATTGACTGGGATAACCTGGAGCAACACAGGGGCTCAGAAAACCTGGAAGGCCAAGATGATGGAGGTGGTACTGGAAAACCTCATGCATTAACATGTTAGAGATACTACCAGAGAGAGAGAGGAAAGAATGAACCAACAAGGCTGGACCTTATATTCACCTTCAGTAGGTCAGACATTGGGGACATCACATATGAAAGACCCCTAGGAGCTAGTGATCACGTAGTCCTAAGCTTCGAATACATTGTACAGCTAAAAGTAGAGAGGGAAGTAGCATGAGTAGGATGGGAGAAGCCAAACTATAAAAGAGGGGACTACACAGGTATGGGAAATTTCCTGCATGAAGTACAGTGGGAGAGAGAACTTGCGGGAAAAACAGTGAATGAAATGAGGGAATACGTGACCACAAAATGCAAAGAGGCGGAGGAGAGGTTTGTACCAATGGGAAGACCAGAAGGAGTCCTTGGTTCACCCAAAGGTGTAGCTAGAGAATGAAAAAAAATATAGTAAACAAAGGACCCAGGTAAATAAGGAGATTAGCCGAAGAGCCAGAAATGAATATGTATGGATAAGGAGGGAGGCCCAGCGGCAATACGAGAATGACATAGCATCAAAAGCCAGATCTGACTCAAAGCTGTTGTACAGCCACATCAGGAGGAAAACAACAATCAAGGACCAGGTAAACAGGTTGAGGAAGGAAGGAGGGAAGATCACAAGAAACAACAAAGAAGTATGCGAAGAGCTAAACACGAGATCTGAGGATGTATCTTCAGTGGCGACAGATTGGACTACAGTAAACCGGAATGGTAGGGTACACCAACAAGTGCTGGACACACTACACACAACCGAGGAGGAAGTAAAGAGGCTGCTTAGTGAACTTTATACCTCAAAGGCGGTGGAGCCAGACAACATCTCTCCGTGGGTCCTGAGAAAGGGAGAAAAGGCTCTATGTGTGTGCCACTAACAACAATCTTCACACATCTATCAAAATAGGGCAACTACCTGAGGTGTGGAAGACAGCAAACATAATCAAAATCTTTAAGAAAGAAGACAGGCAGGTAGCATTAAACTACAGACCAGTGTCACTGACATGTATATTATGCAAAATCGTGGGAAAGCTTATCAGAAAAAGACTGGTGGAGCACCTAGAAAGGCGTTCCACGATAACCAGCACGGTTTATGGGAGGGGGAAATCCTGTGTCACAAACCTACTGGAGTTTCACGACAAGGTGACAGAACTAAGGCAGGGGAGAGAGAGAGAGGTGGGTGGACTGCATTTTCGTGGACTGTAAGGTTTTCGACACAGTTCTACACAAAAGATTAGTGCAAAAGCTAGATGAACAGGCAGGAATAACAGGAAAGGCACTGCAGTGGATCAGAGAATACATGACAGGAAGGAAACAACGAGTGATAATACGTGACAAGGTGTCAGCGTGGGCGTCTGTGACGAGTGGGGTTCCACAAGGGTCAGTCCTAGAGCCGGTACTGTCTTGGTATGTGAATGACATGACGGAAGGAATAGATTCAGAGGTGTCCCTGTTTGCAGACGACGTGCGGAGAATTCAAATTGATGAGGATCAGGTACAACTACAAAGGGATCTGGACAGCCTGTCTAACAACTGGCTCCTGGAGTTTATTTCCACCAAGTGCAAAGTCCTGAAGATTGAGGAAGGTCATAAAAGACCGCAGACAGAGTACAGGCTAGGGGCCAAAGACTGCAAACCTTACTCAAGGAAAAATGATCTTAGGGTGAGTATAATACCGAGCACATCTCCTGAGGCGCACATCAACCAAATAACTGCTGCAGCATATGGGCGCCTGGCAAACCTAAGAATAGCGTTTCGACATCTAAGAAAGGAGTCATTCAAGACACTGTACACTGTGTACGTCAGACCAATACTGGAGTATGCAGCACCAGTATGGAACCTACACCTGGTCGTCAAGCACGTCTAGAAATTAGAGAAAGTGCAAAAGTTTGCAACAAGGTTAGTCCTAGAGCTAAGGGGTATGTCCTACGAGGAGAGATTAAGGGAAATCGACCAGACAACACTGGATGACAAGAGAGATAAGGACGACATGATATCGACATATAAAATACTAAGATTCAGAGATGGGACACAGCAACAAGGGGAAAGTTGGGAAGTTAAGACTCAGATGAGTCACAGGGATGTTAAGAAGTATTTCTTCAGTCATAGAGTTATCAGGAAGTAGAACAATCTGGAAAGTGATGTAGTGGAGGTAGGATCCATACATAGCTTCAAGCAGAGTACGAAAAAGCTCATGGAGCAGGGAAAGAGTGGACCTAGTAGCGATCAGCGAAGAGGCAGGGCCAGTAGCTGGTACTTGACCCCTGCAACCACAAATAGATGAGTACACACACACACCTCTCGGTGTATATACACACACACACCTCCTGGTGTATACACGTAGATATTTGCACACCAGCATACCTCCAAACATAGCATATGCCCTAGCATACCTCATAACATAGCATATATACACCAGCATACCTCCTAACATAGCATATATACACTAGCATACCTCCTAACATAGCATATATATACCAGCATACTTCCTAACATAGCATATATACACTAGCATACATCCTAATATAGCATATATACACTAGTATACCTCCTAACATAGCATATATACACTAGCATACCTCCTAACATAGCATATATATACCAGCATACTTCCTAACATAGCATATATACACTAGTATACCTCCTAACGTAGCATATATACACTAGTGTGCCTCGTAACATAGCTTATATACACCAGCATACCTCCTAACATAGCATATACACACCAGCATACCTCCTAACATAGCATATACACACCAGCATACCTCCTAACATAGCATATACACACCAGCATACCTCCTAACATAGCATACACACACCAGCATACCTCCTAACATAGCATATACACACCAGCATACCTCCTAACATAGCATATACACACCAGCATACCTCCTAACATAGCTGACTACTGACTTGGACTTTGGATCTCACCCAACACGAGACGGATTTAGAACCAAATTCCTGAATGGGCCACCTGTTTGCCCACGGTGGGCACATGCCCTGCCCCGGTGGGCACATGTCCTGCCCACGGTGGAAACATGCCCTACCCACAGTGGGCACATGCCCTGCCCACGGTGGGATCATGCCCTGCCCACGGTGGGCACGTGTTCTGCCTAGGGTGGGTTCATGGCCTGCCCACGGTGAAGAGCATTTCCTGGCTGGGTTATTACTTCTTGATTAATTTTCCATTACTCATTGACGTGACTACCAGCTGTGATGACGTGACAACCACCTGTGATAACGTGACTACCAGCTGTGATGACGTGACAACCAGCTGTGATGACGTTACTACCAGCTGTGATGACGTGACTACCAGCTGTGATGACGTGACTACCAGCTGTGATGACGTGACAACCATCTGTGATGTGACAACCAACTGTGATGTGTCTGCCAGCTGTGATGTGTCTACCAGCTGTGATGTGTCTACCAGCTGTGATGCGACAACCAGCTGTGATGATGTGACTACCAGCTGTGACATGAATACCAGCTGTGATGACCTGAATATCAGCTGTGATGACCTGAATACCAGCTATGATGTGACAACCAGCTGGGATGACGTGAATACTAGCTGTGATGTGACAACCAGCTGTGATGACGTGAATATCCGCTGTGATGTCACAACCAGCTGTGATGGCGTGGCAACTAGGTGTGATGACATGACAACCAGATGTTATGTGACAACCAGCTGTGGTGTGACAACCAACTGTGATGACGTGAATATCAGCCGTGATGACGTGACAACCAGTTGTAATGAAATAACCAGCTGTGATAACTGTGTCAACCAGCTGTGAAAACTGTGACAACCAGCTGTGATAACTGTGGCATTCTGAACCAGCTCCTCACACACCAAGTTGATTTCCTCTAAATCAAAACTTTGATGACTATTTTTTTCAAATGTGATGCGGGGAGCCAAGTTAACCAACTTGATCAAGTTGACAAAGTTGATCAAGTTGATCAAGTTGACAAAGTTGAGAAAGTATTTTTTCAACAATCTCAATTGAGTTATTTCAACTTTGTTTTATTATTTTTCCTGATCCTCTCTTGACTTTTTCTAGCACTCTGCCGCCATTTTATTTTGTGTTTACATTTTGATTCTCGGTTCTTCTTCCTTTCTCTAATATATCTTGGTTTCTATATTTCTCTAATATATCTTGGTTTCTATATTTCTCTAATACATCTTGGTTTCTATATTTCTCTAATATATCTTGGTTTCTATATTTCTCTAATATATCTTGGTTTCTATATTTCTCTAATATATCTTGGTTTCTATATTTCTCTAATATATCTTGGTTTCTATATTTCTCTAATATATCTTGGTTTCTATATTTCTCTAATATATCTTGGTTTTTCTATTTCCCGGGATGACCTGGGATGACCTGGGATGACCTGGGATGACCTGGGATGACCTGGGATGACCTGGGATGACCCGGGATGACCAAGAATGACCTAGGATGACTTGGGATGACCCGGGATGACCATGAAGAAACATAGATGACCCAGGATTTACCTTGAAGATGGTGCACATGTTTACTTGAAGATATTACACATATATTTACCTTGATGGTACACATATTTACCTTAAAGATACCTTGAAAATGACAGACATATATTTACCTTGAAGATGACAGACATATATTTACCTTGAAGATGACAGACATATATTTACCTTGAAGATGACAGACATATATTTACCTTGAAGATGAAGGTGTATATTTACCTTGAAGGTGGTGACGCCATAACCGTACTTCTTGTTGTTGTACCATTCTCCCTCGTACTTGAGACCGTCCGTACGTTCAGCCACGCCGAACCCTGTACGTTTGTCGTTCTTCCACTCTCCTGTGTAGTTCTCCAGTACACTGGCATCCAACTGCTCGTCCTGGGGACCACAACACTGACTCAGTACACTCTCAACACTCACTACACTATCAACACTCACTACACTATCAACACTCACTACACTCTCAACACTCACTACACTATCAACAACACTCACTACACTATCAGCAACACTCACTACACTATCAGCAACACTCACTACACTATCAGCAACACTCACTACACTATCAGCAACACTCACTACACTATCAGCAACACTCACTACACTATCAACACTCACTACACTATCAGCACTCACTACACTATCAGCAACACTCACTACACTATCAGCAACACTCACTACACTATCAACAACACTCACTAGACTATCAACAACACTCACTACACTATCAACACTCACTACACTATCAACAACACTCACTACACTATCAGCACTCACTACACTATCAGCAACACTCACTATACTATCAGCAACACTCACTATACTATCAGCAACACTCACTACACTATCAGCAACACTCACTACACTATCAGCAACACTCACTACACTATCAGCAACACTCACTACACTATCAGCAACACTCACTACACTATCAACAACACTCACTACACTATCAGCAACACTCACTACACTATCACCAACACTCACTACACTATCAACAACACTCACTACACTATCAGCAACACTCACTACACTATCAACAACACTCACTACACTATCAACAACACTCACTACACTATCAACAACACTCACTACACTATCAGCAACACTCACTACACTATCAGCAACACTCACTACACTATCAGCAACACTCACTACACTATCAGCAACACTCACTACACTATCAGCAACACTCACTACACTATCAGCAACACTCACTACACTATCAGCAACACTCACTACACTATCAGCAACACTCACTACACTATCAGCAACACTCACTACACTATCAACAACATTCACTACACTAAAATTGAAGTGAGATCATTTAAGTAAAATGGCTTTTATGAGAGATCTTTTTTTGTAGAAGTTTAAAAAAGCTATAAGAAAGGGCTTTTATATTTGGTTAAAAAAAAAAACAGTTTAAAAATCTTCAAGGAAAGACTAGGAAAAAATGGCTTTGACAGACTTTTTCAAAATACATTTAAAACTTTAATTGTTTTCAGGAAAAATCGTTTTTAAAAAAGAGGTCTTTAAAAGAAGAAAATGCTTTTAGGAGGGGCTTTAATTATATCTTTTATGAAAAAAAGTGTAAAGCATAAAAAAAATGGCTTTCAATTAAAGGTTTTATTTTAAATGGTTCTAGAACTTTAACAGTTTTAAAGAAAAGTAATTATTAAAAAAAAGACTAACAAAAAAGGCTTTTTAAGGAAGAGCTTTAAATGTGGTTTTAAGGGGAAATGTTTTAAGGAAAAAAGTCTTTTAAAAAATGATGAATTTTAAGGCAAAGGGCCACTTTAAGCGGCCATTTGCCTTACCTACAAATACTATTAATTTCTTGTGGAAATAAAAACATTGGTAGCAGAGAATCTCTTTATTGCGATGTTTCGCTCAACGTCTTTATTTGTGACTCCTTGTGGAGCTAACAACACTGGCAGGAGAAAAATATTTTAATATAACGTTTCGCACATTCTGCCCCAGTGTCCTGTGTCGACTTGTCGACTGGTTTCTTACCATTGTCTACCTGACTGTTACACTGTGTGGATGTCTGACTGTTACATTGTTTACTAGACTGTTACACTGTTTACTAGACTGTTACACTGTGTGGATGTCTACCAGACTGTTACACTGTGTAGATGTCTACCTGTTACACTGTGTAGCTGTCTACCTGTTACACTGTGTAGATGTCTACCTATTACACTTTGTAGATGTCTACCTGTTACACTGTGTAGATGTCTACCTGTTACACTGTGTGGATGTCTATCTTGTTGTTACACTGTCTACCTGACTGTCTACCTGACTGTTACACTGTGTCACTGTCTACCTGACTGTTGCACTGTGTCACTGTCTACCTGACTGGTGCACTGTCACTGTCTACCTGACTGGTGCACTGTGTCACTGTCTACCTGTTACACTGCGTCACTGTCTACCTGACTGTTACACAGTGTCACTGTCTACCTGACTGTTACAATATGTCACTGTCTACCTGACTGTTACAATATGTCACTGTCTACCTGACTGTTACACTATGTCACTGTCTACCTGACTGTTACACTATGTCACTGTCTACCTGACTGGTGCACTTTGTCACTGTCTACCTGACTGGTGCACGTTGTCAGTCTACCTGACTGGTGCACTGTGTCACTGTCTACCTGACTGGTGCACTGTGTCACTGTCTACCTGACTGGTTCACTGTGTTACTGTCTACCTGACTGGTGCACTTGTCACTGTCTACCTGACTGGTGCACTGTGTCACTGTCTACCTGACTGGTGCACTGTGTCACTGTCTACCTGACTGGTGCACTGTGTCACTGTCTACCTGACTGGTGCACTGTGTGGATGCATTACTGGGATGTAGACAGTTTTAGAACGTTGGGAATGCTACGTACAACGACTACCATGACCAAGTGTTTGATGTAACACGGGGTGACAGTGATGTCACACCATGCCGTGCTGTTGGAGTGTGATCAAAGTAACATTCATGAAGGGTTTCAGGGGAACCCGGTTAGCCGAACTTGAGTCCTGGAGGTGGGAAGTGCAGTGCCTACACTGTGAAGAACGGGTGGGAATGTTGCGGTAGTCAGAGGGTCACAGAGGGTCACAGCACGCTTCTGGCAAGACAGTGATTGAATGAATGACAGTGAATTTTTTTTTTCAGGTCACCCTGCCTCGGAGGGAGACGGCCGGTGTGTTAAATTTTTGTTTATATCTGGAATGAAACACGTGACACTGAGTGTCTGAAACCGAAATATACAGGTTTCTTAGTTGTTGTATCTTACGTTCCAAGTGGTTTCTCTCGACTTTCTTCTGATGTGTTCAAATAATTCAGATTGTTGAAAATAACAAATGCATACGACATTCATGATTTGGTATAGTTCGTAATCCTCTTTTAAATGATCAAGCTTCCAGAATTAGTATCTGATCCCTTACTACTCAGGACGATCGTCTTACCTTCAACACGACCGGTGCGCTGATAGACAGTGACAAAAGCTGACAAGTGGAATAAAGACACTGGTAGCGGAGAATCCATTAATTTTAATACAACGTTTCACCCAAGGCTATACTTTATCAGTACTTGATAAAGCTCAGTCTCGGAGTACCTCTTGTATTAAAAATGATTCTCTGCTACCAGTGTGTTTTCCCCACGGCTTGTTACAGTAATACACTGTGGGTTATTTTGTTTCTGGTGGTGATGGGAATCGTCCCTCTGAGGGGTTAAAGGGGTCGAGGGCGGAGGAGTCTATGCAGGGGTGTCATCTATTCCCCTTAAATATGACAAAATCAAAGCCGGTAATCAGCGAATTTAATATTAACAAGAGTCAAACTCCATTATTAAAGACTGTATTCTGGTCTCTGGAGAACAAAAAGGCACAATACAGTGACTGGAACAACACACAAGTAACCCTCACATAGGAGACTGAAACTTACCACGACAAACCATACCACGGGTGGGGTTCGAACCCGCGGTCAGAGAGTCTCAAAACTCCAGACCGTCGCGTAAGCCACTGGGCCAGCTAGCTTCAATAAGGGTTCGAACCCCACCCGTGGTATGGTTTGTTTGCAATCGTCTTCTTACCACGACGTTTCGGTCCGACTTGTGCGGGTTATTTGTGTATTCTTGTCTCTGTTTTGAAAATTATAATGAAGTTAATGAACTAGAAACCAGTGTATGGGACAGACACGAGTTATTTCACGGATGATCTTACACGAGTCACAGTGTTGTTTGCCACTGCCACGACCGCACACGACTGTGACCCCTCCGCATGTGTCCAGTTACAGGCTCTGTGACCCCTCCGCATGTGTCCAGTTACAGGCTCTGTGACCCCTCCGCATGTGTCCAGTTACAGGTTCTGTGACCCCTCCACATGTGTCCAGTTACAGGCTCTGTGGCCCCTCCGCATGTGTCAGTTACAGTTACCGGAAAACAGAGGTGTCTTTCAGCGCCCCGCCACCAGTATCACACAACACACACACATGAAGGATAACGCTCTCTGTCTCACCTTCCAACAATGGAAAGAAGTGTCGACAGTGGCGAGTCATAATAATTCTTGCTTTATTTTCGTATATGTGTAATATTTTGACCACTTTGGGCTCTAAATGTGACCCCGTACACAAAACCTTTCATCCTACTCATGAGACGGCTCATGATAATTCAAGAAAAAAAACAAAAAACAGAAAAATGATGTTTCTCTGGAATATTATTTCGGCCTACTATTATTATTATTACTTTGGTATACTCTGTTAAACTTACGCCAGTTTTAATGTTATTGAATGATGTTCAGTTAATTGTTCCGCATTTGCCTGAGGTGGGATCATGAGTCAGTGTAGTTTCTACTGAATTACGCAAATCGCAGTTATCAAGATCCATATTGTCCAAGTTCCATTATTTTTATCGATTCCCATTGTTCCACAGCCAGAATTTGAGCTAAAAGTTATACTAATTAATTATATTCTTAAGCCTTTTATTTAAATTATCGTCTCTATTTACATTTTTAAACTGAATTTTACCTCTGGTGGAAAAATAGTAAATTCTTTGTGGACAGATGAAGTTATCACGTCGTAAGTGATCACCTGTGTCAAACATTCCAAGAGATCTACATGAATGGTATACAATACTGCCAAGATGATAAAGCCACTGGAGGGCGAAACGTTTACAATAAAGATAACCAGATGTTGCACATGTCTCTATTTTTCATCATTCTAAGGATATTCAGGTCATGTATTGACTCAGTGATAAAGAATTATACACACCCTTATATCGTGGCTTATTCTACACAGTCTTACATCATAACTGACCTGTCATTCTACACACCCTTATATGCTGGCCTACCTGTCTACTCGCCCTTATATCCTAGCCTATCATGGCTTGTATCTCACTTCTCTCTCTCTCTAATGATGTTCAGCTGAACCAAAATACTTAAATTCATTTTGAACGTAAAAATCATTTATGCTCAACGTTTAGTCTGAGAATTTTACTGCAGTGCATTCAAGAGCCGCAAGATAATCCCCAGATTTTTTTTTTTTTTTTTTTGGGGGGGCAGTGAATGCAACGTATTCATAAGACGCCACAACACACAGTGAACACCAGAGCAATGTGAATCGATTAAAACCAACAATATTCACGACCTCTTCAAAATACATGTCCACACAGGACCCCTCAGTGTCAATTAGTCGTGTTGGATGGTAACACCCGCCACGCACATGTTAGAGTAGACCTGTGTTTACACGCCACGTTTTGCTCTATGTAGAGCTTTGCCCAGAGGATATAACCTCGGTAAATTAATGTTCGACCTCACCATTTTATCAACGCTTGATCCTTTTCTTTTTTAGTGGTGGATCTTCGCATATCACTGTTTTATGTCTGTAATATTGTGTTTTAGTTTGTAAAGTTTATAAAGCCAGAGTATCACTTTATAAGATCATCAGTAAATAGAACATGAATAAAGCAATTAGAATATAAGTGTGAACAAGACCAGTGTCAGGAGACACAGTGTCAGGAGACACAGTGTCAGGAGACACAGTGTCAGGAGACACAGTGTCAGGAGACACAGTGTCAGGAGACACAGTGTCAGGAGACACAGTGTCAGGAGACACAGTGTCAGGAGACACAGTGTCAGGAGACACAGTGTCAGGAGACACAGTGTCAGGAGACACAGTGTCAGGAGACACAGTGTCAGGAGACAAAGTGTCAGAAGACACTGGTCTCTCTGATGACGAATATACTTCAGTCATTTACAACGAAATGGAAATTATCCGACATTTGGAACCACTTTTATTTTTCCACTTCGTGTTTCTCTTAAATTGAGTTGAACTGTAAAATGCAACAATCTGCATTACTGAATTAAACCTACGATCGCAGTTATCAATTTACTAAATATCTAAATTTGATATTGTATATATACAAATATGCAAAACCATAGATAAAAACTGCAGAGACGACAGACATTATTGATAAAAATCTCTTCTCAAGTAAGAGTTAGTAAAGCAATAAAATACCAAGACTATATTTTGTAAAATAATAATGTGTCGAAATATACTATTACTCTTGGACTCCGAAGACAAAAATAGTATAACTAATTTCTATACATGGCATCAATGTCCGTGTTAGAAGCTTGAAGGCAAGTAAGAGAAGCAGCAGGCGGCAACACTTTAGGTTTAGTACTAATGCCATGCTGGAGCAAATGGCGAGGCAAGGAGCACTGGGTCTCGTCTCCATACGGTGACCCCTTCTTCAGTGCTGCCTGCCAGGACTTACTCTCCGCCAGGTGTCCAGTCATTGGTAGCTTAGCATTCTTCTTTTGTTGACGCTGTCTGCTTGGCTCACACTGGCAGAAAGTAAGAACTAGCGCATACATTTAGGACGAGAAACAGCGAGTGAAGTTAGTAGCAGCACCATACACAGTAGCAGCTCTGACGGGAAAACTCCACTAACAAAGAGCCAGAGCGAGCAACAGTGTGCCACGGTACTTGGTGGCTTCAGCTGGAGAGATCACCGCTGAAGAGGCCACCATGAGACGCGGTGCAAATGTTACTAGTCCAGGGTCTTTATTAATGGTGCTTTCCCCATCATGTTGACGTTATCAAGTAGAAGCTTTTGGTGTTACTAGTATGAAAGGCGCAGCAGCAGAAGCTCCAGTGAAGAGGACGTCTACAGTGGCGACTACTGAGCTACACGTACCACCCCTACCTCGATGATGAATGAAGCATTGGAGCCCTCGTCTGGTACGTCGCCTACTGTATATGCTGACTGACCAGAGTCCGTCGACATCCACGACGCTGAAGACCCCGTGGAACGGATGGATCCCGACGCGCGGCCCGTCTGAATGTCGCCGGTGCTGCGTTGGCGTCGTATCTTCAAGCCCCTGTGTGCGCGTCGTTCACAGTTTTGGCATTACTGAATTTGTAACAACGACAAATCTTCCTCTAAAATATAATACAGCAAGTGGCGTTAATTACAGCCAATACAACTCGGCTGAAAACAAGATAAATGGTGAAACTTAATTACCAATTAAGCTGTTTACATCCTGGTTATTGCCAATTACAAAGAATGATTAAGTCTGACTTCACAATTTTGTAATATTTACAGCTTTTCCACCACTGGATAAAATATTACCAATGACCAATAGATAAAATATTACTTATGAACACTGGATAAATTATTACCAATGACCACTGGATAAAATATTACCTATGAACACTGGATAGAGTATTACCACCACTGGATAGAATATTACCTGTGACCACTGGATATAAACTCTTAGCTAGTTTTACACCTAAACTAATTCAAAATTATTTTTCTAATTTCTTTTCAAATCATTATCTAATTTAAAATAATTTCAAGATATAATATAGACGTTACTATAATATACTATGTCTTTATTGTTCTACATTTTGGCAAGTTAGCGAGCCCGGGCGACCGAGGACACACGGATATGTATCAGCGTGTATCAGCGTATGTTTCAGCTTGTATCAGCTTGTATCAGCTTGTATCAGCGTATGTATCAGTGTGTATCAGCGTATGTATCAGCGCATGTATCAGCGTATGTATCAGCGTATGTATCAGTGTGTATCAGCGTATGTATCAGAGTATGTATCGGCGTATGTATCAGCTTGTATTAGCATATGTATCAGCGTGTATCAGCGTATGTATCAGCGTGTATCAGCGTATAAGCGTGTATCAGCGTATCAGCGTGTATCAGCGTATGTATCAGCGTATCAGCGTATGTATCAGCGTATGTATCAGCGTATTATCAGCTTGTATCAGCGTATTTATCAATGTGTATCAGCGTATGTATCAGCTTGTATCAACGTATAAGCGTGTATCAGCGTATGTATCAGCGTATTATCAGCTTGTATCAGCGTATTTATCAACGTGTATCAGCGTGTATCAGCGTATAAGCGTGTATCAGAGTATGTATCGGCGTATGTATCAGCTTGTATTACATATGTATCAGCGTGTATCAGCGTATGTATCAGCGTATTATCAGCTTGTATCAGCGTATTTATCAACGTGTATCAGCGTATGTATCAGCGTGTATCAGCGTATAAGCGTGTATCAGCGTATAAGCGTGTATCAGCGTATGTATCAGCGTATGTATCAGCGCGTGTATCAGCGTGTATACCAACGTATATCTTGAGAATAGTTAGGTAAACGGACACAGCTGCAACTAGTGTGGCATTTTATTGAGGCAACGTTTAGCTCTCCAGGAGCTGCGACCAACCTCCTGGAGAGAGAAACGTTGCCACAATATAAATGTCGCATTAGTTGCATCTGTGTCCCTTTTACCTAACATTCTTGTGGATTGTGTCGGTCAGTGGACTGAGACTGTGTACTCACCTAATTGTGGTTGCAGGGGTCGAGGCATAGCTCCTGGCCCCGCTTCTTCACTGGTCGCTACTGTGTGTGTGTGGTGTTTACATGCAGGTGAGTACAAGTGAGTCTGGTGGCAGAAGAGGGAGGAAGTGAGAAGGAACAAGGAGGGAGAACAGAGGGAGGAGAGGAAGAATTAGGAGGAAAGGGCAGGGGAAGGTTAAAGTGTGACGGAGTAGGGAGAGAGAGTGAGGGGCAGGATAGGGTGAGACTAACCTTAAAAACGTTCTTGATGTTGCTGGGTCGTTCAACAAGGCTGCCTCTCCTCCTGGGTATCTCATCACTGCGGGCGCGCAGCACGAAGCCTCCGCGACCGTCATCCACCTGTGTGTTCCACCACTGGTCAGTGACACCCTCACCCGCACACCCCAACACCCACGCCCAGACAACCACGTCTGTACACACACCATCCATGCACACATCCATGTCCCCACCCCCTACACACACTCAAAAGTACATCCAACATTCAACCTTACATTATATACTGGCACAAACATCAGTTTCCACCAGAAAGTTCAGTATTAATACAAAATTCCTGGTATATAGAGACAGTAGAGTAGCCAGGATTTCATTCTGGGGAAGGTTAGGGGATTATGTCAGGATTTCAACCAGGAGGACGTAAAATTGATAAGATGCTAAAGAAAAAACCTCGAAGAAATCGCCGTTAAAAATTTAATTTTCGGTATGCTAAAGGAAATTTCTTAAACTATCGCGCTGTTGGTCACTGGTCAATACAATGCAGTGAAAATTAGCCATTAACTGAAAGAAAATGAAAAGTATTTGCCTCTGGAACTGGTTTTAGCCACACCTTAGCCACGGGTGTGGCTAAGTTGGTGCTAACTACTCCTTGTAACTACTCTATGGAGTAATTACAAGAATCCTTTGGATCCGAATTACTTTGGTTGCTAGAAAAACAAAAACAGAGAGAGAGAGAGAGAGCTAGCTCCTGCCTCACCTTCCTTTCTGTCTCTGTCAGCGAGTGGGTCGCCAGCACCGTCGGAGCGGAGGGAGGTGGTGGAGCCACGGTTGTTGGCGCGAGGTCTGCTGACGGAGGCTTGGCCGAACTGCGCCGAAGTGCGCACTCCGTACCCGTGTCTCAACCCGCGCAGCCACTGACCCTTGTACGTCCCTGTGGGCGCAGCAAACAAGGAGGACATCATCGTTAATGAGGAGGAAAATGAGTAACGAAAAGATGTAAGGTAAGAGAGTGAGAAACACTGTAGGGACCAAGAGTGAGAAACACTGTAGGGACAAGAGTGAGAAACACTGTAGGGACCAAGAGTGAGAAACACTGTAGGGAACAAGAGTGAGAAACACTGTAGGGAACAAGAGTGAGAAACACTGTAGGGAACAAGAGTGAGAAACACTGTAGGGAACAAGAGTGAGAAACACTGTAGGGAACAAGAGTGAGAAACACTGTAGGGACCAAGAGTGAGAAACACTGTAGAGAACAAGAGTGAGAAACACTGTAGGAACAAGAGTGAGAAACACTGTAGGGAACAAGAGTGAGAAACACTGTAGGGAACAAGAGTGAGAAACACTGTAGGGACCAAGAGTGAGAAACACTGTAGGGAACAAGAGTGAGAAACACTGTAGGGAACAAGAGTGAGAAACACTGTAGGGAACAAGAGTGAGAAACACTGTAGGGAACAAGAGTGAGAAACACTGTAGGAACAAGAGTGAGAAACACTGTAGGGACCAAGAGTGAGAAACACTGTAGGGAACAAGAGTGAGAAACACTGTAGGGAACAAGAGTGAGAAACACTGTAGGGAACAAGAGTGAGAAACACTGTAGAGAACAAGAGTGAGAAACACTGTGGGGAACAAGAGTGAGAAACACTGTAGGGAACAAGAGTTACACTATCTGTAGGAATCAAGTTGAGAACATCTTGTCGAGGAAGAGGAGAGAAAGTCTTAGAACTTAGTTTGAATACACAGGGATTGACATGAGAGTAGATTCACGGTCCTATGGCCTCGACAATTAACCAATAACTCACGAACTGGAAATGGGATGTGGCAAGCTACAGGAATAATTTCATTCTGCTTTCGTTTGGAATACCAGTTACACGAGTAGTTTACATATTAATGCATCCACTGGCCAGGAATCGAACCCTCCATATTTTAACTCGCCACCCTCGTAGCCCGCCAAAATTCCGAGACTCCCTAAACCACTTAACCATCATTATCACATACATCAGGTGCCCAGTAGCACTGGACACAGTAGCACTGGACACAGTACCACTGGGCACAGTAGCACAGCCACGTATGTGTCCGCATCAGGAGTGACATGTCCAGTGCTACTGGGCACCTAATGTATGTCACATTGGTGGTTTAGGGCGTCTCGAATTTTCACAGGCTATGAGGGTGGCGTGTTAAAGTTCCAGAGTTCGAGTCTCAGCCAGTGCAGTTATTACCTCAAAACCACTTGTTCATGGATACATTATATATATATATATATATATATATATATATATATATATATATATATATATATATATATATATATATATATATATAATGCATTAAATTAATATGCACGCGTACAAGGAAAGGGTAAGACTGGCACTGCGGGTTTAGTGCATCCCCATATAATAATGAGAATAACAGAAAGAGGAGAAAGGAATATTCGTCTCTCTTAACCGGTTATAACTACTCGAGTAACCTCAACCGGACATAATTCATGGGACGTCAGAATAAACAGCTTTTCCGATGAACCTAATTCTTGGGTAACATCCCATAATTTTCAGGAGTACCAGAGTGCTGGTACTCATCCTTCAGAGTGCTGGTACTCATCCTTCAGAGTGCTGGTACTCCTCCTTCAGAGTGCTGGTACTCATCCTTCAGAGTGCTGGTACTCATCCTTCAGAGTGTTGGTACTCATCCTTCAGAGTGCTGGTACTCATCCTTCAGAGTGCTGGTACTCATTCTTCAGAGTGCTGGTACTCATCCTTCAGTGTTGGTACTCATCCTTCAGAGTGCTGGTACTCCTCCTTCAGAGTCCTGGTACTCATCTTTCAGAGTGCTGGTACTCATCCTTCAGAGTGCAGGTACTCATCCTTCAGAGTGCTGGTACTCATCCTTCAGAGTGCCGGTACTCCTCCTTCAGAGTGCTGGTACTCATCCTTCAGAGTGCAGGTACTCATCCTTCAGAGTGCTGGTACTCATCCTTCAGAGTGTTGGTACTCATCCTTCAGAGTCCTGGTACTCATCTTTCAGAGTGCTGGTACTCATCCTTCAGAGTGCAGGTACTCATCCTTCAGAGTGCTGGTACTCATCCTTCAGAGTGCCGCTACTCCTCCTTCAGAGTGCTAGTACTCATCCTTCAGAGTGCAGGTACTCATCCTTCAGAGTGCTGGTACTCATCCTTCAGAGTGTTGGTACTCATCCTTCAGAGTGTTTGTACTCCTCCTTCAAAGTGCTGGTGCTCATCCTTCAGAGTGCTAGTACTCATCCTTCAGAGTGCAGGTACTCATCCTTCAGAGTGCTGGTACTCATCCTTCAGAGTGTTGGTACTCATCCTTCAGAGTGTTTGTACTCCTCCTTCAAAGTGCTGGTGCTCATCCTTCAGAGTGCAGGTACTCATCCTTCAGAGTGCTGGTACTCATCCTTCAGAGTGTTGGTACTCATCCTTCAGAGTGTTTGTACTCCTTCTTCAAAGTGCTGGTGCTCATCCTTCAGAGTGCTTGTACTCATCCTTCAGAGTGCAGGTACTCATCCTTCAGAGTGCTGGTACTCATCCTTCAGAGTGCAGGTACTCATCCTTCAGAGTGCAGGTACTCATCCTTCAGAGTGCTGGTACTCATCCTTCAGAGTGCAGGTACTCATCCTTCAGAGTGCAGGTACTCATCCTTCAGAGTGCAGGTACTCATCCTTCAGAGTGCTTGTACTCTACTTTCCCCCTCAAGTCTAAACCCTGAATTGTTTCATGGGTTATACTTTTCCTATAATCTGACATGTCAATTCAAAAGCCACTAGTCTCTAACCACTTCCGTCTAGCACTCTCATACATGTCTAATGGATGGCTCAAGCTTCTACCAGTTACCTCCTTCACCCCTTCCTTCCATCCCTTCCTGGGACGACCCAAACCCCACCTTCCTTCCTAGGACGACCCCAACCCCACCTTCTTCCTGGAACGACCCAACCCCACCTTCCTTCCAGGGACGTCCCCAACCCCCGCCTTCCTTCCTTGGACCCCAACCCCACCTTCCTTCATTGGACCATAACCCCACCTCCTTCCAGGGAAGACCCAAACCCCACCTTCCTTTCTGGGACGACCCCAACCCCACCTTCCTTCATGGGACGACCCCTACCCTACCTTCCTTCCAGGGACGACCCCAACCCCACCTTCCTTCCAGGGACGACCCCAACCCACCTTCCTTCCACCCCAGATCTACAAACTCTGTTGGTCAACCTCTCGTATTCTATCTTTTCTGAACACACCATCTTAACAACCCAGCCTTCGCTCTCTGAATTATTTCTTTTGGACACCCTCTAATTTCTACTCTCTCTCTCTCTGTTTTCTTGGCCTAATATTCACATTACACATTGCTAGCAAACATGACAGCTGCGATGCCTCCAGCCTCCTCCTCATTGCAACGTTCAACACCCTGGCTCTCACCCATGCAACATTTTGCTACCACTATGGTACTTTCTCCTTCTTGCCTAGACTGATGAACTTTCTCTCTCTCTCGATCTCCACAGATGCTTCAATATTCCAGTTCCTTTTTTGTGTTTTGTCTATACTGGGTTTCACACTCATCTTCCACTTCATCCGTCAGTTCACTCCTCCACTCTGACTTGGGATCTTTTATTGCCTCGACTTTTCCTTACTCTCATCACCTCACTTTTCTATATTTACTTCTAGCTTTCTCTTTTTATCTCTCCTTGAAGGTATCTTGATTCGAGGAAGTGGAACAATTTTCCAATGTCTCACGGCTCTCAGTTCTCCAATTCTTCAGTATACCTAAACCAAAATTCATTCCCAGAGGAATTTTGGCTCGTATGCGACATTTAACGTGCAGCGAATTTTGGATTTGGCATTGTGGACCTAGTCTGGTAGGACCTCCCATTCTTGGCTCTCAAACCACGTAATTTATAACGATTTGTAGGCTTTGACTTGATCGAATTTTGTATTCCGTATTGTGAGTTGCGCCGCTTGTGGGACTGATCTTCCTAAAAAATTCATGGCACCCTCTTACAGGTCAAACAGGTACAAGTAAGATGTGCTACATGTCCAGCAGGTAATATTTTACAGGTAAAACGAGTTATGAGTACATTTATCCATAGATATAACCGATAATAGACAGGTAAACCACAGGTATAAAAGACTACAGGTGTAGGACAACAGGTGCAAGAATCAGAAGATACAGGAGATCATTGATGCAGGAAATTACAGTTATAGAAGATGGCACTTGTAACAGCTGACGCAGATGGAGGAACCCAGCCCGTTAGTGTGTGGCTGGACAAGTGTTATTCACCCCCGTGTATGAGTGGATGGCTGCCATCCATTGTATGGGTGGATGGCTGCCATCCATTGTATGAGTGGATGGCTGCCATCCATTGTATGAGTGGATGGCTGCCATCCATTGTATGGGTGGGTGGCTGCCATCCATTGTATGAGGGGATGGCTGCCATCCATTGTATGAGTGGATGGCTGCCATCCATTGTATGAGTGGGTGGCTCCCATCCATTGTATGAGTGGATTGCTGCCATCCATTGTATGAGTGGATTGCTGCCATCCATTGTATGAGTGGATGGCTGCCATCCATTGTATGAGTGGACGGCTACCATCCATTGTATGAGTGGATGGCTGCCATCCATTGTATGAGTGGATTGCTGCCATCCATTGTATGAGTGGATGGCTGCCATCCATTGTATGGGTGGGTGGCTGCCATCCATTGTATGAGGGGATGGCTGCCATCCATTGTATGAGTGGATGGCTGCAATCCCGTGTATGAGTGGATGGCTGCCATCCATTGTATGAGTGGGTGGCTCCCATCCATTGTATGAGTGGATTGCTGCCATCCATTGTATGAGTGGATGGCTGCCATCCATTGTATGAGTGGATGGCTACCATCCATTGTATGAGTGGATGGCTGCCATCCATTGTATGAGTGGATGGCTGCCATCCATTGTATGAGTGGATGGCTGCCATCCATTGTATGTGTGGATGGCTGCCATCCCGTGTATGAGTGGGTGGCTGCCATCCATTGTATGAGTGGGTGGCTGCCATCCATTGTATGAGTGGATGGCTGCCATCCATTGTATGAGTGGATGGCTGCCATCCCGTGTATGAGTGGATGGCTGCCATCCATTGTATGAGTGGATGGCTGCCATCCCGTGTATTAGTGGATGGCTGCCATCCCGTGTATGAGTGTATGGCTGCTATCCCGTGTATGAGTGGATGGCTGCCATCCCGTGTATGAGTGGAAGGCTGCTATCCCGTGTATGAGTGGATGGCTTCCATCCCGTGTATGAGTGGATGGTTGCCATCCCGTGTATGAGTGGATGGCTGCCATCCCGTGTATGAGTGGATGGCTGCCATCCCGTGTATGAGTGGATGGCTTCCATCCCGTGTATGAGTGGATGGCTGCCATCCCGTGTATGAGTGGATGGCTGCCATCCCGTGTATGAGTGGATGACTGCCATCCAGTGTATGAGTGGATGGCTGCCATCCCGTGTATGAGTGGATGGCTGCCATCCCGTGTATGAGTGGGTGGCTGCCATCCATTGTATGAGTGGATGGCTGCCATCCCGTGTATGGATGAACATCTTTTTATTCACCCTATGTACGAGTGAATGCCTGTCTGTCTGCTTCCCCCGTTCCTGTACATAATAATAAAATTATAATATCTTTATTTCTACAAGTACATGTACAAGGTATACAGGCCTAGCTGACATCAATGACATACAGCTATACAGAAAGCAGCTTGTTATGCAGAGCATTTTGGGCAAATTAGGTCATTTATCTCCCAGGATGCGACCCACACCAGTCACTAACACCCAGGTACTTATTTTACTGATGGGTGAACACTGGACAGCAGGCATCTAATGTTTCCAGCCGTACAGGGGATCGATCCCTGGACTTCAGTGTGTGAGCTGAGTGCTCTAGCGATCGATTTTTTTTTTTTTTGGGGGGTTCCGGGGGTCTGCCTTGATGAATTGTAGGTAGTACTGCACAGTTTGTTCCGAGATTCATATGTTTAAGCCTCCTATGACCTGAGATAAATTTTTGTAATATATATATATATATATGTGTGTGTGTGTGTGTGTGTGTGTGTGTGTGTGTGTGTGTGTGTGTGTGTGTGTGTGTGTGTGTGTGTGTGTGTGTGTGTGTGTGTGTGTGTGTGTGTGTGTGTGTGTGTGTGTGTGTGTGTGTGTGTGTGTGTACATCAACACTCGCTCACATCCATCAAGTTTTACAATACACACCAGGTATCATTTGCCTGCATTAACTCTTTGCCAAAAATCATGTAAAAAACGACGTATCTGTCTAGGAGGTGGAGGGAGGCCACACATGCATGACACTACTGTCTAGGAGGTGGAGGGAGGCCACACATGCATGATACTACTGTCTAGGAGGTGGAGGGAGGCCACACATGCATGACACTACTGTCCAGGAGGTAGAGGGAGGCCACACATGCATGACACTACTGTCCAGGAGGTGGAGGGAGGCCACACATGCATGACACTACTGTCCTGAAGGTAGAGGGAGGCCACACACGCATGACACTACTGTCCAGGAGGTGGAGGGAGGCCACACATGCATGACACTACTGTCCAGGAGGTGGAGGGAGGCCACACACGCATGACACTACTGTCCAGGAGGTGGAGGGAGGCCACACATGCATGACACTACTGTCCAGGAGGTGGAGGGAGGCCACACATTCATGACACTACTGTCCTGAAGGTAGAGGGAGGCCACACACGCATGACATTACTGTCCTGAAGGTGGAGGGAGGCCACACACGCATGATACTACTGTCCTGAAGGTGGAGGGAGGCCACAAACGCATGATACTACTGTCCTGAAGGTGGAGGGAGGCCACATACGCATGACACTACTGTCCAGGAGGTGGAGGGAGGCCACACACGCATGACACTACTGTCTAGGAGGTGGAGGGAGGACACACACGCATGACACTACTGTCCAGGAGGTGTAGGAGACCACACGCATGACACTACTGTCCAGGAGGTGGAGGGAGGACACACACGCATGACACTACTGTCCAGGAGGTGGAGGAGGACACACACGCATGACACTACTGTCCAGGAGGTGGAGGAGACCACACAGCATGACACTACTGTCCAGGAGGTGGAGGGAGGCCACACACGCATGACACTACTGTCCAGGAGGTGGAGGGAGGACACACACGCATGACACTACTGTCCAGGAGGTGGAGGGAGACCACACACGCATGACACTACTGTCCAGGAGGTGGAGGGAGGCCACACACGCATGACACTACTGTCCAGGAGGTGGAGGGAGGACACACAGGCATCACACTACTGTCCAGGAGGTGGAGGGAGGCCACACACATGACACTATTGTCCAGGAGGTGGAGGAGGAACCACACGCATGACACTACTGTCCAGGAGGTGGAGGGAGGCCACACACGCATGACACTACTGTCCAGGAGGTGGAGGGAGGACACACACGCATGACACTACTGTCCAGGAGGTGGAGGGAGGCCACACACGCATGACACTACTGTCCAGGAGGTGGAGGGAGGACACACACGCATGACACTACTGTCCAGGAGGTGGAGGGAGGACACAAACGCATGACACTACTGTCCAGGAGGTGGAGGGAGGACACACACGCATGACACTACTATCCAGGAGGTGGAGGGAGCCACACACGCATGACACTACTGTCCAGGAGGTGGAGGAGGACACACACGCATGACACTACTGTCCAGGAGGTGGAGGGAGGACACAAACGCATGACACTACTGTCCAGAAGGTGGAGGGAGGCACACACGCATGACACTACTGTCCAGGAGGTGGAGGGAGGACACAAACGCATGACACTACTGTCCAGGAGGTGGAGGAGGCCACACACGCATGACACTACTGTCCAGGAGGTGGAGGGAGGACACACACGCATGACACTACTGTCCAGGAGGTGGAGAGAGGCCACACACGCATGACACTACTGTCCAGGAGGTGGAGGGAGGACACACACGCATGACACTACTGTCCAGGAGGTGGAGGAGGACACAAACGCATGACACTACTGTCCAGGAGGTGGAGGGAGGCCACACACGCATGACACTACTGTCCACGAGGTGGAGGGAGGACACACACGCATGACACTACTGTCCAGGAGGTGGAGGGAGGACACAAACGCATGACACTACTGTCCTGGAGGTGGAGGGAGGCCACACACGCATGACACTACTGTCCAGGAGGTGGAGGGAGGACACACACGCATGACACTACTGTCCAGGAGGTGGAGGGAGGACACACACGCATGACACTACTGTCTAGGAGGTGGAGGAGGCCACACACGCATGACACTACTGTCCAGGAGGTGGAGGGAGGACACACACGCATGACACTACTGTCCAGGAGGTGGAGGGAGGACACAAACGCATGACACTACTGTCCAGGAGGTGGAGGGAGGACACACACGCATGACACTACTGTCCAGGAGGTGGAGGGAGGACACACACGCATGACACTACTGTCCAGGAGGTGGAGGGAGGCCACACACGCATGACACTACTGTCCAGGAGGTGGAGGGAGGACACACACGCATGACACTACTGTCCAGGAGGTGGAGGGAGGACACACACGCATGACACTACTGTCTAGGAGGTGGAGGGAGGCCACACACGCATGACACTACTGCCTCACAGCCTAATATTCATGGTTCCTACTGAAGGAAATGGTTAATAAACAGACGTCAGTAAACGCATGATAAACGGCAGTGAAGACACGATAGACATCAGTAAACATACAGAGATGTTAGTAAACTCACGATAGACGTTCATAATGGCATGATAGACGTTCTTAATGGCATGATAGACGTTAATAATGGCATGATAGACGTTCATAATGGCATGATAGACGTTCATAATGGCATCATAGACGTTCTTAATGGCATGATAGACGTTCATAATGGCATCATAGACGTTCTTAATGGCATGATAGACGTTCATAATGGCATGATAGACGTTCATAATGGCATGATAGACGTTCATAATGACATGATAGACGTTCATAATGGCATGATAGACGTTCATAATGGCATGATAGACGTTCATAATGGCATGATAGACGTTCATAATGGCATGATAGACGTTCATAATGGCATGATAGACGTTTATAATGGCATGATAGACGTTCATAATGGCATGATAGACGTTCATAATGGCATGATAGACGTTCATAATGGCATGATAGACGTCAGTGAAAGAACAATACAGATGGCGCATTTTTTACTAAGAACGACAGTGATCAGCGGTACTCATCACTGCTCAGCAGTGATCAGCAGTATTCATCACTGTTCAGCAGTGATCAGCAGTATTCATCACTGCTCAGCAGTGCCTTTATAAGAGAGAAATGCAAAAAAAAATATTAGATAAGTTCATGCCAGCGCCGCTTGCACCAGGCAACACCTGCTACACCAGGCAACACCTGCTACACCAGGCAACACCTGCTACACCAGGCAACACCTGCTACACCAGGCAACACCTGCTACACCAGGCAACACCAGACAGCACCTGCTACACCAGACTACTCTCCCTGGTGGCTGTGTTGAGGGAAGTGTCAGTGAGCACTGACCTGGGGCAGCCTAGGGCGTGACCCAGGTACGCCCTTTTATTCAGCGTGCAACACACGCAACCACACACCCTGCAATCCACCACTAATCAGCTGAAAGCTTGGTAACTTGTTACCAGTGTGGGTGTAAGGAGTCTCCCCCAACCCCTCACCCGCTTGGAGAATAACTAACGCTTTGTAATGTCAGTCAGAGTAAGGGATGGGTTCCAAGCTAGACGAATTTGTAACTAAATTCTTCTTTGAGTCAGTTCCTTGTTTGCTTTCAGCTGATTAACGCATACTAGTTCTAGTCTCAGTATGAGTGTAGGAGCTCTAATAGCTATAGTACTCTTCTTGTTCTCTCTCTCCCCTTATAAACTCTTTATAACACGATACAATAATAATAATAATAATAATAATAGTAATAATAATAATAATAATAATAATAATAATAATAATAATAATAATAATAATAATAATATATCTTTATTTACTACAAGTACATGTACAAGGTATACAGGCATAGCTGACATCAATGACATACTACTATATAGAAAGCCGCTTGTTGTGCAGAGCATTTCGGGCAAATTAGGTCAATTTTGTCCCAGGATGCGACGCACACCAGTCAACTAACACCCAGGTACCCATTTTACTGATGGGTGAATATAGACAACCGGTTTAAAGGAACACGTCCAGTGTTTCTACCCTAGCTGGGAATCGAACCCAGACACTCGCCATGTGAAGCGGGAGCTTTAGCCACCAGGCCACGACGCACCAAATGTTATCGGTGGTGGTAATAGACTGGCTCTCATAAACCAGCCTCTCTTGTCTGCTTCAATTCTTAACTTGACTGAAATGCTACATTGATTATTCCCTTGCTAGTACATATTTATGGCCAGTTACCGGAGGACCATCTAACATTAGTTGTCTTCGTAACAGAGCCTAAGTAATAATAATAACTAGATGTCTTTTGGTCGCTGCCTTACTAGAGATAGTTATCGCCGTACTGCAGAGCCGCTTCCCCCACCCCGGTCCCTCAGTGCAGGCAGCAGAGTACATGCATTGAGGGTATTGAGGGATGTGCAGAGTGCAGCAGAGTTTCCAATGCATTCTAGATCTGAAGTTGGCCGGAAGAGCTACAGTATTTTCCGGCATATAAGGCGCGCTCAAGATCAGGGTCAAGGGTATACTTTGCTTTACGCTTTAGTGTAAAGTAAGAGGGTAAATAACCCTGGTATATGAATACTGATTTATCATTAAGATACTTCTGTCGTGCGCCTTATATGCCGGAAAAATACAAAACTCACAAGTCATCACATAGAAACTAACATTTCTACAATAAAAACTTCAAATTAGAACATACACAGCCCACTAAGACACACCAGCTTTGAAGAGCACGGGAGAGGCGACACGCTTTTATTTCAAAAAGAGGAGTTTCCTAAATTACTCCAGCACATTAAGTTTGAAGCTGTTCAGAAGTTGCATTATCAAATTATCGGCAGTGAAGACGAAGCTAATCGGATGAGACAATTAAATTATAGCATGAAAAAAACAGTACTTTAATTTCTCCAGTTTCTTCTAAAAAAAAAAAACGTAAACTGGGACCTACATAGGCAGAATTAATCCGAAATTTTCACTAAGATTGGCAAGTGTTTAAAGTTTCATTTAAATTTATTTTTATTAAAATTTATTTTTATTTAAACTTATTTTTAACAATGGTTTTATAATGGTTTTATAATAGTTTTACATTGATTTTAAAATTAATTTTAAAATTTATTTAAAAATTATTTTAAAATTGATTTTAAAATTGATTTTAAAAATAGGTTTTGTGAACACACACACACACACGTTATCTGCACATTAAAGCACATCGCGTAGACTTAACCTAAGATAACCAATAAAGTCAAACATTGAGACTTATTTCTGATCAGAAGAGACATTCTTAAGTTATTTCATAGAAATAAAACTTATACAACCTACAATCAAGGCGGAGCTTCCTTTGAGGGATACATAACAGCACTAAAACTTCAAGGATAACCAGAAGATAACTTCCTCCAATCATTGCACAGAATGCAAAATACAATAAAATTTGCCCCTACACAACATGTACCAAAAAAGAAAAGGTTTCAACCATTTTATACTATGTATCAGCCTCTCACCAGCATCTCGCCACACCCGCCAGGAAGCATAATCCAGTTATATAATACAAAATATCGCTATACCATTTCGATAATGAAAAGTGTCAAAATGGCGCCTCCGCATTCCGCTAACAATACCAACTTTCTTCTAAGTACGATACACCAGCGTTGAAATTTTGAAGCCCAACAGTAGAGGATTTCTAAAGTTATCTTCGAAAATCAATTTCTGAAAGGGTGTATACACAATTGAGCAGAGGACTCCAGTGGTTGTCAGTTGTTCCTTGAACCTTGACCTGATAATACATGACCAGGGTTGAAAAAACTGAACCCGACATGATAAAGATGTGTGAAGTTATAAAGAAAAATCAGGGAGGAAGTTATATGCGAGGGAAGAAGTATACTTTACAATGAGAGAGTTCTAACATTGTGCTGTATTCAAGGGTTCACTAAACTCAGGAAAATTAAAAATACTATAAAAACGCGAGTTTTTAATATTTTTCATTTTTTTTTCTCTTAGTTGTATTCTGTTTAAAATTCTCTACACTCCTCTAAGGTTAGGTTAGGTGAGGTTCGTCAGGAAACAGGACAAGTGTTTCCTGACGAAGGTCTTAGCATATGATGACCCACAACCGAAGCTTTTAGTCGTCTGACCGAGACCTTCCCTTTAAAAATAAAGGTTGATTATACTCCTCTAAGAAAAAACATTTGATGTTGTGTTAAGAAAGTCCAATTAATACACAACAACGCTTAAGGGTTTGAAGCCGAGCTTCAAAACTGGCAATGTAAATTTTACTTAGCTCAAAGCAAAATCTAAAAATTCCTTTCAATAAAGCCCACCAACGCTGAAAGTTTGATATCTATCAGAAAGGGCATTCTCCAGTAACTGCTCTATATATAACGATTCCAAGTATTTTTTAAAAACTTCAATAAAAATTCAAATTTGGAGGTAAACAGTTTAAACAGCGTCATCCTTATAGACTACAATAAAGAATACAACGAGGTATTCTTTAACGAATAGAAATCATTATCACTGTTGTAAAATAGGAAAACTGGGACTTATGGAGCCCCGCAGCAGCGCTCTCCTTGCTGTCTGGAAACACCACCAGGGCTGATAATTTGAGGCCGATCAAGAAGAGGTATTCCAAGGTATTCCAAGGTACCTCGGTTTTCGTACAGCTCCCAACTCGAACAATTATGTAAGTGTATTATTGTAAGTGCTTTTGTAAGTGTATTTTTACATTTGTCCTTATGGGAACAAATTCGTTCGGTAACGGAGCTGGAACAACATTCTGGAATGAATTATCGACGAAAACCGAGGTACCACTGTATTTAAAAAATATTACATTGACAAACTTGCCCACACACAGAGTAAAGTTAAGGGGTATTATCCTGGCAGTAGATGCAGCAGGCATTTAATATTGAAGCCGTTCATGAGAAGTAGATTTAAAATATTTTTAACGTGATTAAACGGTAATGAAAATGTTACACTATTCTGCACACAACATTGTCAGATGTATTCCTATACACTTGAATTTCGCTCTCCCCTTGTCGAAATAGGACGCGTATTTCTTTGAGGATTTTGGAAGTTATGGGGGCCATGTCAGGATGCTGGGAATGGGTCGTACAACGTTGGTCATGGGTCACCCATATAAGCCAATTAGTGATAGAATTTTGTTCCAGTTACCAAAGAGCAGCACTGGGAATATGAAGTTGATCGGGGTGAAACCTTCTCGTGTTATGAACGAAACAGAAACGAGAAGGTGGTAGGAAGAAAAACTCTAGTAACCATTTTAAGGTTCCTTTCGTGAGGTACCTGATGAAGGTCCCAGGTGGCAGTAGAGGTATTCAGGTTCCATTCCCAAAAAAAGGTAGGTTAGTTTTAGTTCCTTGGATCAAGAGCCCCCTCACTTGTATCAAGAAACCTTGAAAGGAGTTGGGCGGATATCCTAAATACGGTAAACGATTTAAACATGAAGAGAAATACATTCACCATCATTCAGTCAGTGGTGGCTTGCCAGAACTTGAGCTGTTAAACTTGACTACATAAGGGTCATTGTAGCAGCGTTTCACTTGTGCTCTTGTACACCACCAAAGATAAATTATATACACAACACACCACACAGCTGGATACTACATACAACTGAGGTATTACACAGGTGCACTGAAAGATACACAACACATGGAAAAAATGCTTATTTATTAGCTATTAAATTTATATCGCATAGTGTACAACAGGAGTCATGTTACTGTACAGTTTTTGTTCCCTCTCATTACGGCGTCTACTGCACACCAGTGTTGGCCCGTCTGTGAGTGCACTCTGTTACTTATACTTCCCTCATCAAGACTCTCAGTCAATCTTCGTAGTCACAACTCCTGATACAATGGATTAATTTACCTATGTTACTTTTAATTACCTCATCAAGACTTCCAATTTATTTTAAAGTGAAAAATTCCCTTACACAAGGAATTAATGTCGTCATCTTTCTCAATATACTCCAATAAAATTTATATCCCGACTCCAGTATGGAGACCAGAACTAAGTTGAACACACCTTGTTAAAAATACATGAAACTAACTCCTGCCTTCCAGACACCATTCTTATACTTCACCATTCTTATATTTCACCATTCTTATATTTCACCATTCTTATACTTCACCATTCTTATACTTCACCATTCTTATACTTCACCATTCTTATATTTCACCATTCTTATATTTCACCATTCTTATATTTCACCATTCTTATACTTCACCATTCTTATACTTCACCATTCTTATATTTCACCATTCTTATACTTCACCATTCTTATACTTCACCATTCTTATACTTCACCATTCTTATACTTCACCATTCTTATATTTCACCATTCTTATACTTCACCATACTTATACTTCACCATTCTTATACTTCACCATTCTTATACTTCACCATTCTTATACTTCACCATTCTTATATTTCACCATTCTTATATTTCACCATTCTTATATTTCACCATTCTTATATTTCACCATTCTTATACTTCACCATTCTTATATTTCACCATTCTTATACTTCACCATTCTTATATTTCACCATTCTTATATTTCACCATTCTTATATTTCACCATTCTTATACTTCACCATTCTTATACTTCACCATTCTTATATTTCACCATTCTTATATTTCACCATTTTTATATTTCACCATTCTTATACTTCACCATTCTTATATTTCACCATTCTTATATTTCACCATTCTTATACTTCACCATTCTTATATTTCACCATTCTTATATTTCACCATTCTTATACTTCACCATTCTTATATTTCACCATTCTTATACTTCACCATTCTTATATTTCACCATTCTTATATTTCACCATTCTTATACTTCACCATTCTTATACTTCACCATTCTTATACTTCACCATTCTTATACTTCACCATTCTTATACTTCACCATTCTTATACTTCACCATTCTTATATTTCACCATTCTTATACTTCACCATTCTTATATTTCACCATTCTTATACTTCACCATTCTTATATTTCACCATTCTTATACTTCACCATTCTTATACTTCACCATTCTTATACTTCACCATACTTATACTTCACCATTCTTATACTTCACCATTCTTATACTTCACCATTCTTATATTTCACCATTCTTATACTTCACCATTCTTATACTTCACCATTCTTATACTTCACCATTCTTATACTTCACCATTCTTATATTTCACCATTCTTATACTTCACCATTCTTATATTCACCATTCTTATACTTCACCATTCTTATACTTCACCATTCTTATACTTCACCATTCTTATACTTCACCATTCTTATACTTCACCATTCTTATACTTCACCATTCTTATACTTCACCATTCTTATACTTCACCATTCTTATATTTCACCATTCTTATACTTCACCATTCTTATATTCACCATTCTTATACTTCACCATTCTTATACTTCACCATTCTTATACTTCACCATTCTTATACTTCACCATTCTTATATTCACCATTCTTATATTTCACCATTCTTATACTTCACCATTCTTATATTCACCATTCTTATACTTCACCATTCTTATACTTCACCATTCTTATACTTCACCATTCTTATACTTCACCATTCTTATACTTCACCATCACTGAAACGATCAGAATAAAACTGGGTTATGATAATGTAAGTATTCTTCACGATTTTTGGTTTTGAATATCCTGTTTTAATGTTAAATAAAAAAATGTTGCCTCAGAGTCGAAAAATAATTTAAGAAAATACACAATACTTCAGAGTTTTATCTTCTCGAAAATAAATACTTAAATATTATAATAATAATAATAATAATAATAATAATAATAATAATAATAATAATAATAATAATAATAATAATAATAATAATAATAATAATAATAATAATAATAATAATAATAATAATAATAATAATAATAGTATAGTTGCCATGTCAGCGCGTATTAGATTCTAAGAGAAGCATTAAACCTGTAAGGGAAGGGGTGCTAATCAGGTTTGATCCGAGGAATGGAAAGGGAGTAACTGCAGTTCCTTTGACTAAGAACCCTTCACCTCCCTATGAGATAAAAGTGAAAGCCCATGACTGTTACGACCACAGCTGTTGTTGTTGTTTGATGACTTTCGTAACACCTGGTCTTGTGTCCTCACCTATTTGTGGTTGCAGGGGTCGATTCATAGCTCCTGACCCCGCCTCTTCACTGGCCGCTACTGGGTTTCTCTCCCTTCGCCATGAGCCTTATCATACCTCTTCTTAAAGCTATGAATGGATCCTGCCTCCACTACATCGCTTCCGTGTGTAAGTGTGTGTGTGTGTGTGTGTGTGTGTGTGTGTGTGTGTGTGTGTGTGTGTGTGTGTGTGTGTATGTGTGTGTGTGTGGTCCTGTGGGTTAGAGTGTCATGTGATTTTCGCTCACCATGAGGCGGGCCAAAACAACATAGGTTCGAGTCCTTGGCTAGTAGCAGTGTTGTTATTGATCAATATCACTTGTTCGTTGTTTCAATAAAATATATACATTATATATATATATATATATATATATATATATATATATATATATATATATATATATATATATATATATATTATATATATATATATATATATATATATATTTTTCTTTCTTTCAACACGTAGGCCGTTTCCACCGAGGCAGGGTGGCCCAAAAGCAAAAACGAAAGTTTCTCCTTTTACATTTAGTAATATATTCAGGAGAAGGGTTACTAGCCCCTTGCTCCCGGCATTTAGTCGCCTCTTATGACACGCATGGCTTATGGAGGAAGAATTCTGTTCCACTTCCCCATGGAGATAAGAGGAAATAAGAACAAGAACTAGTAAGAAAATAGAAGAAACCCAGAGGGTGAGTATATATATATGCTTGTACATGAATGTGTAGTGTGACCTAAGTGTAAGTAGAAGTAGCAAGATGTACCTGAAATCTTGCATGTTTATGAGACAGAAAAAGACACCAGCAATCCTACCATCATGTAAAACAAATACAGGCTTTCGTTTTACACTCACTTGCAGGACGTAGTACCTCCCTGGGAGGTTGCTGTCTACCAACCTACTACCTAGGATATATATATATATATATATATATATATATATATATATATATATATATATATATATATATAGTATAACTGTCTTGCAGAGATGCGCAGATACTACAGATGAAATGTCCTCCCATCTACAAGCATCCCCGGTCATCCTTCAGAGTACAAACACTGTTAACTGTTTTCGTCCAAGAAGGACCCACACGCCCATTTCATCTCTTAAATTAAGGGTTTAGTTTAGAATTTGTTTAACCACTAAGTCATTCCACCAGGAATGACGGCTTTACTACTCTACGTAGAAGGTGGTGGTGGTACACCTACGGTAATAATAATAATAATAATAATAATAATAATAATAATAATAATAATAATAATAATAATAATAATAATAATAATAATAATAATAATAATAATAATAATAATAACAATAATAATATATTTTATTTCAGCATAATGCAATGTTTGTACAGAGATGGGTGACACTGTGCATGCAGAAAGCCATTAGTTATGCAGAGCATTTCACTACTTACCGGAGTCGGCGTAGGTCTCGGACCCGTAGCCGTCCTGAAGACCGTTCGCCCAGGTGCCCTCGTACTTGGCCGCTGAGGTGGTGGACTGCCTGACGCCGTAGCGGCCCTTGAACCCTTGCGTCCACTCGCCTCGGTACACCCACCTCCCGCGGCTCTCCACGCCCAGGCCGTGACGCTTCCCGTTCTGCCATTGACCTTCGTACGTGCTCCCACTGTAACAGAAACAAACCCGGGTCAGGAGACACTTTCCAGACCAATAAGCCACCAACGGCAGCAGTAGCAATAAGCCACCCGCAGCAGCAGTAGCAGTAAGCCACCAGCAGTAGCAGTAAACCAGCAGCAGCAGCAATAAGCCATTACCAGCGTAGCAGTGAGCCCACCAGCAGTAGCAGTAAGCCACCAGGAGTAGCAGTAAGCTACCAACAGCACCAATAGCAGTAAGCCACCAACAGCACCAGTAGCAGTAAGCCACCAGAAGCAGTGTCAGTAAGCCACCAATAGTAGCAGTAAGCCACTAACAGCACTAATAGCAGTAAGCCACCAGCAGTAGCATTAAGTCAGTAGCAGTTAGCCACCAACACACCAGTAGCAGTAAGCCACCAGCAATAGCAGTAAGCCACCAGCAGTAGCAGTAAGCCACCAGGAGCAGCAGTAGTAGTAAGCCAGCAGTAAGCCACCAGCAGCAGTAGTAGCAGTAAGACACTAGCAGCAGTAAGCCACCAGCAGTAGCAGTAAGCCACCAGCAGTAGCAGTAAGCCACTAGTAGCAGTAGTATCAGTAAGCCACTAGCAGCAGTAAGCCACCAGAAGCAGTAGCAGTAAGCCACCAGCAGCAGTAGTAGCAGTAAGCCACTAGTAGCAGTAGTATCAGTAAGCCACCAGCGAGAGCAGAAGCAGTAAGCCACCAGCAGGAGCAGCAGTAGCAGTAAGCCAGTAGTAACAGTAATCCACCAGCAGGAGCAGCAGTAGCAGTAACCCAGTAGTAACAGTAAGCCACCAGCATGAGCAGCAACAGTAAGCCACTAGCAGCGTAAGCCACCAGCGGGAGCAGCAGCAGCAGCAGTAAGCCGATAACAGCAGGAACAAACCCACTAGGAAACAACCATCAAGAAAAATTATTACAGTCAGAGGGAAGCAGTAATCCCTTAGGGGTCACAGCGCCTGTCAGAGGAAGCAGTAATCCTTAGGGTCACAGCGCCTGTCAGAGAGCAGTAATCCTAGGGTCACAGCCGTCAGAGGAAGCAGTAATCCTTAGGGTCACAGCGCCTGTCAGAGGAAGCAGTAATCCTTAGGGTCACAGCGCCTGTCAGAGGGAAGCAGTAATCCCTAGGGGTCACAGCGCCTGTCGAGGAAGCAGTAATCCTTAGGGTCACAGCGCCTGTCAGAGGAAGCAGTAATCCCTTAGGGTCAAGCGCCTGTCAGAGGAAGCAGTAATCCTTTAGGGTCACAGCGCCTGTCAGAGGGAAGCAGTAATCCCTTAGGGGTCACAGCGCCTGTCAGAGGGAAGCAGTAATCCCTTAGGGGTCACAGCGCTTGTCAGAGGGAAGCAGTAATCCCTTAGGGGTCACAGCGCCTGTCAGAGGAAGCAGTAATCCTTAGGGTCACAGCGCCTGTCAGAGGAAGCAGTAATCCTTAGGGTCACAGCGCCTGTCAGAGGAAGCAGTAATCCCTTAGGGTCACAGTGCCTGTCAGAGGAAGCAGTAATCCCTTAGGGGTCACAGCGCCTGTCAGAGGAAGCAGTAATCCCTTAGGGTCACAGCGCCTGTCAGAGGGAAGCAGTAATCCCTTAGGGGTCACAGCGCCTGTCAGAGGGAAGCAGTAATCCCTTAGGGGTCACAGCGCCTGTCAGAGGGAAGCAGTAATCCCTTAGGGGTCACAGCGCCTGTCAGAGGGAAGCAGTAATCCCTTAGGGGTCACAGCGCCTGGCAAACAGTCGAGATCGATCAGAGAGGAAGGTAGCTCCAATTCCTAGGATCAAAAGCCCTTCACCTGCATCAAGACACTCGCCATAAAGGGAGATTCAACTGATAGACTGAATATTAATATGATTAAAATAATTTAGGTAAATATTAAAATACAATAAAAATAATACAGTTATATATACAAAACAGCTATGTAAACAATACAGCTATGTAAACAATACAGCTATGTAAACAATACAGCTATGTAAACAATACAGCTATGTAAACAATACAGATATGTAAACAATACAGCTATGTAAACAATACAGCTATGTAAACAAAACAGATATGTAAACAATACAGCTATGTAAACAATACAGCTATGTAAACAATACAGCTATGTAAACAATACAGCTATGTAAACAATACAGCTATGTAAACAATACAGCTATGTAAACAAAACAGCTATAAACAATACAGCTATTAAACAAAACTATGTAAACAAACAGCTATGTAAACAATACAGCTATGTAAACAAAACAGCTATGTAAACAATACAGCTATGTAAACAATACAGCTATGTAAACAAACACTATGTAAACAAAGATGTGTAAACAATACAGCTATGTAAACAATACAGCTATGTAAACAATACAGCTATGTAAACAATACAGCTATGTAAACAATACAGCTACGTAAACATACAGTATGTAAACAATACAGCTATGTAAACAATACAGTATGTAAACAATACAGATATGTAAACAATACAGCTATGTAAACAATACAGTATGTAAACAATACAGCTATGTAAACAATACAGTATGTAAACATACAGCTATGTAAACAATACAGCTATGTAAACAATACAGATATGTAAACAATACACTATGTAAACAATACAGATATGTAAACAATACAGCTATTAAACAATACAGTATGAAACAATACAGATATGTAAACAATACAGCTATGTAAACAATACAGCTATGTAAACAATACAGCTATGTAAACAATACAATGTAACAATATAGTAAACAATACAGCTATGTCAAACATATACCAGCTATGTAAACAAATACAGCTACGTAAACAATACAGATATGTAAACAATACAGCTATGTAAACAAAAGAGATGTGTAATAAAAGATGTGTCAATAATTCTGATTTGCATATTTTGAGATAGTGAGGTAAATTAAGAAATATTATTTTACGTATATTTTAGCAAGGTTAAATTGCCTGGTTAAGATTTAGTGACCTTCCTCACCCCGAAAAAAATGAAAAAAGACACCAAAAATTTGTAGAATTATACGCTTGGAGGACAAATGTTCCACTGGTGCAGTTCAACAGCCAAGAACCACACCCAAAGTGAATTGTAATTATCGTAAATGCGACTGTTATTGTAAGTATTTGCCAGGACGGGTCCTGGCCCGGGTCTTCTCCATGTGGTGACCTCCCGCTGAGCAGTCAGCGCGAGACCAGCACCTGGCGATCCACAGATTTTATGGTGATGAAAAGCAATACTCGAAATCAGATTGTGCGGCGTGTTTTGTGGCGTCACGGTTCTCTGGGTCAGTAAGGCTCGGAAAAGGCCAACGTTCCCTCATTTACCTCTCTTGTAATGATCATTCATGATCCGTGGAAGCAGGCAAGCGCGCAGCGTGCTTGCCATCTCCGAAGTGTCTCCCTCGGGGCGAGAATACTTGTGATGAGAACCACCTGTGTTGATGATGATGATCATTCTAGTGATGCCACACGCAGCTGCAGCATTCCGATTCTAGGGCGAAAATGAGACCACCTGTCGTAATGCACGATTCTAGTGATCCAGCGAAACGACAAGAAGGCCACTCAGACACAGAACACGCAAAGGTTCGTGGTGGTCCCTTGCAGCAACGTAGCCAGTATTACGTCACATACACTGGCTAGGAATAACATTCAGTTGACTACTGTGGCGTCCATGGCCATCAAAGAACTCACTTGGAAGCGATACACTACACATCAACCAGTTTGCACCGCCGGAGTCTGCACGATCCTGCATAGCCATTGAGAAAAGAAATTAAACGGGGAGAGAAAACAGGTAGAGGTCTGCCTAATAAGATGTGCACGAAAAATGTGTGCAACAAAGAAGTGAAAAATGCACGTGCGATGCACAGAAACACTGAGGTGTTCCTCAGTGTTCGTTCGACCTGTGCACAGATGATCTTCTTGGGACCAGACGCCGATGTTTGGAAGCTAATCTGAAAATTTCTGTTAAATGATCTTGTTCGCAACCACACTAGCAAGCAAAATGATCCAACTAGCATCGTCCCATATTTGTTCAACCAATTTTATAGCTACACAAGCTCCATCAATCACCTGACCTCTGCCGTTCAGGTAATTTCCTGACTACATACGTAAGCTCACGTCTTTCTACGCGTATGAACATTTGGAGTGACCAAGGTCCCAGGCCTGAAGTTTCCGATGCAATGTACTTGTGTTTGCATTTTGTGTTTTTTATCGGTACACTAGCACTGGTTTCGGCCATACACCAGCACTGGTGTTGACAATACACCAGTACTGATGTTGACAATAAACCACGACTGGTGTCGACCATACACCAGCACTGGTGTCAACAATACACCAGCACTGGTGTCAACCATACACCAGCACTGGTGTCGACGATACGTCAGCAATGGTGTTTCTCGTGAGTCTAAATAAACAGTTGGCAAGTAAGGAGTGTGGGCGCCCTCTGCCTCGCTACCAGAAATATACTGACCAGCTACTGCCACACTCTGTACTCGTATCAGAGGGACACTCCTGCAAGCCATGTGCACCTGCCTCACACACACACACACACACACACACTGTAATCACAGACACACCTCCACACGCTCTAATACACCAAGTGCTGTTGAAAGCGCAAGCATCTCCTCCCCGAGTGACAAAAACTACTCTCTCTAAGGAAACAACTTAAGTGACCAGCCAACTAAACCTTCCTAAACTATCTCTCTCTCTCTCTCTCCCTACCCACCACATTTCTTCACTGTTTTATCCTAACGCAGTTCTACCCCTTTACGCTCTTGTCATCGATCGCTCCTTCGGGTTTAGCGCTTAACTTGATTCTATTATTATTGTTTGTCATTGATCTTTACAGCCTAGCCTAAAACAAGCGAAGGATCATAGAATGTTAACGAAGATTAACTTATTGTAAGAATGTTAGACTGTGGCTTCACAAGGTTGCCAACTCTGGTGAGGAAAAGTTAAAGGCCAACAAGTGGGAAAAAGACACAACTTGGAGAAACCTTGTTGAGACGTTTCGCCTGTAGTACAGGCTTCTTCAGTATGGAATTGTGGAAAAAAGGACACTTTTATGCACAGTTTAGGACATTTATTCCAGGAAACGTTTCGCCACGAGTGGCTTCTTCGACTGAAGAAGCCCCTCGTGGGCGAAACGTTTCTTCTAATAAATGTCCTGAACTATACATAAGTGTCTTTTTCCACATCCTGTCGTTATCACCATACCATTTCTCAGTATAAGTCTAACTGGCGAAACCTGCTCTATACGCGAAACGTCTCAATGAAGGTCATCTCGGCAGAAGTCTGTCTTTTCCAGTTGCCCTTCATCAGCAAGAGTTATGAAATATCTGTGAGAAACATGTTACTAAGTTGTTGTTGTTGGTACTGTTGATACATTACTCAGGAATACTGTCGTGACGGTACGTCACTGGGTCCTGACGGAGGGTCGGTCTTGTACCACTGTGTGACAGTACCATCCTTGTCGAGGGTGAGGGGGGGATGTCCCATCCTTGACAAGGGTGAGGGAGGCGTACCATCCTTGACGAGGGTGAGGGGGAATGTACCATCTTTGACAAGGGTGAGGGGGGGATGTACCATCCTTGACAAGGTTAGGGAGGGTACCATCCTTGACGAGGTGAGGATGTACCATCTTGACGAGGTGAGGGATGTACCATCTTTGACGAGGGTGAGGGGGATGTACCATCCTTAACGAGGGTGAGAGGGGATGTACCATCCTTAACCAGGGAAGGATAGCAGTCACAGTCTGGTGGTGACTTTGTACGACCAGGACTCACGGGTCTTGGAGGAAGCCAGGCTGGTGAGTCCTTTCTGTCCTCTTGAGACAAACGACGAGTTAGTACTCAGTTAATTTCAGTACTCAGTATGACCAAATACTGTATAAAAAGAAATATATACCTATGGATAATAACTCAGGATTACTCAAAACTGAAACTCATGACAACAGGAGTACCTGGTCAGCTAGCAGTACGTGGTGCCCAGGTACTGCTAGCTGACCAGGGGTGTGGTAACCTGCCCAGCACTACCACTGAGCAACAGGTCTGCCCTGTATACTGTAAAGGATGGGTGAGGATGGTGCGGTGAAGGATGGGTGGGGATGTTGTGGTGGATGATGGGTGAGGATGGGGCGGTGAAGGATGGGTGAGGATGGTGCGGTGAAGGATAGGTGAGGATGTTGTGGTGGATGATGGGTGAGGATGTTGTGGTGGATGATGGGCGAGGATGTTGTGGTGGATGATGGGCGAGGATGGTACGGTGAAGGATGGGTGAGGATGGTGCGGTGAAGGATAGGTGAGGATGGTACGGTGAAGGATGGGTGAGGATGGTGCGGTGAAGGATGGGTGAGGATGGTGCGGTGAAGGATAGGTGAGGATGGTGCGGTGAAGGATAGGTGAGGATGTTGTGATGGATTATGGTTGAGGATGTTATAGTGGATGATGGGTGAGGATGTTATGGTGGATGATGGGTGAGGATGTTATGGTGGATGATGGGTAAGGATGTTGTGGTGGATGATGGGCGAGGATGGTATGAATTATGAATGAGGATGGCGCAGTGAAGGATGGGTGAGATCCGCACCATCATGGGGGTTACCATGATGTCGGCGAAGAGCTCTAAATCTAAGGAATTAGAGCTATTCTCCCCTTCCGTATATCAGACTTGTTTACCTTTTATTCACCAGGCACCGTATATATATATATATATATATATATATATATATATATATATATATATATATATATATATATATATATCTTCACAATTTGTGTAATGTAAATGAATCGAATTTGTACAGTCCTGGACTTATATTCAAACTGCACTCAGTACAATATTTTTTTTATGAAAAAAATATAGTACCGTTAAAATGTGTGACATGAAGAGGCAGAGCTCTAGACTCTGGTCCACTTGTAATGTTATATTTATGTTGTTGTAATCTTAGCTCATGACTTTCCCCAGTTTACCTCTAAACAAATTATTCCATTTTTTTACTGGAAATTTTATAGACACAGCCATCAGAATTTTGGGGATAATTCTTATGAAAATCTTTATTGTATTTGAAGTCTTAAGCAGAGAAGGTATATCATGGTATGGCAGAACCAACATATTCTTGGTTCAATATGATGGTTCTTCGTCCTTTTAAAGATTGTAAAATGTATTGGCAATTTTTGAACATTTGTCTACTTGGAGAGAATTCCAGGGGTCAACGCCCCCGGGCCCGGTCCGAAACTTTCTGAATATACTTTTTTCATATGATGAACTGTGGGCCTCAAATACCCAGAGCTCTGAAGAACACGGTGGAGAACACAGAACATTTAACTCTGTCATGATGTGAAGAATAATGGTGCTTATAAGAGCAGTTATTTGTTGGTTTTCTGGAATTTGGGTTCATGGTTCCCCTTAATAATTTAAACAACTAATAAAGACAATGAGTTATTTTGTTCAAATCATGCTGTGTGTGTGTGTGTGTGTGTGTGTGTGTGTGTGTGTGTGTGTGTGTGTGTGTGTGTGTGTTGTGTGTGTACTCACCTAATTGTACTCACCTAATTGTGGTTGCAGGGGTCGAGACTCAGCTCCTGGCCCCGCCTCTTCGATGTCCGCTACTGGGTCTCTGCTCTCCCTGCTCCATGAGCTTTATCATACCTTGTCTTAAAACTATGTATGGTTCCTGCCTCCACTATATCTTTCTCTAGACTATTCCACTTCCTGACTACTCTGTGGCTGAAGAAATGCTTCCTAACATCCCTTTGACTCATCTGAGTCTTCAGCTTCCAGTTGTGTCCCCTTGTTTCTGTGTTCCCTCTCTGGAACATCCTGTCACTGTCTATCTTGTCAATTCCCCGCAGTATTTTGTATGTCGTTATCATGTCTCCTCTGACCCTTCTTTCCTCCAGTGTTGTTAGTCCTATTTCCCTCAACCTTTCTTCATAGGACAGACCCCTGAATTGTGGAACTAACCTTGTCGCAAACCTTTGCACTTTCTCTAGTTTCTTTACGTGCTTGACCAGGTGTGGGTTCCAGACTGGTGCTGCATATTCTAGTATGGGCCTGACGTACACGGTGTACAGTGTCTTGAACGATTCCTTGTTAAGGTAACGGAACGCTAATCTTAGGTTTGCCAGTCGCCCATATGCTGCCGCAGTTATCTGGTTGATGTGTGCCTCCGGAGACGTGCTTGGCGTTATACTCACCCCAAGGTCTTTCTCCTTTGCCGAGGTTTGTAGCCTTTGTCCGCCTAGCCTGTACTCTGTAAGCGGTCTTCTTTGCCCTTCTCTGATCTTCATGACTTTGCATTTGGCGGGATTGAATTCGAGAAGCCAGTTGCTAGACCAGATGTCAAGCTTGTCCAGGTCTGTTTGAAGTCCTGCTTGGTCCTCTTCCGATGTGATTCTCCTCATTAATTTCACATCATCTGCGAGCAGAGACACTTCTGAGTCTATCCCGTCCGTCATGTCATTTACATATACCAAGAATAACACTGGTCCTAGGACTGACCCCTGCGGTACACCGCTCGTCACAGGCGCCCACTGTGATGTGTGTGTATGTACTCACCTAATTGTACTCACCTAATTGTGGTTGCAGGGGTCGAGACTCAGCTCCTGGCCCCGCCTCTTCGCTGTCTGCTACTGGGTCTCCGCTCTCCCTGCTCCATGAGCTTTATCATACCTTGTCTTAAAACTATGTATGGTTCCTGCCTCCACTATACTTTCTAGACTATTCCACTTCCTGACTACTCTGTGGCTGAAGAAATGCTTCCTAACATCCCTTTGACTCATCTGAGTCTTCAGCTTCCAGTTGTGTCCCCTTGTTTCTGTGTTCCCTCTCTGGAACATCCTGTCCCTGTCTACCTTGTCGATTCCCCGCAGTATTTTGTATGTCGTTATCATGTCTCCTCTGTGTGTGTATGTATGTGTGTATGTATGTGTGTGTGTGTGTGTTTGTTTGTGTGTGTGTGTGTGTATGTGTGTGTGTGTGTTTGTTTGTGTGTGTGTGTGTGTATGTATGTGTGTGTGTGTGTTTGTGTGTGTGTGTATGTATATGTGTGTGTATGTATATGTGTGTGTGTATGTGTGCATTATAGTACTAAGTTCAAAGGAATCAACAGCAGCCTGTACAAAGTACTAACAGCAGCACTCCACAGATGGTAGCACTGTCAACATTACACGAGGTGTCACCCAGTCATTCACTACTCTCACCATGTGTGAGAGTTTCCGCTGCTCACTATATAAGGGAGGGCAAGACTCAGGATAATGCATATATATACACCACTGACGTAAGATTTGCGTCACTGGGCCCTCGTCGTAGACCTGTCATCTCCCAGGGCATGGACATTTTTCTCTCCTCCTGCGCATATTTCTTTTATTTCTTTTGTATAGCTTCCTTAAAGCAGGTATTGATTGGGGAGGGGAATGAGAAGTTGACGCTTCCTTCCCATTCTTTTAATTAAGTCTCATTGTCTCCTATTCTCCAGGCGCTGTGACCTCTTTGGAGTTTTGGCTTCCCTATAAATATTTATACTAACAATCATAATAATAATAATTAGATGTACATTGGTCACTGCGGGATCCAAGGAAAGTATCCCAGTATTGCATAACCCCAGCCCCCTCTACCGTGATTATCACGAAAGGAATAGAGCAGCGTGTGGCATATGTTTCTGTGGAGTTTAAATTAGCACTAGAGATTTGAAGCTAATCAGAAGAGGTATTTACAAGGTATCACATAAAATTATCCCAATTTCTTCAATAAAAATGGCAAATCAGGAAATACACAAACCAAAACTAACTGAAACCTTTCACTAAGAAATACCAGGTTTCAAGCCAAGCTGAAGAGGCATTCTCTTGTTATCTTCGAGATATAATTATCATTAAATATACCAACACACTCCCCATGGGAAAGTGGAAAAGAATTCTTCCTACGTAAGCCATGTGTGTCGTAAGAGGCGACTAAAATGAAGGGAGCAAGGGGATAGTAACCCCTTCTCCTGTATACATTATTAAATTTAAAAGGAGAAACTTTCGTTTTTTTTACTTTTTGGGTGGCTCTGCCTCGGTGGGACGCGGCTGGTTTGTTGAAAGAAGAATATATCAACACACTATGTTTGAAGTAGCTCGGAATTTGTAGTATTAAGAAATTATTGCGTAAAAACTAGTATTTCAACTTTCCCAGTTTGTTCCATGAAAACAAGGCGAACCGGGACCTACACAGACCAAACTTAGTCCAACTTATTTGTAAAAGTGACCAGCCTTTAAGCCTTCAGTAGATAAAGTTTGCATATACTGTATTTAAAGGTTCATTTAAGTTTTGGCTACATTGTACTGTGGAGGTGAGGGGGCCCATAGAATATTACAAGCATATAAATGTACATTAAGTAGATTAAAGCAAAAATAACGAAAGAAAACCAAATACTGAGATATTTGTGATCAGAGGAAACTTTCTCCATCTGTGTCATAGACACCAATTTGATTAATAAAATCTGCACATTAGAGCTTACGAAATCTGACACCAAGGAGAAAAATCTTCGAGGAAAACACACCAGCAGAGGAACACACCAGCAGAAGAACACACCAGCAGAGGAACACACCAGCAGAAGAACACACCAGCAGAGGAACACACCAGCAGAACACACCAGCAGAGAACACACCAGCAGAAGAACACACCAGCAGAACACCCGCAGAACCAACAGAAGACACACAGCAGAAGAACACACCAGCAAGAACACACACAGAAGAACACACAGCAGAACAACCAGCGACATCACACAGAAGAACAAACCAGCAGAACACACCAGAAGAACACACCAGCAGAAGAACACACCCAGAACACACTAGCAAGAACACGAAACACACCAGCAGAACACACCAGCAGAAGAACACACCAGCAGACGAACACACCAGCAGAGAACACACCAGCAGAACACACCAGCAGACGAACACACCAGCAGAACACACCAGCAGAAGAACACACCAGCAGAAGAACACACCAACAGAACACACCAGCAGAAGACACACCAACAGAAGAACACATCAGCAGAAGAACACACCAGCAGAACACACCAGCAGAAGAACACACTAGCAGAAGAACACACCAGCAGAACACACCAGCAAAAGAACACACCAGCAGAACACACCAGCAGAGCACACCAGTAGTAGAACACACCATCAGACGATCACACCAGCAAAAGAACACACCAGCAGAACACACCAGCAGAGCACACCAGCAGAAGAACACACCATCAGACGAACACACCAGCAGAAGAACACACCAGTGAAGAACACCAGCAGAACACACCAGCAGAGAACACACCAGCAGAAGAACACACCAAGCCCAGGACACACCAGCAGAAGAAAACACACACCAGCAGAACACACCAAACACAAGAGGACACACCAGCAGAACACACCAGCGGAAACACCAGCAGAGACACCAGCAGAACACACCAGCAAACCCCGCGACACTCAGCAGAAGAACACACCAGCAGAACACACCAGAGGGACACATCAGCAGAACACACCAGCAGAAGAACACACCAGCAGAACACACCAGAGGGACACATCAGCAGAACACACCAGCAGAACACACCAGCAGGACACACCAGCAGAAGAACACACCAGCAGAACACACCAGAAGAAACACGAAAACCAAGCAGAAGAACACACCAGCAGAAGAACACACAAGCAGAAGAACAAACCAGCAGAACACACCAGCAGAAGAACAGTCTTACAGAGAACACACCAGCAAGTGCGGCCACACAAAACACATCAGCAAACCACAAGAAAAAAAACACAGAAAATCCAGCAGGCATTTACAGAATCAACATCACATTGGCAAAAGTTAATCTTAATCAAAATCATCATTTAGGATGAAATCCAAGCAAGAGAAGGATGAATCCATTTCCCTGGATCACGAACCGCTTACCACAACAAGGCAAAATAATGAAATAATATGCAATAATACTATATCATTTCAAAAATATGTGTAAAATACCACTTAGACACTCCATTAACAACAACAATTTTCTTGTGAGTCTTGGGGGCCTACTTCCTAGGCCTTTTATTTGTCCATATGTTCTTGCGCTACCCTCCACAGGATGGGTCTGAGGTACATAATAAACTAGCCACTTCGGTGACAAAATCCAATTTTGTGAGTTTGATACACTGCTGTTGATATTTGGAAGCCCATCAGAAGAGGCTTTCTAAAGTTATCTCAGGGAAATCAACTTCGGAAATTTTTTTTTTTTTGAAACTGAGAAGAGGGCGCCTGTACGTGTCAGTTGCTCAACCAACCTTCACTTAACAATTGACCAGATTGAAAGGTTGAAGCCAATCGGATAAGGCGTTCTGAAGTTATAAATTATAGTTAGTGGCAGGTGAGAACACTGTAGTTTGCAGTGTGTCTGCTTCAGTATTAAGACTTACAGTGTGTGTGCTCCAGTATTAAGACTTACAGTGTGTCTGCTCCAGTATTAAGTCTTACAGTGTGTCTGCTCCAGTATTAAGACTTACAGTGTGTCTGCTTCAGTAATAAAGGCCACCATCATTGGAAGCAGCAGCGTGAAGCAGCAGTGTAAAGCAGCAGCGTGAAGCAGCAATGTGAAGCAGGAGAAGTGAGTGAGCAGGTTAAGCAGCAGTGTGAAGCAGGAGTGTGTCAAGGTGAAGCAGGAGTGTGCAGCAGGGAAGCAGGAGTGTGCAGCAGGTGAAGCAGGGAGTGTGAGCAGGTGAAGCAGGAGGTGTGTGAGCAGGTGAAGCAGAGTGTGTCAGCAGGTGAAGGGAGGTGTCAGCAGGAAGCAGGAGGTGTGAGAGCAGGTGAAGCAGGGAGGTGTGTCAGCAGGTGGCAGGAGGTGTGAGCAGGTGAACAGGAGTGTGCACAGGCAGGGGAGGTGTGTCAGCAGGTGAAGCAGGGGAGGTGTGTCAGCAGGTGAAGCAGGGGAGGTGTGTCAGCAGGTGAAGCAGGGGAGGTGTGTCAGCAGGTGAAGCAGGGGAGGTGGCTTGGAATGCGGCCAAGTCTGCGTTTAACTCACGCTGCCTCTGCTGACACAAGTAATCCCTCGGGGGAAGACGGCAATCCCTCGGGAAAAGAAGACAGTCCCTCTGTGAAAGAAGGCAGTCCTTCGGGAAAGAAGGCAATCCCTCGGGAGAAGACAATCTCTCGGAGGAAAGAGACAATCCCTCTGGGGAACTTTAGTACTGGTTCAATTTTATTATTTCCGAAAGAACTTAAGAAATTATATCTTAATTTCCTTTTAGATTCAGGAAGAGAGAGAGAGAGGGAGGTGTGTGTGTGTGTGTGTGTGTGTGTGTGTGTGTGTGTGTGTGGAGAGAGAGAGAGAGAGAGAGAGAGAGAGAGAGAGAAGAGTTGGCATTGGTCCCACACGGAAGAGCACCACCGCCACTAACATTGCTATTGCTTATCTCCAGTACAATACAGGTGATCTCCTCTCTCTCTCTCTCTCTCTCTCTCTCTCTCTCTCTCTCTCTCTCTCTCTCTCACTCTGGACCAGGAAATTCTGTCAGACACGCTTCATCTCTTGAGAGACGACTTCAAACCCTTGAAGAAAAGTGAACCTCCTTCTTGCTAACTAAACTGAATCTGGTGGGAGAATTCTGCAGGTCCACATCCTGTTCAGGTCCAAGTCCTGGTCCGGATCCGAATCCAGGTGGTTCTGCAGTATGCAAGCCGAAATTTTGATGCAGATATTCTTTGTGGTCTATGTCCTGTTCCATGTCTAGCTGCTGGTCCAGGGCCACCAGCAGTTCGCAGCAGACAGGTCCTGGCCGGAATCTCGGGATAACAACTGGTCTGCAGATATTAACCTGAATTAGGGCTTTCAATACTTTAACCATGAGGACCAAGACATATGGACGGACTGGGTCGATACGGTGTAAGCTGTCAGTGGACCTATAAACCAATAACAAGAGGAGCAAGACGAATAGAGACAGCGACACAGACAGACAGGGACTTGAACTTTAATAAGTACATAATAACGCCCCTCTGGTGCCTGAAATGTTGTATTATTTAAAGATTCTTTGCCGAAATATATCTTATTTTCACCACTAACTGTCATCTCAGAGACATACATTTACATTCAGTAGAGAACGCGCAAAATATACTTTGCATGCAGGAAAAAATACGTGTATTATTTTTATTCTTGAAAAGGTTCAATATAGCTGCCTGGTAGTTAAGAATATGAGAAAGAGTGAACACTTCCATAGGCCTACTGGTCCACACTAGGCAGGGCTTACACCCAACCACAACGTTACTCAAAGTAGCTAGCCAAACGGACAGAGGAAAATAAAAGAGTTCGGGCTTACTCGAACTTCAAGGGTTTAATAAAACATGAATAAAGAGTATATCAGACACTACAATAAAAAATAGTGAAACAATGAAAGGACAAGGAAAAGTGAATTAGTGAGAGAGAGAGAAGACGCTGCTGTCAACAGGATGCACAGAGGTTAAAGTTACTTACTAGAGGAGCGACGCCTTGATATGCAAGGTGATGGCAGCCTAGCAACCAGGGACACCACTGTCAACACAAGAACACGTCAACATCCGCCTTGCTCTCTTTCTTTCTCTCTCTCTCTCTCTCTCTCTCTCTCTCTCTCTCTCTCTCTCTCTCTCTCTCTTTATAAACTTCCACGTTCTGAAATCGCTTTTTTTTGTATCATTGTAGGTAATTTTCCTTATCAGTATTCTCGAAGCCTTGTATGAGTCTGCCATTAATCACGTCTTTACTTTTGTTTTTCGATAAAAATATTTAACACTTTTAGCATTTTTTTACATGTCTCAGTTCTGTGATTCAATCTCCATTTTTATGTATTTCATCCATGCGTTTCTTTTGAGGTTTACATTACGGTACAGCTGGCTATTAATCCAGATTTGGGACCGACATAAGTGTTGAAGACTGTTTTGGTCTGTAAGGTAAAAGCAGATTTAGAAAGGATGTGGGAAAACGCTGGTGTGGCAACAGTGGTGTAAAAAAAGTGGAGCAAGACTGCCACTTAGTGTCAATGAAGCTAATACCTTGGATAGTTTTAAAAATGGTTCAGACGACTGAGCGAGACTGGTTGGCTAGAGTAGGAAGCAGCTAACAATAGGCCAGGGGCGTTGTTATGCTTACCATTATTATGCTCGTGGAAATAAGAGATTTAAAGGCGTGGGAAGTCACAGTACCGTGGCTGGAACAATTCACCAAAGACCTGCACTTGGGAATCTTGTGACGACGTTTTGTTCTCTAGTGGACCACTGTCATTGTCGAGTCACAACTGTGGGCCAGCACGGGGAGAAACGTCGCCATAAGGTTTCTCTCCTAAGTGCTGGTTTTGCGTGAAATAAGACATTTGTTTACACTCTCTCGGTAACTGGCACGCAAGTATCAGGTTCTCGCAACCATTTCAAAACATAAGAATAAAGGAACACAAGCGTGTGGCGCAAGGCAAGTCTTCCTAAAACCCAGCCCTTCTCACAATTTAATTCATTTACATTAAATTCCATCGTCGATTTGCTGCTTCATACCTTCAGTTTATCATATTCAAGGAAGTGGCGCTACCCTTCCCTTCCCTTCCCCTCGGATGGGGAAGGGAAGGCTGTATAACTCCTGACAGGGTCTTAGTCACATGATGACCCGCAACTGGAGCTTTTGGTCATCTGACCGGGGACCTTCCGCTGCTTACCGGTCCACCCCTTTAAAAATTATGGTTATGATTATAACCTTCTTGCTCTGCTTGCTGTGTTACACTGGAAGTTGAGGTGAGTTACTGATGATATATAACACCGAGAAGCTGATGAATAAGACACATGTGCAACACATGTGCAACACATGTGCAACAGTCACGTCTCTCTACTGATAAGATGCGTCATCGGCAATCTAATATAGTCAAAATATACTGGAAATAGTGGAAGAAGTGGAGAGTTAAGGTGATCAGTCCCTCAGTCTGATGGAAGGTGTTCAGTCCCTCAGTCTTGATGGAAGGTGTTCAGTCCCTCAGTCTTGATGGAAGGTGTTCAGTCCCTCAGTCTTGATGGAAGGTGTTCAGTCCCTCAGTCTTGATGGAAGGTGTTCAGTCCCTCAGTCTTGATGGAAGGTGTTCAGTCCCTCAGTCTTGATGGAAGGTGTTCAGTCCCTCAGTCTTGATGGATGGTGTTCAGTCCCTCAGTCTTGATGGATGGTGTTCAGTCCCTCAGTCTTGATGGAAGGTGTTCAGTCCCTCAGTCTGATGGAAGGTGTTCAGTTCCTCAGTCTTGATGGAAGGTGTTCAGTCCCTCAGTCTTGATGGAAGGTGTTCAGTCCCTCAGTTTTTGATGGAAGGTGTTCAGTCCCTCAGTCTTGATGGAAGGTGTTCAGTCCCTCAGTCTTGATGGAAAGGTGTTCAGTTCCTCAGTCTTGATGGATGGTGTTCAGTCCTCAGTCTTGATGGAAGGTGTTCAGTCCCTCAGTCTTGATGGAATGTGTTCAGTCCCTCACTCTTGATGGAAGGTGTTCAGTCCCTCAGTCTTGATGGAAGGTGTTCAGTCCCTCAGTCTTGATGGATGGTGTTCAGTCCCTCAGTCTTGATGGATGGTGTTCAGTCCCTCAGTCTTGATGGAAGGTGTTCAGTCCCTCAGTCTTGATGGATGGTGTTCAGTCCCTCAGTCTTGATGGAAGGTGTTCAGTCCCTCAGCCTTGATGGATGGTGTTCAGTCCCTCAGCCTTGATGGATGGTGTTCAGTCCCTCAGTCTTGATGGATGGTGTTCAGTCCCTCAGCATTGATGGATGATGCTCAGTCCCTCAGTCTTGATGGATAGTGTTCAGTCCCTCAGTCTTGATGGATGGTGTTCAGTCCCTCAGTCTTGATGGATGGTGTTCAGTCCCTCAGCCTTGATGGATGGTGTTCAGTCACTCAGTCTTGATGGAAGGTGTTCAGTCCCTCAGTCTTGATGGATGGTGTTCAGTCCCTCAGTCTTGATGGATGGTGTTCAGTTCCTCAGCCTTGATGGATGGTGTTCAGTCCCTCAGCCTTGATGGATGGTGTTCAGTCCCTCAGTCTTGATGGATGGTGTTCAGTCCCTCAGCCTTGATGGATGGTGTTCAGTCCCTCAGCCTTGATGGATGATGTTCAGTCCCTCAGCCTTGATGGATGGTGTTCAGTCCCTCAGCCTTGATTGAGGTGTTCAGTCCCTCAGCTTGATGGATGGTGTTCAGTCCCTCAGTCTTGATGGAAGGTGTTCAGTCCCTCAGTCTTGATGGAAGGTGTTCAGTCCCTCAGTCTTAATGGATGGTGTTCAGTCCCTCAGTCTTGATGGATGGTGTTCAGTCCCTCAGTCTTGATAGAAGGTGTTCAGTCCTCAGTCTTGATGGATGGTGTTCAGTTCCTCAGTCTTGATGGAAGGTGTTCAGTTCCTCAGTCTTGATGGAAGGTGTTCAGTCCCTCAGCTTGATGGATGGTGTTCAGTCCCTCAGTCTTGATGGAGGTGTTCAGTTCCTCAGTCTTGATGGATGGTGTTCAGTCCCTCAGTCTTGATGGATGGTGTTCAGTCCCTCAGTCTTGATGGAAGGTGTTCAGTCCCTCAGTCTTGATGGAGGTGTTCAGTCCCTCAGTTGATGGAAGGTGTTCAGTCCTCAGTCTTGATGGAGGTGTTCAGTCCCTCAGTCTTGATGGAAGGTGTTCAGTCCTCAGTCTTGATGGAAGGTGTTCAGTCCTCAGTCTTGATGGAGGTGTTCAGTCCCTCAGTCTTGATGGAAGGTGTTCAGTCCCTCAGTCTTGATGGAAGGTGTTCAGTCCTCAGTTATGGAGGTGTTCAGTCCCTCAGCTTGATGGATGGTGTTCAGTCCCTCAGTCTTGATGGAAGGTGTTCAGTCCTCAGTCTTGATGGAAGGTGTTCAGTCTCAGCTTGATGGAGTGTTCAGTCCCAGTCTTGATGGAAGGTGTTCAGTCCTCAGTCTTGATGGAAGGTGTTCAGCCTCAGTCTGATGGAGTTTCAGTCCTCAGTCTTGATGGAAGGCATCATCTGATGGAGGTGTTCAGTCCGCTTGATGGAGGTCAGTCCTCAGCTGATGAGGTGTTCAGTCTGTTGGGTGTCAGTCCCTCAGTCTTGATGGAGGTGTTCAGTCCCTCAGTCTTGATGGATGGTGTTCAGTCTTGATGGAAGGTGTTCAGTCCTCAGCTTGATGGAAGGTGTTCAGTCCTCAGCCTTGATGGATGGTGTTAGTCCTCAGCTTGATGGAAGGTGTTCAGTCCTCAGTCTTGATGGAAGGTGTTCAGTCCTCAGCCTTGATGGATGGTGTTCAGCCTTGATGGATGGTGTTCAGTCCTCAGTCTTGATGGAAGGTGTTCAGTCCTCAGCTTGATGGATGGTGTTCAGTCCTCAGCTTGATGGAAGGTGTTCAGTTCTCAGTCTTGATGGAGGTGTAGTCTCAGCTTGATGGATGGTGCAGCCCAGTCTTTGGAGTCAGTCTCAGTCTTGATGGAGGTGCAGTCCTAGTTTAGGAGTGTTCAGTCCTATTTGTGATGTTTCATCCTCAGCGTGGAGGTGTTCAGTCCTAGCTTGATGAGGTGTTAGTTCTCAGCGGATGTTCAGTCCTCGCTGAGAGGTGTTGTCCTGTTTGAGGAGGTGTCGCCTGCTTGATGAGGTGTTCAGTCCTCAGTCTTGATGGATGGTGTTCAGTCCCTCAGTCTTGATGGATGGTGTTCAGTCCCTCAGTCTTGATGGAAGGTGTTCAGTCCCTCAGTCTTGATGGAAGGTGTTCAGTCCTCAGTCTTGAGTGGTCAGATGGTGTTCAGTCCCTCAGTCTTGATGGATGGTGTTCAGTCCCTCAGTCTTGATGGATGGTGTTCAGTCCCTCAGTCTTGATGAAGGTGTTCAGTCACTCAGTCTTGATGGTTGGTGTTCAGTCCCTCAGCCTTGATGGATGGTGTTCAGTCCCTCAGTCTTCATGGAAGGTGTTCAGTCCCTCAGTCTTGATGGATGGTGTTCAGTCCCTCAGCTTGATGGAAGGTGTTCAGTCCCTCAGTCTTGATGGATGGTGTTCAGTCCCTCAGCTTGATGGATGTGTTCAGTCCCTCAGTCTTGATGGATGTTCAGTCCCTCAGTCTTGATGGAAGGTGTTCAGTCCTCAGTCTTGATGGATGATGTTCAGTCCCTCAGGTGGGTCCTTGATGAATGGTGTTCAGTTCCTCAGCTTGATGGAAGGTGTTCAGTCCCTCAGTCTTGATGGATGGTGTTCAGTCCTCAGTCTTGATGGAGTGTTCAGTCCTCAGCTTGATGGATGGTGTTCAGTCCCTCAGCTTGATGGATGGTGTTCAGTCCCTCAGCCTTATGGATGGTGTTCAGTCCCTCAGTCTTGATGGATGGTGTTCAGTCCTCAGTCTTGATGGAGGTGTTCAGTTCCTCAGCCTTGATGGATGGTGTTCAGTCCTCAGCCTTGATGGATGTGTTCAGTCCTCAGTCTTGATGGAAGGTGTTCAGTCCCTCAGTCTTGATGGATGGTGTTCAGTCCCCAGTCTTGATGGATGGTGTTCAGTCCTCACTTGATGGATGGTGTTCAGTCCCTCAGTCTTGATGGATGATGTTCAGTCCCTCAGCCTTGATGGATGGTGTTCAGTTCCCTCAGTCTTGATGGAGGTGTTCAGTCCCTCAGTCTTGATGGATGGTGTTCAGTCCCTCAGTCTTGATGGATGGTGTTCAGTCCCTCAGCTTGATGGAAGGTTTCAGTCCCTCAGCTTGATGGATGGTGTTCAGTCCCTCAGCTTGATGGATGGTGTTCAGTCCCTCAGCCTTGATGAAGGTGTTCAGTCCTCAGCTTGATGGATGGTTTCATTCCTCAGCTTATGGATGGTGTTCAGTTCCTCAGCCTTGATGGAAGGTGTTCAGTCCCTCAGTCTTGATGGATGGTGTTCAGTCCCTCAGCTTGATGGATGGTGTTCAGTTCCTCAGCTTGATGGAGGTGTTCAGTCCCTCAGCTTGATGGAGGTGTTCAGTTCCTCAGCTTGATGGAAGGTGTTCAGTCCCTCAGCCTTGATGGATGGTGTTCAGTCCCTCAGCCTTGATGGATGGTGTTCAGTCCCTCAGCCTTGATGGATGGTGTTCAGCCTTGATGGATGGTGTTCAGCCTTGATGGATGCATGAGAATGGAGACTTGTATGTTGGAGCCACAATATTATTCTCTGCTCTGGATTGAAGAAGTCTCTGGTTTGAGGAACGTTTCACAAATAAAAATACCCATATATTGCACATGTTTCTCATTCATCAACGTGAGGTTAACTGCAGAATGAGAAAAACAACTAGCACGAGTGATGAAGCGTCTGTGAAAGGAAGTTTCTCAGCGGATGTAAAAAAATAACTGACTGAGAGCGAGTGTTGATAACACCTGTGTTTGGGGGCGAGGAATGTGGTGTGCCGACGTTGGAGTAACAAGGTTGCTGGAGGCAGTGAAGCTGTCGCCTCTCACAGCAATGTTTGGTGCCTCTCACAGCAATGTTTGATGCCTCTCACAGCAATGTTTGGTGCTTCTCACAGCAATGTTTGGTGCCTCTCACAGCAATGTTTGGCGCCTCTCACAGCAATGTTTGGTGCCTCTCACAGCAATGTTTGGTGCCTCTCACAGCAATGTTTGGTGCCTCTCACAGCAATGTTTGGTGCCTCTCACAGCAATGTTTGGTGCCTCTCACATCAATGTTTGGTGCCTCTCACAGCAATGTTTGGTGCCTCTCACAACAATGTTTGGCGCCTCTCACACAATGTTTTCTGTCAAAATGTGACGTAAGAATCACAGAAATGTTTGGTGGCCTTACGAGCAATGTAGAGCTAAAATCTCAAGATAGAAGAGTTTGGGCTTCTAACAGGGGTTGGAATGTTTGCGCTTCACAGAATTTTTGCCATCTCACAGCTAACATTATGTACAATCACTCAGCTGTTTGGCGCCTCTCACAGCAATGTTTGGCGCCTCTCACAGCAATGTTTGGTGCCTCTCACAGCAATCTTTGGTGCCTCTCACAGCAATCTTTGGTGCCTCTCACAGCAATCTTTGGTGCCTCTCACACCAATGTTTGGTGCCTCTCAGAGCAATGTTTGGTGCCTCTCACAGCAATGTTTGGCGCCTCTCACAGCAATGTTTGGCGCCTCTCACAGCAATGTTTGGCGCCTCTCACAGCAATGTTTGGTGCCTCTCACAGCAATGTTTGGTGCCTCTCACAACAATGTTTGGTGCCTCTCACAGCAATGTTTGGTGCCTCTCACAGCAATGTTTGGCGCCTCTCACAGCAATGTTTGGCGCCTCTCACAGCAATGTTTGGTGCCTCTCACAGCAATCTTTGGTGCCTCTCAGCAATCTTTGGTGCCTCTCACAGCAATCTTTGGTGCCTCTCACAGCAATCTTTGGTGCCTCTCACAGCGATGTTTGGTGCCTCTCACAGCAATGTTTGGTGCCTTTCACAGCAATGTTTGGTGCCTCTCACAGCAATGTTTGGTGCCTCTCACAACAATGTTTGGTGCCTCTCACAACAATGTTTGGTGCCTCTCAGAACAATGTTTGGTGCCTCTCACAGCAATGTTTGGCGCCTCTCACAGCAATGTTTGGTGCCTCTCACAGCAATGTTTGGCGCCTCTCACAGCAATGTTTGGTGCCTCTCACAGCAATGTTTGGCGCCTCTCACAGCAATGTTTGGCGCCTCTCACAGCAATGTTTGGCGCCTCTCACAGCAATGTTTGGTGCCTCTCACAGCAATGTTTGGTGCCTCTCACAGCAATGTTTGGTGCCTTTCACAGCAATGTTTGGTGCCTCTCACAGCAATGTTTGGTGCCTCTCACAGCAATGTTTGGCGCCTCTCACAGCAATGTTTGGCGCCTCTCACAGCAATGTTTTCTGTCAATAATGTGACGAAAATAAAGAGAGAAGAAGTAAAGAGAATAGTAGAGTGAGTGGTAGTATGAAAGACACTTAAGGGAGCAATATAGAGCTAAAAAAAATCAAATCTGGAGATTATAGAAGGAGGTTTAGGAGGCTTCTAAACAGGGGTTGGAAGCATTCAGATTGAAAAGCACTAGAATTCTTTGACCATCCGGCAGCGTAAATATATATGTAACAATCATCTCTAGACTGTCGTCACCAGTTAACTCTCAGATTATATAAATCATAATTACATAGCAAGAAAAAAACAGCTGAAAATAAATTTTTAACTTTCTGCAGACCACATCTACAATTCACTCCGTGTCAACAGCCGTAAGTGTCGCTTAATTTATACGAAAGGGGAAATATTTCCAGCATTTATGCCGAAAGAGAGGCTGGGTTTTTAGTCAAGCACCCGTTGAGTAGAGTGGCATCCTGTGGGCGAGAGTGACACCCCATTGGGAGAGTGACACTCCATTGGGAGAGTGGCACCCCATGGGGAGAGGACACCCCATGGGGAGAGTGACACCCCATGGGGAGAATGACATCACATGGGGAGAGTGGAACACCATGGGGAGAATGGCATCCCATGGGAGAGTGGCACCCCATGGGGAGTGGCACCCCATGGGAAGAGTGGCACCCATAGGAAGAGTGACACCCCATGGGGAGAATGGCATCCCATGGGAGAGCTGCACCCCATGGGGAGAATGGCATCTCATGGGAGAGTGGCAGCTCTATGGATGCCCCCATGAGAATGAAACCTCTTTAACTATTTTATGGTTCTGCCTCTACGTCCTGCCAGACTTTTTCCTCTCTACAAGCTGTATCCTCTCAAATACTCCAACATCCTTTGACTCATCACTTCTTCTAAAATTCCATTGACTCATCCGACCTTGTTTTCTGTGTCCCACCTCTAGAACATCCTGTCTCTGTCCACCTTGTGTGTGTGTGTGTGTGTGTGTGTGTGTGTGTGCGTGTGGTGTGTGTGTGTGTGTGTGTGTGGTGTGTGTGTGTGTGTGTGTGTGTGTGTGTGTGTTGTGTGTGTGTGTGTGTGTGTGTGTGTGTATGTATGTGTGTGTGTGCGTGTATGTGTGTACTCACCTAGTTGTGGTTGCAGGGGTCGATTCACAGCTCCTGGCCCCGCGTCTTCACTGGCCGCTACTCGGTCACTCTACCGCTCCATGAGCTTTATCATACCTCTCTTTAAAGCTATGTATGGATCCTGCCTCCTCTACATCACTTCCCAGACTATTCCACTTCCTGACCACTCTGTGACTGAAGAAATACTTCCTAACATCTCTGTGGTTCATCTGAGTCTTCAACTTCCAACTGTGTCCCCTTGTTGTTGTGTCCCATCTCTGGAACATTCTGTCTTTGTCCACTTTGTCGATTCCTCTCAGTATTTTATATGTCGTTATCATATTCCCTCTATCTTCCCTGTCTTCCAGTGTCGTCAGGTCGATTTCCCTTAACCTCTCCTCGTAGGTCATACCCCTTAGCTCCGGGGCTAGTCTTGTTGCAAACCTTTGCACTTTCTCTAGTTTCCTTACATGCTTGGCTAGGTGAGGGTTCCAAACTGGCGCTGCATACTCCAGTATGGGCCTAACGTACACAGTGTACAGGGTCCTGAATGATTCTTTATTAAGATGTCGGAATGCTGTTCTTATGTTTGCCAGGCGCCCGTATGCTGCAGTTATTTGGTTGATGTGCGCCTCAGAGATGTGCCTGGTGTTATACTCACCCCAAGATCCTTTTCCTTGAGTGAGGTTTGTAGGCTCTTGCTCCCTAGACTCTATTTCTTGTGTGGTCTTCTTTGCCCTTCCCCAATCTTCATGACTTTGCACTTGGTGGGGTTGAACTCCAGGAGCCAGTTGCTGGACCAGGCTTGCAGCCTGTCCAGATCCCCTTTTAGTTCTGCCTGGTCCTCGTCCGATTGAATTTTTCTCAACAACTTCACATCATCTGCAAACAGGGACACTTCGGAGTCTATTCCTTCCGTCATGTCGTTCACAGATACCAGAAACAGCACTGGTCATAGGACTGTGTGTGTGTGTGTACTCACCTAGTTGTACTCACCTAGTTGTGGTTGCAGAGGTCGAGTCACAGCTCCTGGCCCCGCCTCTTCACTGGCCGCTACTGGGTCACTCTCCCTGCGCCATGAGCTTTATCATACCTCTGCTTAAAGCTAAGTATGGAACCTGCCTCCACTACATCACTTCCTAAACTATTCTACTTCCCGACTACTCTGTGACTGAAGAAATACTTCCTAACATGTCTGTGATTCATCTGAGTCTGAGTGTGTGTGCGTGTGCGTGTGTGTGTGTGTGTGCATGTGTGTGTGTATGTGCGTGTGTGTGTGTATTCACCTATTTATATTCACTTCCATGAGCTTTATCATATTTCGTCTTAAAACTATGTATGGTTCCTGTCTCCACTACGTCACTTGCCAGACTATTCCACTTCCTGACAACTTTATGGCTAAAGAAATACTGTGTGTGTGTGTGTGTGTGTATGTATGTGTGTGTGTGTGTGTGTATGTGTGTGTGTGTATGTATGTGTGTGTGTGTGTGTCTATGTATGTGTGTGTGTATGTATGTATGTGTGTGTGTGTGTGTGTGTGTGTGTTTATGTGTATGTGTGTGTGTATGTATGTGTGTGTGTGTGTGTCTATGTATGTGTGTGTGTGTATGTATGTGTGTGTGTATGTGTGTGTGTGTGTGTGTGTGTGTGTGTGTGTGTGTTAGTTACCATTTTGTCCTAGGCACATGTCAATTAGACACTAGGCCTGTTGTATGTAGTGTGTGTGTGTGTGTGTGTGTGTGTGTAAGGAAACACTTCGAAATGTTTCTGCCCCACCGGGAATTGAACCCGGCCCCTCCGTGCGTGAAGCGAGAGCTTTACCCACTGGGCCACCGGGGGCGTGTGTGTGTGCGTGTGTGTGTGTGTGCTTGTGTGTGTGTGTGCGTGTGTGTGTGTGTGTATGTGTGCGTGCGCTTGTATCCTATTTTCTGCCTGCGTGCGTCTTCCGTCGAAATAGCGAAGCTAAATTAAAATAATATTCAGACAGGGTCTCAGTGTTTCCCAGAATCTGGACCATGGGAACAAGCTATACACGGAGGAACAGGTGTCTTCAAGGTAACGGAGAGAGCAATACTTGCAACCCTGTCCTATTGTGGGTGCCGGAGAGCAAATTAGTGAGCCTCCCGTAGCACCTTAAACACTTCACTGAATTAGTGATCCTAGATTCACTGAAAGAGCAAGGCTGTGCCAAGTTCGATGAATAAGACAAATGTGCAACATTTGGGTATCTTTATTGTCGAAATCTTTCGCTTGCGAAGCAGACTTCTTCAGCCGAATACAGGTCAATATATTACTAGAGTGAGTAGAAGTTTGAGGTGATCAGTACCTAAACTTAAAACAGAGGCAAGGTTTCCAAGCAGTCTAGCCTGTCTTGAAGACAGACTGAGCTCTACTTGGGTAGTCTCTTTGTGGAGAAGATTGATTCAGTAACGTTGACTTTTTGTATGGAAAGAAGAACGCTTGCCTCCTGACCGTGTCAACCCCTCCGTCAGATTTCTCTAATTATTCCCGGGCCTCTAAGCTCGACCCTCAGACAATTCGCATTGATGTAGTCCGTCTTGCCGCGCCCATCCTCACCGATCACAGAAATATCTGCTGCAGTGCGTTAGTAAGTCAATTCAGACTCCAGTATATCATCTACAATGAATGAGAAGAAAAGGTCGAGCAAAACAAGATATTACCAGCATCATTAAGGCTTGTCACAGCACGCTAACCAGCACAGCATCAAGAGAAAGTTTACCACAACCCGCTACCCAGCACAAAGGGAGTCCCAAGTATGTAGACTAGATGGTAGCCAAAAACGTCCAGATGGAGTCACTGCTACTTTGGGCAGATGGTAAACACATGATATGGGATAATACATGTGCACCTACAGTGGCAGCCGCCGCTTCAGGAAATCTTACATGTTGAGAAAACATAGAACCTTGATCACTACTCTTTTGTCTCATTAAGCTAGAATGCATTATTAATAACATCGTCACACAACACTTTCCTTCACATTTCGTCAGGGACTGCAGACAAAGAGCGCATAATATGCATTCATGTTTTTCCATATCGTCACACAGACTTAAACTGAATGACTGTCGAAATCATCACCGTCAAAATCATGAGATATTTCAGCGCAAGAGTACACAACAGCCAGGACAACATCAGTGCCGGAGTACACACCATTCTTTGTCGTAGTTTTGAGACACATTGGGGAAACTTCACACTATCTACCAGGCTGTTACTGCTGGCCGCACGTAACCCGACGTACGAACCACAGCCCGGCTAGTCAAAACTGACTTTAAGTGCCTGTCCAGAGCCTTCTTGAAGACAGCCAGGGGTCTATTGGTAATCCCCCTTATGTAGTACCGACAAGTTCATGAATTAGACACATGTGCAACATAAGGGTATGTTGATTTTGTAGACGTTCGGCCAAGCAGTGGGGACATCAACACAGGGACATCAACATAGGGACATCAACTCAGGGTCACCAGAAACAAAGCTTCATCAATCCTACTATTTGATGGGTAAGACAGTTCAATATAGGAACAATAGAATTCAGAAACAATACAAAAAGTGGACAATAGAATACAGGGACAATACAAAAATTGGACAATAGAATACAGGGACAATACAAAACGTGGACAATAGAATACAGGGACAATACAATACAGAGACAATAGAATACAGGGACAATACAAAACGTGGACAATAGAATACAGGGACAATACAACACAGGGACAATACAATACAGAGACAATAGAATACAGGGACAATACAATACAGACATAATACAAAACAAGGACATAAAGGGAAGACTGTAAAAGAGAAGGTAATCAGTCCTTCAGTCAATTTTCCTCAAGATCACAAGAACACAATGTAGTGTCAACACCACCGTCTCCACTTTGTGTTCCAGTACTCTACTGACACAAGCACTGCTTGGCAAAACGTCTGCAACACAAAGATTTCCAGATGTTTCACGTGTGTCTCGGGGACCTCAGGTTAAGGGAGACATGATAATGACGTACAAGATACTACGGGACACTGGCGGGGTTAACAACAACCATCTTAGGGGAAGTACCATAAGTATTAATTGTATCTGATCTCTCATAGTCAGGGACACATTATGTCTGATCTCCCACAATCAGGGACAGAGTATATCTGAATTGTATAATTTTACAATGGTGTGTGAAGGTACAGTGTTACAATGTTGCTTGAGCACACAGCAGCAGAGAGAAAACATGAGTTGTTTTGGTAAAGCTACACCTAACCTAACCTAATCCAACATAAACTATCCTAACCTAATCCAACATACTAACCTAACCTAACCTAGCCTAAAATAACCTAACCTAGCCTAACCTAATCTAACCTAAACTAACCTAACCTAACCTTACCTGACCTAACCTAACCTCAGTCAGGCCAATCTAACATTCTCTCTCTCTCTGTCTCTCTCTCTCTGTCTCTGTCTCTGTCTCTGTCTCTCTCTCTCTCTCTCTCTCTCTCTCTCTCTCTCTCTCTCTCTCTCTCTCTCTCTCTCTCTCTCTCTCTCTCTCTCTCTCTCTCTCTCTCTCTCTCTCTCCCTTTCTCTCTCTCCCTCTCTCTCTATCCCTTTCTCCACTCATGTTGATCTCTCTGGTAATCAACAACATTGAACAACTAGTCAGGACGCGTCATATCAACGCCAGACTGGCGATCAACAACACTGAACAAGGGGTCAGGGAGCGTCATATCAGCTTCAATCTCTGATGATCAACAGCACTGAACAACGAGCCAGGACGTCTCATATCAACGTCAAACTGGCGATCAACAACACTGTACAACGAGCCAGGACGTCTCATATCAACGTCAAACTGGCGATCAACAACACTGAACAACGAGTCACAAATATAAAACGGCAGACGATCAGAGATGCCATAAGCCAGTTCAAATCACTGAGGATTTGGCTGGTATCCCGAGCGAGTGCAGGGAACACTGGCCACTCTGGTAACCAGAGACGCAAGCGAGAAATACTCTCGCGGAACTCTACTTTACGCGACCTTCAACACTCAGTGTTATCTCTCATACTAGTGGGTCAACACTAGCGGAAAAGATATCTCCTTGATATAGATATAAGAGGAGGATTCTAAAGGTATGTTGGGCCAAGTTTGGGCACGGTGCCCACAGTGACCCTGGCAGTATTAACACCCAGTTGTACACAGTCCCAGCAGGGCCAGTGCCAGATGTGGACCTGGGCCCACACCCAGGAAACAATGCCCTAGCTCTTCATGTTAGTTACTTTTAACGTTGTTGTTATATCTACGTAACTGTAACCTGACTGAACTGGTTGGCATTCAACTTTTAAATGCTTCAACAACAGGTCATTTTCACTGGAAATAAAATAGAAATGAAACTTTAATATTTTAAGGAACTTAGTTTCTTTTTTAAATACGTCACAGCTGCAGCAACTGTTACTTCAATAACAGCAACAAAAGCTGCTACTTGAGTAATATTCGTAAGTGCTACTCGAGGAAGGAAATATTTATAAACAACTCAGCAATGGAAACACATGAAGCAAATGTTCAGAGACCTGGACAGTGATTACTGAACGGAGGACCGAGCCTCCAGCACGCCTTGTGTTGCTTCACACGTTCACTTTGTACACTATTTATATAATATACATTTTACACACATACACACGCACACAAGAACGCACACGCACACACACACACACACACACACACACACACACACACACACACACACACACACACACACACACACACACAGGTGTGCCAAAAATTTGCTATAAAAAACAGAGGAATACTATACAGAATATAAATATCATGGTGTAGTTTGTAGTTCATTGTGGCTGAGCAGATTGTTGGTGTGAGGTGACTGCACACCCCCGCCCAGCAGAGTTATATGACTCTACTGTCTGCTCAGTAACAACGGTTTTCTGCAGTTATAGCACATTTTGTGATCTACCCGTTTATAATGTAGCGTTTGTAGCAGGTGTGCTGACCCCCCCTCCCCGCCCCTCCCTCCCACCACCATCTAGCATTTGCATGTTAAATTTTTGAAGCTGTCATTTATTATCATTTATTATCATTTATTATCATTTAAAAACTGTCCGAGGTTAATGATAGCACTTGAAATATTAATATGTGAGGATGGTACTGTGGAGTCGTCTCCGCCACGACCACTGGTGGCGGCAGCAGTGAGGATGGTACTGTGGAGTCGTCTCCGCCACGACCACTGGTGGCGGCAGCAGTGAGGATGGTACTGTGGAGTCGTCTCCGCCACGAACACTGGTGGCGGCAGCAGTGAGGATGGTACTGCGGAGTCGTCTCCGCCACGACCACTGGTGGCGGCAGCAGTGAGGATGGTACTGTGGAGTCGTCTCCGCCACGACCACTGGTGGCGGCAGCAGTGAGGATGGTACTGGAGTCGTCTCCGCCACGACCACTGGTGACGGCAGCAGTGAGGATGGTACTGTGGAGTTATCTCCGCCACGACCACTGGTGGCGGCAGCAGTGAGGCTGGTACTGCAGAGTCGTCTCCGCCACGACCACTGGTGACGGCAGCAGTGAGGATGGTACTGTGGAGTTATCTCCGCCACGACCACTGGTGGCAGCAGCAGTGAGGATGGTACTGCAGAGTCGTCTCCGCTACGACCAGTGTGACGGCAGCAGTGAGGATGGTACTGCAGAGTCGTCTCCGCCACGACCACTGGTGACGGCAGCAGTGAGGATGGTACTGTGGAGTTATCTCCGCCACGACCACTGGTGGCGGCAGCAGTGAGGATGGTACTGCAGAGTCGTCTCCGCTACGACCACTGGTGACGGCAGCAGTGAGGATGGTACTGTGGAGTTATCTCCGCCACGACCACTGGTGACGGCAGCGTGAGGATGGTACTGCGAGTCGTCTCCGCCACGACCACTGGTGTCGGCAGCAGTGAGGATGGTACTGTGAGTCGTCTCGCCACGACCACTGGTGACGGCAGCAGTGAGGATGGTACTGCGGAGTCGTCTCCACCACGACCACTGGTGACGGCAGCAGTGAGGATGGTACTGCAGAGTCGTCTCCGCTACGACCACTGGTGACGGCAGCAGTGAGGCTGGTACTGCAGAGTCGTCTCCGCCAGACCACTGGTGACGGAAGCAGTGAGGATGGTACTGCAGAGTCGTCTCCACCCCGACCACTGTGGCGGCAGCATGAGGATGGTACTGCAGAGTCGTCTCCGCCACGACCACTGGTGACGGCAGCAGTGAGGATGGTACTGGGAGTTATCTCCGCCACGACCACTGGTGACGGCAGCAGTGAGGTGGTACTGCAGAGTCGTCTCCGCCACGACCACTGGTGACGGCAGCAGTGAGGATGGTACTGTGGAGTTATTCTCCGCCACGACCACTGGTGGCGGCAGCAGTGAGGCTGGTACGCAGAGTCGTCTCCGCCACGACCACTGGTGACGGCAGCAGTGAGGATGGTACTGGGAGAGTCTCCGCCACGACCACTGGTGGCAGCAGCAGTGAGGATGGTACTGCAGAGTCGTCTCCGCTACGACCAGTGTGACGGCAGCAGTGAGGATGGTACTGTGGAGTTATCTCCGCCACGACCACTGGTGGCGGCAGCAGTGAGGCTGGTACTGCAGAGTCGTCTCCGCCACGACCACTGGTGACGGCAGCAGTGAGGATGGTACTGTGGAGTTATCTCCGCCACGACCACTGGTGGCGGCAGCAGTGAGGATGGTACTGCAGAGTCGTCTCCGCTACGACCACTGGTGACGGCAGCAGTGAGGATGGTACTGTGGAGTTATCTCCGCCACGACCACTGGTGGCGGCAGCTTTGAGGATGGTACTGTGGAGTCGTCTCCGCCACGACCACTGGTGTCGGCAGCAGTGAGGATGGTACTGTGGAGTCGTCTTCGCCACGACCACTGGTGACGGCAGCAGTGAGGATGGTACTGTGGAGTCGTCTCCACCACGACCACTGGTGACGGCAGCAGTGAGGCTGGTACTGCAGAGTCGTCTCCGCCACGACCACTGGTGACGGCAGCAGTGAGGCTAGTACTGCAGAGTCGTCTCCACCACGACCACTGGTGACGGCAGCAGTGAGGATGGTACTGCAGAGTCGTCTCCGCTACGACCACTGGTGACGGCAGCAGTGAGGCTGGTACTGCAGAGTCGTCTCCGCCACGACCACTGGTGACGGAAGCAGTGAGGATGGTACTGCAGAGTCGTCTCCACCACGACCACTTGTGGCGGCAGCAGTGAGGATGGTACTGCAGAGTCGTCTCCGCCACGACCACTGGTGACGGCAGCAGTGAGGATGGTACTGCGGAGTCGTCTCCGCCACGACCACTGGTGACGGCAGCAGTGAGGCTGGTACTGCAGAGTCGTCTCCGCCACGACCACTGGTGACGGCAGCAGTGAGGATGGTACTGCAGAGTCGTCTCCGCCACGACCACTGGTGACGGCAGCAGTGAGGCTGGTACTGCAGAGTCGTCTCCGCCACGACCACTGGTGGCGGCAGCAGATGGTACTGAGGAGTCGTCTCCGCCACGACCACTGGTGGCGGCAGCAGTGAGATGGTACTGCAGGAGTCGTCTCCGCCACGACCACTGGTGGCGGCAGCAGACTTGCCCAACAGCTATACTATATATACAACAAAAGTGAGACTGGCAGATTTACGGGTAGTTTTCGGAAGCATCAACCAGGAGGCAATCACGACCTTATACACGGCATATGTCAGGTCTATCCTATAGTATGCAGCGCCAGTATGGAACCCCATCTGACATGTAAAAAAGCTGCAAAAAGTTCAAAGGTTGGCAACGGAACTAGTGCCAGAGCTGAGGGGTATGAACTATGAGGAGAGGCTAAAGGAACTAAACCTGACGGTACTAGAAGACAGATGGACCAGACGTGACATGAGTACGACGTACAAAATAATAAGAGAAATTGACAGGATAGACAGGGGGAGTCAGTCTGAGAGACGGGTCTCAGATACACAAGGACACAGCTGGAAGTTAAAAGCACAGATGTGTAATAGATATGTTAGGAAATACTTCTTTCACCTTAGAATGGTCAGGAAGTGGAACGACTTAGACAGCGAAGTGGTAGAGGCAGAATCTATGCATAGCTTTAATAATAGGTATGGAAGGGCTCACACAGCCAGGAGAGTGAAACCAGTAACTGCAAGCAGAGAGGTGGGTCCAGGAGCTGAGACTCAACCCTACAACCACAATTAGGTGAGTACAATTAGATGAGTACACGACTGCTAGTGTCTTTTCTGTCTCATAAATTTGTAGCAGAAAGGTAAGTGTTGCTAGTAGTGTTACACATGCGACACTGAATATAATGTACATGAATGTTTATATACACTCATCTGAGCTTCCTTTTAATGTCTTAATAGCTCTTGGCATTGTAGTGTTTCCTTTCAGTTGCATGGAAAGTAAAGCAGAATTCTTCCTTCGTACACAATGCGTGTCGTGAAAGCCGACTAAAATGCCGGGAGCAAGACGCTAGTAACTCCTGTTAAGAGGCACGTAACTTCCCAGTCTTCTAATAACTGTTCATTTTTTCCACTATAATCTACCTTGTCCATAATTACTATCGCCTTTGCTTTATCTGCTTTCGTAAGGATATAAGGTGGTGTGGGTGCCTCTGAGCTAATTTCAGTCATTCAGGTTGTTATTGATCAACACCACTCGTTCGTGGTTACAATAATATAAAATACTGCTCGTTGAGGCTAGTACACCAAACGGGGAGTAGAATGAAATTAGCTCAGAGGCATCCACACCACCGTATGTCTCGGATCACGGTAAAACACCTAGCTCTGCTGGGTGCGTGATTCTTGTAGGATCTGGTGGTCATGTGGGTTAGAGTGTCGTGGTTTTCGCTCACCATGAGGCGGGCCAAAACAACATGGGATCGAATCCTTGGCTAGTCGCAGTGTTGAAAAAAAATATATATATATATATATATATATATATATATATATATATATATATATATATATATATATATATATATATATATATATATATATATATATATATATATATAAAATAACACACACACACATACACATTTGTTAATATCAGAGGATGTCTGGAATGTCTCACCTGACTGTACATACTCAAATATTCTCTCCTCTTAGTCAATTTTCGATGATATTTTTTTCGGTATGTGTCTACAATTTTGGCTGATCTTATATACTGTATGTGAGTGTCGCTGCCCAACTAAACTCGTCTTCAGGACAAAATTTTTGTAAAAAAAAGAAAACAGCAGACTTAAAAATCTGGTGGCTAAAGCTCTCGCTTCACAAGGCAAGTGTCTGGGTTCGATTCCCAGCGAGGGTGGAAACATTGGGTGTGTTTCTTTACACCGGTTGTCTATGTTCCCTATCAGCAAAATGGGTACCTAGGTGTTTAGTTGACTGGTGTGGTCGCATCCTGGGACAAAACTGACCTAATTTGCCCGAAATGCTCTGCATAACAAGGGCTTTCTATATAGTAGTATGCCATTGATGTCAGCTAGGTCTGTATACCTTGTACATGTACTTGTAGAAATAAAGATATTATATTATCATTTTTATTTTTTTATTTATTAACACATCGGCCGATTATTATTATTATATTATAATTATTTTTTTGGGGCCATAACCTGAGTTTAGATAACTGAAACGTGGCACGCTGATACCGTAGAGTTATACCATATTCGCCAGAGCCAGAGTGTTCTGGCACGGGTCTTAATTCGCCAAAACGCGCACTTTAGGAAAGGAAACTTGTGAGGACGTTTCGGGCTCTTCTGGACCGAAACGTCGTCATCAGGCCATTGTCAAATCACTAATTTGACGTTTTTAATTATTATAATCAAAATCAAGGGCATACAGACAACCGTGACCTGACAATTATATTGTGACTCTCCAGTCGCAATATAATTTAAATTATTAATTACTAATTTTTATTTGATGATGAAGAAGAAGAAGAAGAAGAAGAAGAAGAAGAAGAAGAAGAAGAAGAAGAAGAAGAAGAAGAAGAGAAGAAGAAGAAGAAGAAGAAGAAGAAGAAGAAGAAGAAGAAGAAGAAGAAGAAGAAGAAGAAGAAGAGAAGAAGAAGAGAAGAAGAAAGAAGAGAAGAAGAAGAAGAAGAAGAAGAAGAAGAAGAAGAAGAAGAAGAAGAAGAAGAAGAAGAAGAAGAAGAAGAAGAAGAAGAAGAAGAAAGAAAGAAGAAGAAGAAGAAGAAGAGAAGAAGAAGAAGAAGAAAAGAAGAAGAGAAGGAAGAAGAAGAAGAAGAAGAAGAAAGAAGAAAGAAGAAGAAGAAGAAGAAGAAGAAGAAGAAGAAGAAGAAGAAGAAGAAGAAGAAGAAGAAGAAGAAGAAGAAGAAGAAGAAGAAGAAGAAGAAGAAGAAGAAGAAGAAGAAGAAGAAGAAGAAGAAGAAGAAGAAGAAGAAAAAAAAAACAAAAAAAAAGAAGAACAAGAGAAGAAGTAAACGAAAAAGAAAAGGAAGAAAAATATAAACAAACGAAACAGGAAAAAAAAGATAAAAGATGGAAAAATAAGAAAAATATGCTCAAATTAACCAGTTCGTAGATTTTTCAGCGTTTCCCATATTTAGATTTTTTTTAAAGCCAAGTTAGACTCAATAACAATAAAAAGAAACTTATGCGTTAAGCACAAAAAAGGTGAATTAAAAAAATGGTGGTAATACGTCTGGCAGGGAGGTGCCTCGGCAAATGCAAGCAACGTTAAAATCGCACAAATCTCAGTGTTGTGAGAGGACGGTCTGCCAACACTAACAGATCGCTGGAAATACTTCGCGCTAAACCAGTAGGGGTTATAATTAGCTACTGGAACGACAACGGGAAAGGAAGTGAGAATTATATTGACGTGACGAGGATTAATTTGTGTATTTTATTGTCTTCAGGAACTTAAAAGAAAATCAACAAAAACAATTGCTGTAAGACACAAGTATTTTGACTCTGAAAATTTGATTCGGTAAATTGTGATAATTTAAATTTTTTATGAGTTAAATTTTATTATATAAATTAGACTAGATAAACTGGATTATGTAAAGTGGATTTAGTAAGTTAGATTACGTGAGTTTTTTAATCCTCATTAAACATGTGTGGCCTGAATGGTAGTATGAGATAATTATCACAATATACGAAAACTTTTAGAAGAAGGTGTGAGTTCTCAACAAACATGTCTTCAGAATTAGTTAGGAGCAAAGACTCGATGTTTGCAGATTTATGGCTTTAGACCCTTAAAGTGAGGGTCACCCTCAACCAAAATTCTCTCTGTGCGGGAAGACTTTGAAAAAAGAAAAATTCTTACTTCGATGGAGTTGATTTTTCTAAATCGAATAAGACTAAATTGAGTGAAAGCTGATAAAAAAAAAGGTTCGATTTTATGGTGTGTTGAAATTGGTGAAAAAAGTTTTCACTTATCGTCAACAGCGGCGTAAAAAACCCACCGATATTTACATTTTACAATTTACTGACGCCAACATATGATTGTTTTTCTGTTTTTTATTGCTTTAAAAATATAACACTATGAACACTAGTTTCTTATGGTAACAGAGGTGTGTGAAGGTGATATAGCAGTTCAAACATTGATCCACTTGCTATAAACTGTATATATAACATATAACTATTTTTCCTTTTTTTTTCCTTTTGGTCAATTTCATGATACTATTATTATCATGAAATTGTCCTAAATCACTTGCACACATTGTTTGCTGGTGGTGGAGCAACAGCTCCTGGTTCCTTGTTTATTTTTACATGACACATTGTGCTGACTCTGTTGACCTTAGATTATTTCAAATGTAAATGGAGGACCGAGAGTCGTACTCAGGTCAAAAATATTGGCAGATGGCAGTTTTTTGGGTAGGAAAAAATTGAGCGTACTAGTCCATCGGTAAAATAGGCAGCATTTGCGTAGTTGTACGTTGGA
>WNWK01000628.1:310000-422599 GCA_009830355.1 Cherax destructor
CGAGAGTATCTACTCTCTGAGCCCGGCCATGGGCCAGGCTCGTCCTGCCAGGCAAGCAGGACAGGGCAGACCAGACAAGCAGGACAGGGCAGACCAGACAAGCAGGACAGGGTAGGCCAGGCAAGCAGTACAGGGCAGGCCAGGCAAGTAGGACAGGGCAGGCCAGGCAAGCAGGACAAAGCAGACCAGGCAAGCAGGACAGGGCAGGCTAGGCAAGCAGGACAGTGCAGGCCATGCAAGCAGGACAGGGTAGTCCAGGCAAGCAGGACAGGGTAGGCTAGGCAAGCAGGACAGGGCAGGCCAGGCAAGCAGGAGAGAGTAGACCAGGCAAGGAAGAAGGAAGGGAGTGCAGACTCGAGCAGGGCAAGGCAGGCAGAGCAGGGCAAAGCAGAGCAGGACAGGCTGGGTAAGCAGAACATGGGAGGCAGGGAGTGCAGGGCAAAGCAGGGCAGAAAAAGAGAAGGCAGGGTAGGGCAGGAAGGGCCTACTCACATCCATGTTTCTCTGGCAAAGATTGGTAAAGAAATATAGATTTAATATTTATGTACTATTGTTGAAGACTGTCCATGTCTAGGACATGTATGTGTACCTGGAGTATACCTGACGAGGGTTTTGGGGATTAACGCCCTGGGCCGGTCTGTGACCAGGACTCATGGTGGATCAGAGCCTGATCCACCTGGAGGCTGAAGGATGGGATGATGTTGGGAGGGATGGGGAGGATGTTGGGAGGGATGGGGAGGATGAGGAAGAAGTTGGGAGGATAGGGAGGATGTTGGGAGGGATAGGAAGTTGGGAGGGATAGGGAGGAAGTTGGAGGGATAGGGAGGGATAGGGAGGAAGATGGGAGGAAGTTGGGAGGGATAGGGAGGAAGTTGGGAGGAATTACTGGGAACGGTTGAAGGTCCTTGATCTCTATTCCCTGGAATGCAGGCGAGAGAGATACATGATAATATACACTTGGAAAATTCTAGAGGTATTAGTACCAAACTTGCACACGAAAATCACTCCCTATGAAAGCAAAAGACTCGGCAGGAGATGCAACATTCCCCAATAAGTGTCCGGGGCCCAAGACTGTTCAACTGCCTCCCAGCATACATAAGGGGGATTACCAATAGACCCCTGCTGTCTTCAAAAAGGCACTGGACAGGCATCTAAAGTCAGTACCTGACCAACCAGGCTGTGGTTCGTACGTCAGTTTGCATGCGGCCAGCAGTAACAGCCTGGTTGATCAGACCCTGATCCACCATGAGGCCTGGTCTCAGACTGAGCCGCGGGGGCATTGACCCCCGAAACCCTCTCCAGGCAAACTCCAGGATAGGGAGATTGGGGAAGAAGTTGAGAGGGATGGGGGAGGATGTGGAGGAAGTTGGGAGGATGGGGAGGAAGTTGGGAGGGATGGGGAGGAAGTTGGGAGGGATGGGGAGGAAGTTGGGAGGGTTGGGAGGATGTTGAGAGGGATGGGGAAGAAGTTGGGAGGGATACGGGAGGAAGTTTGGAAAGATGGGGGAGGAAGTTTGGAAAGATGGGGGAGGAAGTTGGGAAAGATGGGGAGGAAGTTCTGAGGGATGGGAGGAAGTTCTGAGGGATGGGAGGAAGTTGGGAGGGATGGGGAGTAAGTTGGGAGGGATGGGGAAGAAGTTGGGAAAGATTTGGGAGGAAGTTGGGAGGGATGGGGAGGAAGTTGGTAGGGATGGGGAGGAAGTTGGGAGGGATGGGGAGGAAGTTAGGAAAGATTGGGAGGAAGTTAGGAGGGCTGGGGGAGGAAGACTCAACACTCACTCACCTACATGGAGGTGTCTCGCTTCACAATGCTATTTTACATTACACACCAATTTCCAGGAATGTAAAGCACATAATATGAGAGTTATGAGAATAATTCCTTAACATATCTTGTCATGACAAACAATCATGAAGAAGTAATGATGTTGATGTCTTATTATGCAGTAAAAGAGTTAGGTGGTAAAATTAATTAAATTAAAAATGTATTACCATGTATATGCCAGGAGAGGAGAAACTTGAGGCGGGACCAGCAGGACAGTAGCCATGATTTAATTTGTGCCAGCTTCCGGGGGGCTTCCTCATCCTTGAACCAGCATCCTGTTGCCAACAAGTCTGACCCCATTCGCTGTGGAGTTGCCACCTGACACACATCACAAATTGTAGTAAGAAAGCAGATGACTGCCAAAAACTTGAGGAAAATGGACAGGAAACATTAACAGTTTTCAAGGACAGATCACAGTGGTTTACTAAGACAATTATGAAATTTACATCATTACAAATAATATATTATGAATATTGTAAGTTATAAAACTTTTTATTGCTATTTCTTAACACACTGGCTGTCTCTCAGAAGTTCACAGACATCACAATTCAAATGACCCTCTGATCTTCAAAACTCCCAATCAACCTTTAGAGTGCCAGCACTGTACTTCCCACCTCCAGAACCAGCCAACCAGTTTCTCTGAAATCTTTCATAAATTTACCTTCCTCACACTAACAGCATATCAAACTATAAAACTACTTATTGCAACTACAGTGGTACCTCGACTTACGATGGTCCCCAAACTCACCCTTTTATGTAAGTTTATTTTTTTAAATGCTTTTGTAAGTGTAATTTTGGGGGTCTAAAAGGACTAGTCTATTTTACAACATTTCTTAAGGAGATAAATTCGTTTGGTAATGGCACTTGAACAGCATTCTGGAATGAAAAAATATCGTAAGTCGAGGTACCACTGTATGCTCCAAATTTTCTGTATAACATTCATACTGCACATTGCTCTAAACATGACAGTGCCAATTTCTCCAGCTTCCTTGCTGTACCCTTTAAAGCTCATGACTCACACTCATATAAAATTGTTAGTGCCACTATATTCTGGTATGTACATTCCGTGAACGACACTCCCCTACCTGGGGAGCCAATGCCAGGTTACCAATTGGAAGATACCCGGGCCAGCCATACCAGTGAACTTCATCATGTACATGCCTTGTTCATGCATCCATTGATAAACTTTCCATAGATTTTTTTTAACATGCTGGCTGTTTTCCATTGAGGCAGGGTGACCCAAAAAGAAAGAAAAACCTTTCATCATCATTCAACACTTTCACCATCACTTATACATAATCACTCTTTGCAGAGGCACTCAGATATGACAGCTTAGATGTCCTTCCAAACTGCCAATATCCCAAACCCCTCCTTTAAAGTGCAGGCATTGTACTTCCCATTTCCAGGACTCAAGTCCGGTTAACCAGTTTCCCTGAATCAATTCACAAAAAATTACCCTGCTCACACTCCAACAGCTCGTCATATCCCAAAAACCATTTGTCTTCATTCACTCCTTTCTAACATGCTCATGCATGCTTGCTGGAAGTCCAAGCCAATCACCCACAAAACCTCCTTTACCCCCTCCCTCCAACCTTTTCAAGGATGACCCCTACCCCACCTTCCTTCCCCTACAGATTTATACGCTCACCAAGTCATTCTACTTTGTTCCATTCTCTCTAAATGACCAAACCACCTCAACAGCCTTTCTTCAGCCCTCTGACTAATATTTTTAGTAACTCCACATCTCCTAATTTCCACACTATGAATTCTCTGCATAATATTTACACCACACATTTTCCTTAGACACGACATCTCCACTGCCTCCAGCCGCCTCCTCAATGCAGCATTTACAACCCATGCTTCACACCCATATAAGAGTGTTAGTGTGTTTGTATCACTATACTCTATACATTCCCTTCTTTGCATCCATGGATAACGTTCTTTGTCTCCACAGATACTTCAATGCACCACACACATTTTTTCCTTCATCAATTCTATGGTTAACCTCGTGATATCCAATTTTTCTTTATCTAAATTGTTTGATACTCTCATCACCTTATTCTTATTTATGTTCACTTTCAACTTTCTACCTTTACACACCCTCCCAAACTCGTCCACTAACCTTTGCAACTTTTCTTTAGAATCCCCCAAAAGCACAGTATCATCAGCAAAAAGTAACTGTGTCAACTTTCATTTTGTATTTGATTCCTCATAATTTAATCCCACCCTTTTCTCCAACACCCTAGCATTTACTTTTACAACCCCATCTATAAATATGTTTAAGAACCATGTTGACATTACACATCCCTGTCTAAGATCTACTTTTACTGGGATTTAGTAACTTACTACCTATTCCATACACTTGCAACATCTGCCACATTGCTACCCTATCCCCCCAAGATAGGTTCCATGATGCTGGTGAAGGGCTCTTGAGCTAGGAAATTGGATCTGTGCTCCAGTTCCCTGAATTAAGCCTGAATACCTTCCACATTCTTCCCCCCAAAAGGCACTGTATAATCCTGCAGGTTTAGCATTTCCCCCCTTGATTATAATAATAAAATGCTCCCCTATTCACTCTATCATATGCCTTTTCTAAATCCATAAATGCAATGAAAACTTCCCTACCTTTATCTAAATACTGTTCACATATGCTTCAATGTAAACTTCTGATCTACACATCCCCTACCCACTCTAAAGCCTCCTTGCTCATCTGCAATCCTACTCTCTGTCTTACCTCTAATTCTTTCAATAATAACCCTACCATACACTTTACCTGGTATACCCAGTACACATACAGTGGTACCCCGGTTTACGATATTTTTTCATTCCAGAATGCTGTTCAAGTGCCATTACCAAACGAATTTATCTCCTTAAGAAAAGTTGTAAAATAGACTAGTCCTTTTAGACCCCCAAAATTACACTTACAAAAGCATTTAAAAAAATAAACTTACATAAAAGGGTGAGTTTGGGGACCATCGTAAACCGGGGTACCACTGTATTCCCCTATATTTTTTACAATATCTTTTGTCCCCTTTCCCTTTATATAAAGGAATTATACACACTCTCTGCGAATCTGTAGGTACCTTCCCCTCTTTCATACATTTATTAAACAAAAATACCAACCACTCCAACACTATAACTCCCTCTGTTTTAAACATTTCTGTCATGATCCCATCAGTTCCAGCTGCTTTACCCCCTTTCATTATATGTAATGCCTCAGGAGCCTCCCCACACTCACATCCTGCTCTTTTTCACTCCTAAAAGATGTTAAACCTCTCTAGCCAGTGCATGAAATTACTGCCTCCCTTTCTTCATCGACATTTAAAAGTTCATCAAAATATTCCCACCATCTACCCAATACTTCCAGTTCCCCATCTACTAACTCTCCTACTCTGTTTTTAACTGAGAAATCCATTCATTCCCTAGGCTTTCTTAACTTTTTATCTCCAAAACTTTTTCTTATTCTCTGCAAAATTTCTTGACAATGCCTCTCCCATTCTATCATTTGCTCTCCTTTTGCACTCTCTTCACCTTTCTTTTACTCTCCATATACTCTGCCCTTCTTATATCACTTCTGCTTTGTAAAAACCTTTCATAAGCTACCTTTTTCTCTTTTATTGCACCCTTTACCTCATCAATCCACCAATCACTACTCTTTCCTCCTGCACCCACCCTCCTATAGCCACAAACTTCTGCCCCACATTCTTAGAATGATAACAAATTCTCACTCCAGGCAACATACTCCACCAATATTCAAAAACCTAAACTTACTCACCATACAAGACATCCATACTTTTTACTGTGCCTATTACATACATAGAACACTCTATGCAGATATTAACCCACCACTCAAACTTCTCCTTACTAATTTTAACAGGACTCATGACCATAACACTAGACACAGATCACTCCTCGATGTTCCCCGTGTCCACCTAACACTATGTAAAAACTCAATGCACATAAAAGGCACGAAAATTTGGAATTCATTACCTGTCATTGCCAAAGAAACCCTACCTGTACCCCAATTCAAAACGATGCTAAAAAACCACCTTCTCACCCAAAGCTAATTGCTCCATATCAACCATTCCCAGCAAAGTAGAATAATCACTTAACGTAAAACCTGACTATTCAAGTCAATGTAATGTATGAATGAACGAATGAATGAATGTAAAACCTGTTGTGAATAATACTTACTTAGCTAATTATTCCCACAACACTTACATTATAATGACCACATAAACTAACTGCAATGCAATTAATTGTTTTAAATTGTTATCTCACTCAATTAGTTGCATTGCTGCAATAAATCGCTACAATTAATTGATATGTTCAACTTATATTCAAACTTTTCAACTTAGATATGCAACTTTACTTATTTTATAAATTATCAACCATAACTTTTTATTATTTTATTATTATTATTGCTTTAATTTGTTTAATCTGATTTAATTAATTTTATAATGAAGACAAAAGTACAAAACTATGTTCAAATTTCATAGCTTAAATACTCACCTTTACTCATTGTATACTATCTACAAAAATTCTTACAATTTAGTTTAAAGTTAATTTTAAGTCTGCCCAAAATGCCCTGCATACGAGGGGCTTTTGGCATGTACACCTCATGTAATCTCAATAACCAAATGTAATTCTTTGTATCATGTCCAAATAAAAATATTATTATTATTATTATTATTAATACTGCATTTTTAAAACTATTCCATCCCTCTTCAACCCCTCCCCACTACCCATACGTGCACTAGCCCACCTTTCTGCCAATAGTTGCTTATATCTCATCCTAACTTCCTCCTCCCTTAGTTTATAAACTTTCACCTCTCTCTTACTTACTGTTGCCATTTTCCTTATGTCCCATCTACCTCTTACTCTAACTGTAGTTACAATTAGATAATGATCCGATATATCCGTTGCCCCTCTATAAACATGTACATCTTGAAGCCTACCTATCAACCTTTTATCCACCAATACTACTTTCATTACGTGCTATATCATATCTTGTATACTTATTTATCCTCTTTTTCATAAAATATGTATTACTTACAATAATAATAATAATACTATTAGTATAATAATATCTTTAATTCTACAAGTACATGTACAAGGTATACAGGCCTAGCTGACATCAATGACATACTACTATATAGAAAGCCGCTTGTTGTGCAGAGCATTTCGGGCAAATTAGGTCAGTTTTGTCCCAGGATGCAACCCACACCAGTCAACTAACAACCAGGTACCCATTTTATAATGATGGGTGAACATGGACAGCAGGTGTCTTATGGAAACGTCCTAATGTTATCCAGCAGTACTGGGGATTCGAACTCCGGACCTCAGTGTGTGAGCTGAGTGCACTAGTGATCAAGCTACGGGACACCAAACCTCTTTCTACACATAGTTCAATGAAAGGCTCCCCATTTTCATTTACCCCTTTCACTCCAAATTTACTTACTAATCCCTTTACAATAATCACTTCCTCCATAGTGCTACCTTATAATCTGATATTGGAATTTTCTTTGTGAAGAGTTTTTGTTACTTTTCATTACCTTGCTCTTTTCTGTGTTCACTTTTGACTTCATTCTTTAACATATCCTCCCAAATTCCTCCACCAACCTTTGCAACATCTCTTCAGAATCCCCAAAAACCAACTGTGACAACTTTGAGATATGTGGAGTTTGTCATAAAGGAATCATGAATGAGGGGAAAACATTCTAAGGTGTCTTCAGATGAAAGAGAAAGATCATCATCACTGATTTAGTTGGTGGGGGAAAGGTACTAACCCTGATCTTTAGAGCAGTGTTGTGTGGCATGACAACACTAAGAGTGGTGACCTTGCGTAGATGGTTCAAGAGGTCACTGCCTTTGGCCCGAAGGTTGTCCCAGCGTGATGCCCGCACCAGCACCTATGCACAACAAAGAACAGAAATAAGATATTATAAATAGTTTTCACTCATGCCAAACATTAGGAAGATTTCCTGAAGAGAATTATGGTGCTCAAGAATAATAAAATCCCAAATTATTAATGGAATGTAAAAAAATTGCAGGGCTACAGTAACTTATCAAATGAACTACACCTGTCCAAGGAGTAAAGGGCAGAAATATAGACATTGCCAAAGAAAATTATAAGAAAGTGATGTGATATACATTTGACAGGTTTCGAGAATTTTCCAATTCTCGCATCTCAGGGGTGGGCTGTGAGAGTAGGTGCTTGTCTGAACAACCAAGGTGTTGCTGCTGGTGGCCCACTGGCCTACAGATCCATCACAGCCTGGTTGGTCTGGCTCTTGGCAAAAACGGATTTGTTGAGCTTTCTTTTGAAGACTTCTACACTTTTTCTGTAGACAAGAGTACAGGAGGGCCCTGCTTTCCGGCAATTCGCTAAAATGAACATTTCAAATTACAGTGGAACCTCGGTTTTAGTCGATATTTCTTTCCAGAATGCTGTTCGAGTACCGTTACCGAATGAATTTGTTTCCATAAGGACAAATGTAAATTAGATTAGTCCGTTCAGACTCCCAAAAATACACATACAAAAATACGTACACTTTCATAATTATTCAAGTTGGGAGCTGTATAGCATCAACATACTGTAATTTGAAATAAATTATACAACTAGATTAAACTCAACCAAGTTCTCTTGTATTGTCTTTTAATAGTATGTATAACCATATAATAATTTAAATAATACAGAACTAGAATAAACTCAATCAATTTCTTTAGCATTAAGTACTTAGTGAATAAGTCTCTAGAATAAACTGCCCCTAATGCCATGGCATGCCAGTGGCTCTCCTTGCATTACAGTTTTATAATTGTTTTATAATTGTAACTACCAATAACATTGTACACTTGTAACATGCATTGAAATAAAAATTATTATTATTATTATTATTATTTTATATACAGCCTCTCCTCACTTAACGACGGAGTTCCGTTCCTAAGACCACGTTGGTAAACGAATTCATCGCTAAGTGAGGAGCATACTATAATGGTAGTGGGTTTGTGTCAACCATCTTTGATATTGTTTTAATGTCACCTTTGCATCATTTATAAAATTTCTGGTATATTTTTAGATGTTTATACAGTAGTGTACTGTATATCGTATTAAACAGAATAGAGGAAATCAGCTCTAATATACAATATTTAGGTATGCATACTGGTCAGAGAGCCCGTCGTAAGTCCGAGTAGTCGGTAAACGAGTACGTTGGTAAGTGAGGAGAGGCTGTTTACTCTTTTTGTGTTACAATGACATCTAAGGGTAGTTGTGATAAAAAGAGGAGTCGTAAGTGCAAAGTTAGAAATGCTTAAACTCAATGAGCAAGGTATGTCTATGGCTGAGATAGTGCTAAGATAATTGTACTTATGTGTACCTGTACCTAAATAAACATTCTGTACTGGCATGTAAGTTCATTAATCCCTTGAGGGTCTAGGCCCCCAATCTGAAACTTGTTCACAGGGTCCAAGAATTGTCAAAAAATTTTTTGCTATCTTTTCTTATAAATGGTAGATATCTTTTTCTGAAGGTAATAAAACAAAAAGTATGAAAGTTGATGGAAAATTTATGAAATTATGCTATCATGAATTTTGCTGTGTCAGCGACATTTACGCACTGGCAATTTTGCCCACTTCGAGTCCTATTGTAGGTGAATTACATTGTTTCAGTTGACCAAATTATTATTTATTTCACTAGTATGACTTCCATTTTATTGATTGAACACAAGAAACCGTCCAATCAACACAAATTTCAAAATACAGTGGACCCCGGTGTTCGTTATGCTCCAAACTCGAACAATTATGTAAGTGTATTTCTGTAAGTGCTTTTGTAAGTGTATTTTTGGGGTCTAAAAGGACTACAGTGTAGTTTAATTTACATTATTCCTTATGGGAATAAATTCGTTTGGTAAAGGTACTTGAACAGCATTCTGGAACAAATAAATTATGAAAACCCCCGAGTATCGTAATTAATCCGTTCCAGGAGCTATTACTTAACACGACGTTTACAAAATTCGAACCCTTATTTCCCATAAGAAATAATGTAAATACAGTGGTCCCTCGGTTTTCGCCGAAAATTCGTTCCAGAATGCTGCTCAAGTGCCATTACCGAACGAATTTACTTCCTTAAGAAATAATGTCACGCAGGTTAGTCTATTTCAGACCCCCAAAAATACACTTGCAACAGCACTTACGAAAATACACTTACATAAATGTTCGAGTTTGGAGATGCACGAAAACCGAGGGACCAGATTAATTGTACAATTAATCCGTTCCACAAAAAAATATTCACCAAAAATAATATAAATAACATTTACTTACCTTTATTGAAGAGCCTTGCAGGCATCTGGAGGATAGGGATGATGACAGGGGCAGGGAGTTAGTGGTTGGAAGGGAAATCACCCTCCAAAAGGACTTCAGGTAACAAGTCCCTCTCTGGGGTTACTTCCCTTCTTGGTCTTTTAATGCCACTAGGACCAGCTTGAGAGTCACTAGATCCCTGCCTGGTAAAGTAACTGTCCACAGTCCTCTGTTTCTGGCGACTCTTCAACACTTTCCTGAAGTGCAATATGGCTGTGTCACTGAAGTGGTTGCACAGAAGGCTCATTTCAGCTTGCTCAGGGTGGTGTCTTTCAATAAATGTCTGCAACTCATTCCACTTTGTACACATCTCCTTAAGCACTGAAGAAGGCACCTCCCCTCTCTCTTCCTCCTCCTCTGAAGCAATAACCTCAGCTGTGGTCTTGCAGCTCTTCAGTTGTTAGCTCTATCCTGTGCTCCTATTCCAACTCTTCCACATCCTCACCACTCACCTCCAACCCCAGGCTGTTCCCCAATGCCACAATATCTTCCACAACAGGCACAGGGTCGTCAGGGTCAGGGTCAGCCTCAAATCCTTCAAAATCCCTCTTTTCAACACAATCCGGCCACAGTGGTCTCCAAGCAGAGTTCAAAGTCCTGGAAGTCACTTCCTCCCAAGCCTTACCTATAAGGCGTATGCAATGCACGATATTGAAGTGATCTTTCCAGAACTCTCTTAGGGTCAATTCAGAGTTATTGGTCACATTAAAGCACTTCTGAAACACTGCTTTGGTGTACAGTTTCTTGAAGTCTGCAATGACCTGCTGGTCCATGGGCTGGATGAGAGGAGTGGTGTTAGGAGGCAAGAACTTCACTCTGATGAAATTTAAGTTGTCAGGCAACAACTCTTCCAAGTTGTGAGGATGAGCAGGAGCATTGTCCAGTACCAGGAAGCACGTGAGTCCCAATTTATTTTCCAGGAGGTATTTCTTCACACTAGGGCCAAACACTCCAGTCACCCATTCCTTGAAAATCTCCGTAGTGACCCATGCCTTGGTGTTAGCCTTCCAATGCACACACAAATTATTCTTGTCAACACTGTGTTTCTTGAAGGGTCTGGGATTTTCTGCGTGATACACCACTGGCATTGGCACACATCATAAGAGTTAGCCTGTCTTTCATAGGCTTGTGTCCTGGCTGTGCCTTTTCCGCCTGAGTAATGAAGTTCCTGTTGGGCATTTTCTTCCAAAACAGGCCTGTTTCATCACAGTTAAACACTTGTTGGGGAGGAATTCTTCAGCCTCTACAAACCCCTTAAATTCACTCGCAAACTTTTCAGCTGCACGTTTGTCTGAGCTGGCTGCCTCACCATGTCTCACAACACTGTGTATGCCACTACGTTTCTTAAACGTGTCAAACCAGCCTTTGCTGGCTTTAAAATCACTCGCCTCACCACTGGTTGCAGGCATTGTCTTGACAAGATCTGTGTGCAACTTCCTTGCCTTTTCAGAAATTATCGCCATGGAAATACTATCACCCGCTCTCTGTTTTTCATTGATCCACACCAACAACAACTTCTCAACCTCATTCACTGTTTTCGATCTATTTTTCGTTAACATATCAACCCCTTTTGCAACATTAGCTTCCTTGATCTCATTTCTCTTTGCCAGGATAGAGCTGATAGTAGGTGGGGTTTTCTTGTACATCCTGGCAAGATCACTTAGACGTATGCCACTCTCATATTTTTCTATAATCTCTTTCTTCAGTTCGATGGTGTTCATTACTTTCTTTACCACAGGGGTGCCACTAGGAAGCTTCTTTGGACCCATGGTGACTTATTTCACAGTGACAATCACTAAACCACCAAAAAAGACACCAAATGTATTGTGAATGTTTGAAAGAGTGTGCTGCGTAATGTTCTCTCAATGGTAAACAACACTTCACTGGTGGGCGTCCTGCGTCCTCCGCAGGCGGACAGGTCTAATACGTTACGAAACACGAGCCAGTTTACGATTCACGAAATCGAAAAAAGCTTACGAAACACGATTTTTACGAAATATGAGCCTTACGAAACTCAGGGGTCTACTGTACAGTGGAACCCTGAGTTTTGGCCACCCTGAGTATCGGCCGCTTTGAGTTTCGGTTGCTTTTTTCGGCCGAATTTTGTCCCGAGTTTTGGCCGTTGCCCCGAGTTTCAGCCGGCGTACCAAACCTGTCCGCCTGCCCATGCAGGCGTCGTGAGCCACTCTAGCGTTGTTTACCCTTGAGTGAACATTACCATGAGCGCTCATCCAAACATTTCACAATAAATTCATTGTGTTTAGTGCTTTTTTCTGTCTCATAAACATGCAAGATTTCAGGTACGTCTTGCTACTTCTACTTACACTTAGGTCACGCTACACATACATGTACACATTTATGTATACAGTCATCCCTCCGTTTTCGTGTTTAATCCATTCCTGAGGGAGGCACTAAAACTGAAACACACGAAAACTGAAACCATTTTCCCCATAAGAAATAATGGAAATTCAATTAATCCATTTGAGAAACCCAGAAGTTTGGAAAAATTTTTTGGGGGCCTTAAAGATAGATTTACATGCACAAATGAATGAAATGAATGTGGCACTTACCCTTACTGAAGATTGATGTTGCTGGATGGAAGACAGGGAGGAGGGGAAAGGGAAGAGAGGCTATTTTTTGGAAGGGGAATCCCCCTCCATAAGGACTCTAGGTACCAAGTCCTCATCTGGGGTCACTTCCCTTCTTTGTCTTTTACTGCCACTAGGACCAACTTGAGAGTCACTGCACACCTGTGGCACTAAATATCTCTCCAGAGAGCTCTGTCTCTGGCGGCTCTTTAAAATGTCCCTAAAATGGGACATGGAATTGTCATTGTAAAAGTCGCCAGCACGGATTGCAACATCTTTGTCAGGGTGATGTTCCTCCACAAATGATTGCACCCTACTCTACATTGCACAAATCTCCTTAATCTCTGAAGAAGGCACCTTACATCTCTCTTCCTCCACTGAAGCAATTTCTTCAGATCTGTTTTGTTGTTGTTGCAGCTCAAGCTCTTGCAGCTCTTCAGTGGTTAGATCTTCATTGTGGTTCTCCACCAACTCTTCCACATCTTCGCCACTCACATCCAACTCCATGCAATTCCCCAATGCCACAATACTTTCCACAACTTCCACAGGCTCCTCAGGGCCAGCCCCAAACCCTTCAAAATCCCTCTCTGGGACACAATCTGGCCACAACTTTCTCAAAGCAGAGTTCATCGTCCTGGAAGTCACTCCCTGCCAAGCTTTATCTATAAGGCCTATGCAATGGAAGATATCGAAGTGATCCTTCCAGAACTCTTTTAGGGTCAATTTAGTGTCATTGGTCACATCAAAACACCTTTGAAACATTGCTTTGGTGTACAGTTTTTTGAAGTTTGCAATGACCTGCTGGTCCATGGGCTGGAGGAGAGGAGTGGTGTTAGGAGGCAAGAACTTCACTGTTACAAATTTGAAATCCTTAGACATTTGGTCGTCCAAGTCTTGAGGATGACCAGGAGCATTGTCCATTACCAGGAGGCACTTAAGTGGCAATTTATTCTCCAATAGATATTTCTTCACACTGGGGCCAAACACTTGATTAAACCATTCCAGGAAAATTTCCCTAGTGACCCATGCCTTAGCATTAGACTTCCAAAACACACACAATTTACTCTTGTCAACACTAGTTCCTGAACACTCTGGGATTTTCAGAGTGATACACCAGTAAAGGCTTCACTTTGAAATCCCCACTAGTGTTACCACACAACATGAGAGTTAGCCTGTCTTTCATAGGCTTGTGTCCTCGCATTGCCTTTTCCTCCTGCGTGATGTAGGTCCTCCTTGGCATTTTCTTCCAAAAGAGGCCTGTTTCGTCATAATTAAACACTTGTTGGGGTTTGAAATTTTCAGCCTCTACATATTTTTTAAAGTTGCGAACAAATTTTTCAGCCCCATTTTTATCTGAACTGGCACCCTCACCATGCCTTACAACACTGTGTATGCCAGTTCGCCTCTTAAATTTTTCGAACAAGTCTTTGCTGGCCTTAAATTCATCAACATCAACATCACTGGTTCCAGGCATTTTCTTGACAAGATCGGCATGCAACTGCCTTGCTTTTTCACGTATGATGGATTGCACAACACTATCACCCACTAGCAGTTTTTGGTTTATCCACAGCAACAACAATTTCTCCATATTTTCTATTGTTTGTGATCTCTGTTTCGTTATTGTATTCACCCCTTTCGCAACATTAGCTTCAGTGATTGCTTTTCTCTTATACATAATGGAACCGATGGTTGTTGGGGCTTTCTTGTATATCCTGGCGAGCTCGGCAATACATACACCACTATCATATTTTTCTATTATTTCTTTCTTCAGTTCTATGGTGTTCCTCACTTTCTTTACCAAAGAAGTAGCACTAGGAGCTTTCTTTGGGCCCATGGTAGCTTATTTAGTAGTCACACACAATAATCAAGGCCCAAAAACAATGAATTGTTAATAAATGTTTTGTATAACTCCTGGGGTGATGTTTACTCAAGCGTAAACAATGCTAGACTGCGTGACAATGTGCGTGGGAGGTGCGTGGGTGGTGGCCTTTGTATGTGCGCGGCACTGGTGGACAGGTTCTGGACCGAGCACGAAAACGGAGGGTATCACACGAAAACAGAGGTCCATTTTCCACGAAAATACTACACGAAAACTGAAATACACGAAAACAGAGATACACGAAAACGGAGGGATGACTGTACACACTCATCTGAGTTTTCTTTGATTTTATCTTAATAGTTCTTGTTCTTATTGCTTTTCCTTTCATATCCATGGGGAAGTGGAATAAGAATCTTTTCTCCGTAAGCCATGCGTGTGTAAAAGTCAACTAAAATGCCAGTAACAATGGGCTAATAACCCCTTTTCCTGTATAGATTTACTAAAAAGAAAAAGAAGAAAACCGTAAAAGTGGGATGTTTGAATGTGTGTGGATGTTGTGCGAATGATAAGAAAGAAATGATTGTAGATGTTATGAATGAAAAGAAGCTGGATGTCCTGGCTTTAAGTGAGACAAAGCTGAAGGGGGTAGGAGAGTTTCAGTGGGGAGAAATAAATGGGATTAGGTCAGGGGTTTCAAATAGAGTTATAGCTAAAGAAGGAGTGGCAATAATGTTGAATAATCAGTTATGGCAGGTAAAGAGGGAATATAAATGTATAAATTCAAGGATTATGTGGAGTAAAATAAAGGTTGGATGTGAAAAGTGGGTTATAGTAAGTGTTTATGCACCTGGAGAAGAGAGAAGTGTAGAGGAGAGAGAGAGATTTTGGGAAATGTTGAGTGAGTGTGTGGGGAGTTTTGAACCAAGTGAGAGAGTAATTGTGGATGGGGATCTTAATGCTAAAGTGGGTAAAAATGTTGTGGAGGGAGTAGTAGGTAAATTTGGGATGCCAGGGGTAAATGTAAATGGGGAACCATTAATTGAGCTATGTGTAGAAAGAGGTTTGGTAATAAGTAATACATATTTTATGAAAAAGAGGATAAATAAGTATACAAGGTATGATATAGCATGTAATGAAAGTAGTTTGTGAGATTATGTATTGGTGAATAAAAGGTTGATGGGTAGGCTTTAGGATGTACATGTTAATAGAGGAGCAACGGATATATCGGATCATTATTTAGTTATAGCTACAGTTAGAGTAAAAGGTAGATGGGACAAAAAGAAAATGGTAACAACAAGTAAGAGAGAGGTGAAAGTGTATAAACTAAGGGAGGAGGAAGTTAGGGTGAGATATAAGCAACTATTGGCAGAAAGGTGGGCTAGTGCAAGTATGAGTAGTGGGGGGGTTGAAGAGAGTTGGAATAGTTTTAAAAATGCAGTATTATAATGTGAGGCAGAAGTTTGTGGCTATAGGAGGGTGGGTGCAGGAGGAAAGAGGAGTGAGTGGTGGAATGAAGAAGTAAAGGGTGTGATAAAAGAGAAAAAGGTAGCTTATGAGAGGTTTTTACAAAACAGAAGTGTTAATAGAAGAGCAGAGTATATGGAGAATAAAAGAAAGGTGAAGAGAGTGGTGAGAGAGTGCAAAAGAAGAGTAGATGAAAGAATGGGAGAGGCTCTGTCAAGAAATTTTGCTGAAAACAAGAATTTTTTTTAAGAATGCCCACAATGCTCAGCATATTAGGGGCTTTTGGCATGGACACCTCATGTATACCTAGAACTATGTAGTACAACCTTGTAGCATGTCAAAATAAAATTAATATTATTATTATTATTATTAGTAGATGGGGAGCTGGAGGTATTGGGTAGCTGGCGGGAATATTTTGAGGAACTTTTAAATGTCGATGAAAAAAGGGAGGCGGTAATTTCATGCACTGGCCAGGAAGGTACAACATCGTTTAGGAGTGAAGAAGAGCAGGATGTGAGTGTGGGGGAGGTGCGTGAGGCATTACATAGAATGAAAGGGGTTAAAGTAGCTGGAACTGACGGGATCATGACAGAAATGTTAAAAGCAGGGGATGATATAGTGTTTTGAGTGGTTGGTATTTTTATTTAATAAATGTATGAAAGAGGGGAAGGTACTTAGAGATTGGCAGAGAGCATGTATAGTTCCTTTATATAAAGGGAAGGGGGATAAAAGAGAATGTAAGAATTATAGGGGAATAAGTTTACTGAGTGTGTAAAGGTAGAAAGTTAAAAGTGAACATAGATAAGAGTAAGGTGATGAGGGTATCAAATGATTTAAATAAAGAAAAATTGGATATCACATTGGAGAGAGGGATTATGGAAGAAGTAAATGTTTTCAGATATTTGGGAGTTGACGTGTCAGCGGATGGGTTTATGAAGGATGAGGTTAACCATAGAATTGATGAAGGAAAAAAAGGTGAGTGGTGCGTTGAGGTATCTGTGGAGACAAAAAACGTTATCCAGGGAGGCAAAGAAGGGAATGTACGAAAGTATAGTGGTACCAACACTCTTATATGGGTGTGAAGCATGGGTTGCAAATGCTGCAGCGAGGAGGAGGCTGGAGGCAGTGGAGATGTCCTGTCTAAGGGCAATGTGTGGTGTAAATATTATGCAGAAAATTCGGAATGTGGAATTTAGGAGAAGGTGTGGAGTTACTAAAAGTATTTGTCAGAGGGCTGAAGAGGGGTTGTTGAGGTGGTTTGGTCATTTAGAGAGAATGGATCAAAGTAGAATGACTTGGAGAGCGTATAAATCTGTAGGGGAAGGAAGGCGGGGTAGGGTCGTCCTAGAAAAGGTTGGAGGGAAGGGGTAAAGGAGGTATTGTGGGCGAGGGCTTGGACTTCCAGCAAGCATGTGTGAGCGTGTTAGATAGGAGTGAATGGAGACGAATGGTTTTTGGGACATGACGATCTGTTGGAGTGTGAGCAGGGTAACATTTTGTGAAGGGATTCAGGGAAACCAGTTAATTGATTTAGTTGGACTTGAGTCCTGGAAATGGGAAGTACAATGCCTGCACTTTAAAGGAGGGGTCTGGGATAGTGACAGCTGGGAAGGACAATTCTCAGCTGTCGTATCTGAGCTCCTCTGCAAAGACAGTGATTATGTATGAGTGTGATGAAAGTGTTGAATGATGATGAAAGTATTTTCGTTTTGGGGATTTTCTTTCTTTTTGGGTCAACCTGCCTCGGTGGGAGACGGCCGACTTGTTGAGAGAAAAAAAAAAAAAAAAAAAATTTTAGCAATAGGAGTGTTGTTGATCTTAATGTTTAATTGTGCATCACCTGCTCTGTTACCAAACATAATATAGATGGTTTTATCAGTGTTGAGTGTAAGTTAGTTGGCTGTCATCCATGTAGATATTTTTAGCAATTCGTCGTTAACAATGGTGTCGAGTGTTTCAAGGTTTGGGTGGGAGATGACATAAGTAGTGTCGTCAGCAAAGAGTACTGGTTTCAGGTGTTGTGATACATTGGGTAGATCATTGATGTATATGAGGAAGAGCAGGGGACCAAGGACACTTCCCTGTGGTACTCCAGTATCAAGTGGTCGTGTCGAGGAGGTTGTGTCTTTAATGGTGACATACTGATACCTATTAGTAAGTTATGATTTGAAGTATGCAAGTGCATGACCTCTTATACCATAGTGGTCAAGTTTGTGGAGTAGGATGCTGTGGTTTACCATGTCGAAAGCTTTCCTTAGGTCAATAAAAAGTCCTAATGGATATTCCTTATTTTCGAGTGCAGTGTAAAGCAGGTCTATCATTTTTACGATTGCATCGGTAGTGCTTTTATTTTTTCTGAAGCCAAATTGGCAGGGGTTGAGTATGCTTTGTGTCGTTTTAAATGAGTACAATCTCTTGTGCACAAGTTTCTCGAAGATTTTGGATAGCAACGGTAAGTTTGATATTGGCCTACAGTTGTTAACATCTGTGGGGTCACCACCTTCGTGTATTAGTGTAACCCTAGCTGTTTTGAGTAGTGTCGGGAAAGTGCTAGTTTCTAGTGATTTGTTAAAAAGTAATGAAATAGCATGTGAAAGGACATGGGTGGCTCGCTTGTATAATAATGGTGGGACTTGAGACAGATTCCCTGATTTATTTTTAAGTGACTTGATTATCATGGTGACTTCAATAGGCTCAGTAGGTGCAAGATAGAAGGAGGATGGGAAATTCCCATCTAGGTAATCACTTGCTTGGGCGTTGGTATCTGGGATTTTATTGGCAAGATTTGATCCTATGGTTGAGAAGAAGCTTGGCAGGGAGTAACTTCCAGGACGATGAACTCTGCTTGGAGAAAGTTGTGGCCAGATTGTGTCCAAGAGAGGGATTTTGAAGGGTTTGGGGCTGACCCTGAGGAGCCTATGGAAGTTGTGGAAAGTATTGTGGCAATGGGGAATTGCATGGGGTTGGATGTGAGTGGCGAGGATGTGGAAGAGTTGGTGGAGGACCACAATGAAGATCTAACCACTGAAGAGCTGCAAGAGCTTGAGCTGCAACACCATCAAACCACAACTTCAATGAAAGAGGAAGAGAGATGTAAGGTGCCTTCTTCAAAGATTAAGGAGATTTGTGCAATGTGGACTATGATGCATTCATTTGTGGAGGAACGTCACCCTGACAAAGATGTTGCAATCCGTCTCGGCAACATGTACAATGACAATATTTTGTCCCATTTTAGGGACAATTTAAAGAGATACCAGCAACAGAGCTCTCTGGACAGATATTTAGTGCCACAGGTGTGCAGTGACTCTCAAGCTGGTCCTAGTGGCAGTAAAAGATAAAGAAGGGAAATGACCCCAGATGAGGACTTGGTACCTAGAGTCCTATGGAGGGGGATTTCCCTTCCAAAGAATAGCCTCTCTTCCCTTTCCCCTCCTCCCTGTCTTCCATCCAGCAACATCAGTCTTCAATAAAGGTAAATGTCAAGTTGAATGTTCATTCTTTTGTGCATGTAAATCTATCTTTAAGGCCCCCAAAATTTTTTTTAATACTTCTGGGTGTCTGGAACGGATTAATTGAATTTACATTACTATTTCTTATGGGGAAAATGGTTTCAGTTTTCGCCAATTTCAGTTTTAGACGATCCCTCTGGAATGGATTAAACACGAAAACCGAGGGTCCACTGTATATAGAAAGCCCCTTGTTATGCTGAGCATTTTGGGAAAAATTAGGTCAGTTTTGTCCCAGGATGCGACTCACACTAGTTGACTAACACCCAGGTACCCATTTTAAACTGGTGGGTGAGCAGGGACAGGATCAGCAGGTGTCTTATGGAAACACGTCCCTAATGTTTTCCAGCCGAACCAGAGGAGATTCGATCTCCGGACCTCAGAGTGTGAGCTGAGTGCACTAGCAAGCGAGCTACGGGACACGGGAATGTTGTGGTTTGGAGAGTCATCTGAATTGTAATGTTGGCACCTTTCTGGCAAGACATTGATTAAAAAAGAGTAACAGTCACTCATTTAATTAATTGGGTCACCCTAACTCAGTGGGAGATTACCCCAAGTGTTTAAAAAATATGGAATAAGGGAGAACCAGATGTGAATTTGAAAAAAGTACTTGAGGCAGTGGGCAGAGTGACAGAAAACAATTGTGAAAATACTAAAATCAAGATTACTACCACTGTAACTTGATCAACAAAAAAGAATACATTATGGCTCAGCTTCTGGACCTATTATCTGCCTTGCACACTTTCAGTTATTGATGACAGGATGACTTTTTCATCCATAATACAGCTATCCAACCAAATTACATAATCCTGTATACAGAAGCATAACAGAGATTTGGTGACTTACCTTCTCAGTTCCAGTAAGAAGTTGGTTCAGGAGGAAGCCAAAGATGCCCTGATGGCGCCCCACACGCAACTGCACCTCACCCATCACCCGTGATACCAGGGTGTAAAGGCTCTGCAATATGAGCCTCATATCAATATCTTCAAACACTGCATAATAATCAGCCGATAAGTACAGTAGGGGTCGTCCTAGGAACGGATGGAGGGAGGGGGTAAAAGATATTTTGTGTGCAAGGGGCTTGGACATGCAGCAGGCATGTGTGTGAGCATGTTAGATAGGAGTGAATGGAGACGAATGGTTTTTGGGACTTGAAGAGCTGTTGGAGTGAGAGCAGGGTAATATTTTGTGAAGGGATTCAGTAAAACCAGTTAGCTGGACTTGCATCCTGGAGGTGGGAAGTACAATGCCTTCACTTTAACCCTTTGAGGGTTGAGAGGCCCTATCCCAAACTCGTTCGCAGTGTCGAAAAATATTTGAAAAAAAAAAAAAAAAAAAAAAAAATCTTTTGAAATGATAGTTTTTTTGTGAGTGTTACAGGCTAAAACACAAATTTTTGTGATCAATACTTACTGAGATGTGGAGGCATGAAGTTGACAGAAATTGAACCGTTTACGGCAACATCACCGACTGCCGGTCACACTAATATTTTTTTGTTTTTTTCTACTTTTTTTTATTTTTAATATTTTTTTTGCAAGTAACTTTTATGGCCTGTGAGACCAATAAAAAGACTATTTGGTATACAGTGGACCCCCGCTATTCGAACGGCTCGGCAATAGAACATGTCGTCATTAGAACACGAAAATCGATATCGCCATGCGAATAAAATATCGCGATTCGAACAAGTGCTTCCGTGACCTGTCCGCCCAGGCGCTTGGGTGCCTCACTGTGCAGGCGTGGAGAGCCAGTCCCGCGTTGTTTACACTCGAGAGAACAATACCCTGTACGCTCATCCAGACATTTTACACTTAATTATAATTGTTTGGAGTTTGTTCATTAAGTGCGACTGTGAAATAAGCTACCATGGGTCCCAAGAAACTTCCAAGTGGTACAAAAAATACGAGATGTGTACAATGTGGAATAGGTTGCAAAGTTTTGTTGAAAAATACCACCCTGAGCAAGCTCAAACAAGCCATAACAGCAGCGTGTTCAGTGACCAAACAATGTCCTACTTCAGGAACATGTTAAAGAGACGCCAGAAACAGAGGACTGTGGACAGTTATTTTGTTAAAGTGTCCAGTGACTCTCAAGCTGGTCCTAGTGGGATTAAAAGTCCAAAAAGAGAAAAAATCCCAGATAGGGCTTTGATACCTGAAGTCCTTTTGGAGTGGGATTCCCCTTCCAAACACTAACCCCTCCCTCCCTCACTCCTCCTCCCTATCTTCCATATGCCATCAACAATCTTCAATAAAGGTAAGTAAAAATACATGCATTTATTTACTAATACTGTTAGTAGTATGTAATTCTTTTGTGTATGTAGAAATATAATTCATTTCATTAAAATATATTATTTTTAATATTTTTGGGTTTCTGGAACGGATTAATTGTATTTCCATTATTTCTTAAGGGAAATATTAAATCGCGTTTCGAACATTTCGTGTTAAGAACAAGCTCCTGGAATGGATTATGTTCGAATAGCGAGGGGTCCACTGTATATTCACTTGTTGTATACTACTACACAATAACCGTACAAACACTGTTGTCATTATATTGTTTACAAAACATGTTTACACAAACCAACAATATAAAATGTTGTTTATTACTATTTTTCTATATTACAGTCATACCTCGGTTAACGATATTAATCCGTCAGAGAGGGCATATCTTTAACCGAAACAATCGTTAAACGAATCAATTTTCCCCATAAGAAATAATGGAAATAAAATTAATCCGTCCAAGACTTTCAAAAGTAGTTAAATAAAATATTTTTTAGAACTTTTTGACATTAAATAATACACAATTTAATGAACAATAAATAAATACACATGTAAATATTGTACAATAACATGTCACTTACATTTATTGAAGAGTTGTTGATGTGTGGAGGACGGGAGGAGGGGAAAGGATGGAGTATAGTATGCTAGTGTTTGGAAGGGGAATCCCCTTCCATTAACACTGCAGGTACCAAGTTCTTTTCTGGGGTTACTGGCCTTTTTCTTTTAATGTCACACTCCCTGCATGAGTGCTACACTCCCTGCAAGAATGCTACACTCCCTGCTTCACTCCCTGCATGAATGCTACACTCCCTGCTTCACTCCCTGCATGAATGCTACACTCCCTGCATGAATGCTACACTCCCTGCATGCCTGCTACACTCCCTGCATGCCTGCTGCACTCCCTGCATGCCTGCTGCACTCCCTGCATGCCTGCTGCACTCCCTGCATGCCTGCTACACTCCCTGCATGCCTGCTACACTCCCTGCATGCCTACTACACTCCCTGCATGCCTGCTACACTCCCTGCATGCCTGCTACACTCCTGCATGCCTGCTGCACTCCTGCATGCCTGCTGCACTCCCTGCATGCCTGCTACACTCCCTGCATGCCTGCTAGATTCCCTGCATGAATGCTACACTCCCTGCATGAATGCTACACTTCCTGCATGAATGCTACACTCCCTGCATGCCTGCTACACTCCCTGCATGCCTGCTACACTCCCTGCATGCCTGCTACACTCCCTGCATGCCTGCTACACTCCCTGCATGCCTGCTACACTCCCTGAATGAATGCTACACTCCCTGCATGCCTGCTACACTCCCTGCATGCGTGCTACACTCCCTGCATGCGTGCTACACTCCCTGCATGCCTGCTACACTCCCTGCATGAATGCTACACTCCCTGCATGCCTGCTACACTCCCTGCATGCCTGCTACACTCCCTGCATGCCTGCTACACTCCCTGCATGCCTGCTACACTCCCTGCATGAATGCTACACTCCCTGCATGAATGCTACACTCCCTGCATGAATGCTACACTCCCTGCATGCCTGCTACACTCCCTGCATGAATGCTACACTCCCTGCATGAATGCTACACTCCCTGCATGAATGCTACATCCCTGCATGAATGCTACACTCTTTATCACAGGGCTGGCACTAGGAGCTTTCTTTGGACCCATGGTAGCTTATTTAGCAGTTGCAAGCACTAAAAACAGTGGAATAATGACAATATACTGGTATGAATGCGTGGGTGGAGTGGGTGGTGGTCGCTCTCGCTTGTAAACAATAGCACACTGACGCTCCCTGGAGTGCGCGCTCAGCTGGGCGCCACGCGGACACGTCCGGTACGAATGTCGTTAACCGAAGCAAACATCGTTAACCGCAATCATTTTTTTACATCAAAAATATCGTTAACCGAAATTATCGTTATCCGACAACATCGTTAACTGAGGTATGACTGTATATATACACATATAGTCACTGGACATGTTCCTATTAGTTCTGCAGCTTGTGGAACTCTTTGAAACATGGCGTTATGCACAGTGGTGTTTTACACTCATCACACATAAAACGAGTGTCTATGCATTTTTGTGGGCGTTTTTTTGTATGTGCACAGACAAAACACTTCTTCTGGGCAGTTTTCTTCAAAGCAGTAGCAGGCAGTTGTATTAGGAAGTGATCACCAGGCCTCAGACGAGAGGGTAGTTGTTGATAAGTTCGCAGGCGGTGTTCTATTGCAGGTGTTGTTACTTGGTACTTGAATAATATTTGTCTGATGACACACAAACAAAATTGAACATATGGTGGTTTGTTTCTGGTCTTCAACTTACACATTATAAGCATTCAGCATGGAAATGTCCACAAGATGGAAAAAGAGTTCTATGTACCACTTATAACTCTTGCGATCACAATCAGCAAACCCAATTTGCATGTCACATTTGTCCACTGAGTGCATATTCAGGGTGTAGTCCATCACAGCTGCAGGTTTTAGAATGGGTTCATTGGTCTCTATTCTGCCTGCCAGTGTCTGTCATTTCATTTCGGTGAACTGATGACAACAGTGTGACATCATGTTTGTCATGCCACTGAAATACCATTGTCATTGGCAGCAAACGCCTGCACCTCACCTCTACGAGTGCCTGCATTGAACCTAGTCATATGTTTACGATTTGCACGCAGTGTGTCACACACATCTGTCATGTTCACTCGCAAAAAATCACTGAGTAAGGGGCTTGTGTACCAGTTATCAGTATATAATATATGCCCCTTTACCAAGATATGGTTCCATCATTGTTCTAACCACATCACCAGAGATACCCAATAACTTCCTGGTATTTTGAAATGTATTACTTCCAGTGTACACAATAATATCCAATATAAGACCATTGTAGCAATCACAAAGCACAAACAATTTTATACCAAAGCGTTTCCTCTTGCTTGGTATATACTGCTTGAATGACAGTCTACCTTAGAACAAAATCAAAGACTCATCAATAACAAGCTTCCTGAAGAGATAAAAATACATATTGAATTTCTATTTCAGATACATAAACACATTTCTAATCTTGTATAACCTGTCTTTTCTGTCAGACCTGGTTTTGTCTGAGAAGTGTAGCATACGTAACAGTAGCACAAATCGATTCACTGGTATTATATCACTGAAAGCTGGGGTTGCAATGAGGCGGTCTGTCAACCAGTATGATTTAATATGGTGCTTATACACATGTGGCATAAGCATTATTGTGGCAAACAAAAGATACATCTCAACCACAGTTGTCTCCTTCCACCGGTGTAGGCGTGATCTTGGTGAAAGAACTGTGTTTGCCATGGTGTACTCATAGTATGTGTTGCTTTCCCTGACAATAATTTCCATCAGGGGTTCGTCAAAGAATAACTCAAAACACTCCAGTTCAGTGACATTGTTCCCAAGTGTACACTTTGACTTTCATCTAAGTGATGGGGATTGGGAACAAAATTGGCAGCTTCCTGCCAATCCCAGGTGCGGTCTGCTGGTGGATACTGGATATTGAGAGGTGGTTGTGGTTGTGGAGGTTGGTGTGGTGGGTGGGTGAGGGTGGGCTTTGTTGTAGCTGAGCTGACTCAGCAGCGTAGGTACCAGCATGGGCCGCTGCTGGTGCCTCATGGCTGGCACCACCATCTGATGATGCATGCACATTTTTCATCCCCATTGTAACAATATCATCTTTATTTTCACTATCTGTTCCTGTTGTACGGCCATGGGATGTACTCCGAGATGTACTCCTTACCCTTGGAATAGCATATGGCACACTACCAGAGCGCATGTAGCGTATATTGGAGAATATTCCACTTCACTCTCGCTACTGGAACTGTTTTCAAGAGCTTGATCATATTCACTATCACTATCATCACCACTGTTCACATCTGAGTCCTGAACACGGGAAAATACGAGTTTCCTCTTTCATTCTGGTACAATTGAATGTGAACAAGACGCCACTGCACCAGAGGTGGAAGGTTGAGGGTCGTCAGGGTTTTCATCACTATTATGTTCATTATTTTCGGTCACAAACTCCTCAAAACCCTGGAATTCATCTTCACTGACACTTCCATCTGTGTTTGAACTGTCACTTGGGAACAAAAGAGTCCCAATTCGCCGAGGAGTGAGGTGTTTCTTACCGCGAGGCATGGTGAACAAGGTGTACTAAAATGGCGTTCCCCCAATGCACCACTGACTCCATGATTTTTTTCAAACTGTGCACACTGACCGCGCAGACCCATTCTCTCACATGTAGGCCTACCAGCTTTCTTCCGCTCGATTTGAAGGCGCTAAAATTTACGTGTATAAGTACGTGACCAACCCTAGCTGCAATGACTTGCATGTACGTGACCGACCCTCAAAGGGTTAAAGGAGGGGTTTGGGATACTGGCTCTTTGGAGTGACATCTGAACTGTCATATCTGAGCACCTCTGCAAAGACAGTGATTATGTGTGAATGATGGTGAAAGTGTTTCTTTCTTCCTTGGGTCACCCTCCCTCAGTGGGAGACAGCTGACATGTTGAAAAAAAAAAAAATGTATATAAATATATAGTGGAACCTCGACTTACGAGTGTCCCAAAATATGAGTTTTTCGAGATACGAGCTGTCGCTCGGTTGATTTCTTGCTCTGAGTTATGAGCCAACATCTGAGTTACGAGCCAGCTTCCCCTCAACCCAAAACTTGCACACCTCGCTTGTTTATCTATGATTTCATGCTTTAATTCCATGGAAATCATCCTCTTTTTCTCTCAGTACTGTCCTTTACATTTACTTTCTTAGGACCCATGGTTAGAAAAAAGAAATTTGGCCAAATGACTGTAAAATATGTAAACAAAGCATGAGAGATATGCTCCCACAGTGAGGTAAACAGTGCACCGAGGTGAAGGCGTTCTGGGCGTTATGAAGCTCTCATCACTAGCGTCAAGGAACCTTGGCGCTAGTGAAGGGTTCTTGATCTAGGGAATTGGATCTGTGCTCCAGTTCCCTAAATTAATAATAATAATAATAATTATATAATAATTATTATTTTAATAATAATAATAATAATGATCGAGATTCAGTTCCCTAAATTAATAATAATAATAATTATTACTATACCATGCGTGTCGTAAGAGGCGACTAAAATGCCGGGAGCAAGGGGCTAGTAACCCCTTCTCCTGTATATATTACTAAATGTAAAAGGAGAAACTTTCGTTTTTCCTTTTGGGCCACCCCGCTTCGGTGGGAAACGGTCGACGTGTTGAAAGAAGAAGAAAGAATTATTACTATAATAATAACAACACATAATACGTAATAATAATTCAGAATGCTGCAGTTAGATGGCGCAGCCAATGGCAAAACATCAGTTAAGTTCAGTGATAAAACAAAACAAATTGTATCAGTTAAGTTCAGCGATAAAGTGTAGCATTAAGAGTGTAGTAAGTTAAGCGATTAAGTAATAGAAAAAGGACGAAACAAAACTAACTCCTCCAATGTTGTTGGAGATTTATAGGGCCACTGACATCATATACCGCACTGCCTCTCCCACACTCAAACTCCACCACCATCTCTACTCCAAGTGTGTAAGTATGTATACATTTTATATAAACAGTTTATTTCTTTACATTCTCTAGTATTGTTTTATTATGTTTTTATACAATATTTCTTATTTATAAATACATTGTTTCAGTGTTTTCCTTAGGCAACTATTGATCTACTGCAGTTAGCCTCACAAACACTCCGTTTTCTCTTATAATAAGAGCATGGAAAGATACTACAGTCAGAGTGGGAGAGGAAATGGCGGACGCTGCTGCCACCACTCGCCATATTATGGCCTATTTTATTCATTCTAGAATATATATCATGTTTCTGTGTTAATTACAGTAGACCCTCATTTAGCACGGTAGTTACGTTCCTGAAAACGTCGTGTTAGCTAAAATCGTGTTATATAATTAAAAGAACTTATGGGAAAAATAGGGTTACGTTTCTGGAAGTCCCCAAAAAGCCAAACAAGTTTTTTTTAGACCAACAGATCTTACAAAAATAAAAGAGAATATGTAATTGTAGTTCATTATCGTGATGTATTATGTTGTTTTTACTGCTTAAGACTACAAATGTAACATAAATAATAGTATTTACCTTAAATTGTGGGTGCTGGTGTTTGTGGATGATTGTGAAGAGAGTGGAGTTATGCTGTGGCCCTACTGGGCTGAGGTGGATAGTAGAAGTTCTGGAACTGAAGTCGATGGTTGTACTGAGTGTGTCTAACTTTAAGTCATTCAGTAAGTCAGTCAAGTCAGTCAGTAAGTCAGTCAAGTCAGTCAGTAAATCAGTAAGTCAGTCAAGTCATTCAGTAAGTCAGTCAAGTCATTCAGTAAGTCAGTCAAGTCATTCAGTAAGTCAGTCAAGTCATTCAGTAAGTCAGTCAAGTCATTCAGTAAGTCAGTCAAGTCATTCAGTCAGTCAGTCAGTCAAGTCATTCAGTCAGTCAGTCAAGTCATTCAGTAAGTCAGTCAAGTCATTCAGTAAGTCAGTCAGTCAAGTCATTCAGTAAGTCAGTCAGTCAAGTCATTCAGTAAGTCAGTCAGTCAAGTCATTCAGTAAGTCAGTTTAGTTTGATATCTTTATTATGCACCCCATACCCATCCTGTGGGCAGTAGTCAAAAGATTACAGAGGTACATAATGGGTCCAGGGACTGGATCCCAAAGTTTTGATAGCTGAGCAAGTTACAAAGGTAATGAACTCACAAGGTAATGATCCAAGTTACAAATGTAATGAACTCGTTACAATGAATGAACTCACAGTTACAAAGTAATGAACTCACAAGTTACAAAGTAATGAACTCACTAGTTACAAAGGTAATGAACTCACAAGTTACAAAGGTAATGAACTCACAAGTTACAAAGGTAATGAACTCACAGTTACAAAGGTAATGAACTCAAAGTTACAAGTTGAACTCTAAGTTACAGTAATGAATCATATAATGTATTACTACAGGTTACAATCATGAACAAATTATAAAGTAAAGAGCAGTTCACTAGTCTACACCAGGTCAAATTTACTGTTGGGTCTTGCAAATTAATAATCATGATACACATACACTGCATACTCTATACACACTACACCACATCATCACACACACACACACACACAACATACACACAGCCTACAACAGGCCACAGTACTACACACACACACACACACACACACATACAAGCAGTTCAATCGACATGTGCCTAGGACAAAATGGCAACCAACACACACACACACACACACATACACACACACACACATACACACACACACACATACACACACACACACACGTGGCAATGCTTTATTTACAGGGAGCAAAGTCAGGGTATTTTTCCAGAATGGTCTGTAATATACCACTGTGGATAAAATACTTTGACATATCTTGAACATTTCTGAGTGAGTTGTCTCTGAATTCATTAATTTTATCGCACTCCAGTACATAATGACGCAGGGTGTGACAATAATCCAACTGGCAAAGTTTACATTTTGTTTGGTCTACATCTGGTGGTGGTGATTTAACCTGCCAAAGATACTTGTAACCCAGCTGGAGGCAGGCGGTAGTGACATCCAAGAGCCTGCTTATTTTGTTGGATGCACCATAGACATGTGGCTCCTCCTGCATGATAGAATGATGATAGATGGACTGACTGGTGTCAATCTCCCTGAGTCTTAAGTCAATAAAATTCAGTTGAAGTTCTTTTTGTATTATTGTTCTCAAACTGCTAACTGACAAGCCAAGATTGTAATCTACCCCCTCTTTGAAAGCATAAAACTTAGCCAATTTATCAGTTCTATCATGCATCTGAAGACCAATGTAAGATGGAATCCACAGCATGTGCACTCTGACTCTACTATCCACAATCCTACCATACCTGTGTCTGGCTTCTGACACAAGCATGCTACAATTTATACTTGATGAGTTGAGAGCATTTATGGATGACAGAGAATAAGTTACAATTAGAGAGTCAACCTTAGATACATGGACGCATTTGAGTGCAAGGAGTATGGCAAACAGTTCTGTCTGAAGGGTAGAGGCCCAGTTATTGATGTGTGCTCCAATTTCTTTAAGAGAGCCATCACTCTGTATGACAACAGCAGCACTACCAGCTGCGCCAGTGGATTGGTGAACAGAACCATCAACGTAAATAATTTGCGAGAGTGTGCGCTGTTTGGCTAAATTATCAATACAGCTTAAGGCATCATGTTTGGCTTCAAGGCGAAGCTTTGGTTGTGATTTAAGTAGTAGTTTGGGGGGAAATGGAGGGATGGTAGTTTGGAATGGGGTAATATTCCATGGAGCGGAGAAGTGCCGATGTTGCCTTACTTGCCACAGATCATGTATCTGATTCATGCGGAGGTCGGTTCCAGTTTTTTCGATCCATCTGGAGGGATGTTCACCAGTGCTGAGGAAAGTTTGGAGGGCTTCTGTGCAGGGGATTGAATGGGTTTGCCTGAGCATATTAACCCCAATTAGGATATTTCTTTCAGTAACACAATCTCTGATGCTTGGAATATCAAGTTCTTTCTGCATACAGTGGACCCTCGGTTAGCGGCCATTCCTGTTAGCGGCCAACTCGGTTAGTGGCCAGTTTTACGGCTCCCGGTTAGCGGCCGTATTGGACGCGTCAACCCGCCGGCTGGGGACGCTTGCGCTTCAGTTTGTTTGTGTCTCTCGGTACGTAAGGAAGCTTCTGCTCATTCATACAAACATTTCGCTTGTTTTCCATTGTTTTTTGCCAGTGCAACTGCGAAATAAGTAACCATGGCTCCCAAGAAAGTTTCTAGTAAAGTTCCTGTGGCAAAGAGAGTGAGAAATACCATGGAATTTAAGAGAGAAGTGATTGAGAAATATGAGAGTGGTATGCGGATGCTGGAACTTGCCAGGATGTTTGGGAAAAACAAATCAACAATTACAACCATCCTGTCAAAGAAAGAACAGATCAAGGTGGCTGATGTTGCCAAAGGAGTAAATGTGCTTACGAAACAAAGGTCACCAATAATGGAACAAATGGAAAAGTTATTATTCTTCTTCTTTCAACACGTCGGCCGTTTTCCACCGAAGCGGGGTGGCCCAAAATGAAAAACGAAAGTTTCCCCTTTTACATTTAGTAATATATACAGGAGAAAGGGTTACTAGCCCCTTGCTCCTGGCATTTTAGTCGCCTCTTATGACACGCATGGCTTACGGAGGAAGAATTCTGTTCCACTTCCCCATGGAGAAAAGTTATTATTATTGTGGATTAAAGAAAAACAAATGGTGGGAGACAGTTTAGTGGAGTCTGTTATTTGTGAGAAGGCAAGGCGTTTGCATGAAGATCTTGTGAAGAAAACTCCTGGAACAAGTGCTGCTGGTAGTGAATTTAGGGCCAGCAAAGGCTGGTTTGAGAGATTTAAGAAGCATAGTGGCATACACAGTGTTGTAAGGCATGGTGAGGCTGCAAGTTCAGACAAACATTCTGCTGAAAAGTTTGTGCAGGAATTTCAGGACTACATAAAGAGTGAAAATCTGAAATCCCAACAAGTGTTTAACTGTGACAAAACAGGCCTCTTTTGGAAGAAAATGCCAAGGAGAACTTACATCACGCAGGAGGAAAAAAGACTGCCTAGACATAAGCCTATGAAAGACAGGCTAACTCTCATGTTGTGTAGCAATGCAAGTGGGGATTTCAAAGTGAAGCCTTTACTCGTGTATCACTCTGAAACTCCCAGAGTGTTCACGAAACACAATGTTCACAAGAAAAGATTGTGTGTGATGTGGAAATCAAGTCAAAATGCATGGGTCACAAGGTCAATTTTCAAAGATTGGGTTAATGATGTGTTTGGCCCAAGTGTTAAAAAATACCTTCAGGATAACAATTTGGGACTCAAGTGCCTCCTGGTACTGGACAATGCTCCTGCACATCCTCCAGACTTGGAAGACCAAATGTCTAGGGACTTCAAATTTATAAAAGTGAAGTTCTTGCCTCCTAACACCACTCCTCTTCTCCAGCCCATGGACCAGCAGGTCATTTCTAACTTCAAGAAACTGTACACCAAAGCAGTGTTTCAGAAGTGCTTTGAAATGACCTCAGACACTGAATTGACCCTTAGAGAGTTCTGGAAGATTAACTTCAATATCTACAACTGCATAGGCCTTATAGGTAAGGCTTGGGAGGGAGTGACTACCAGGACTTTGAACTCTGCTTGGAGACCACTGTGGCCAGATTGTGTCCAACAGAGGGATTTTGAAGGATTTGCAGCTGACGACCCTGTGCCTGTTGTGGAAGATATTGTGACTTTGGGGAACAGCCTGGGGTTGGAGGTGAGTGGTGAGGATGTGGAAGAGTTGATGGAGGACCACAGGGTAGAGCTAACAATTGAAGAGCTGCAAGAGCTTCATCTGGAACAGCAACAGACCACAGCTCAGGAACTTGCTTCACAGGAGGAGGGAGCGAGAGAGGAGGTGCCTTCTTCAGTGATTAAGGAAATGTGTGGAATGTGGAATAGGTTACAAAGTTTTGTTGAAAAACACCATCCTGACCAAGCTGAAACAAGCTATATCTGCAACATGTTTAGTGACAAAACCTTGTCCCACTTCAGGGACATGTTAAAGAGGCGCCAGAAACAGAGCACTCTGGACACTTATTTTTCTAGACAAGGTTCTAGTGACTCTCAAGCTGGTCCTAGTGGCAATAAAAGAAAAAGAAGGGAAGTAACCCCAGAGAGGGACTTGTTACCTGAAGTCCTTTTGGAGGGGGATTCCCCTTCCAAAAACTAACTCCTCTCTATTTCCTCCTCCTTATCTTCCAGAAGCCAGCATTAGTCTTCAATAAAGGTATGTAATACTAATTTAATTGTTAAAGAAATTTTTTGTGTGAATATTTTTGTCTGGAATGGATTAATTGTATTTACATTAATTCTTATGGGGAATATTAATTTGGTTAAAGGCCATTTCGGTTAAAGGCCTAGCTCCTGGAATGGATTACGGCAGCTAACCGAGGGTCCACTGTATTTAAAATTTTGGCAGTACGAGGTCATCCTAAAATGATCCTCATTGCTTCGTTCTGCAGTTTTTCCAGCCCTCCAAGCTTCCATTCAGACACAAGAGCAAGTAGTGGCACAGCATAATCAACCAATGATCTAATATAAGCAAGATACATCATTTTCACTATTTTAACATTAGCACCATACCTGGGGTGAAACCCTGTGTAAGGGGTTGGGAGCAGTAAGAGGATTAAATACTATGTTTGTTTGGTTCAGTCATTTATAATTGTTTTGTTATTGTCGTTGTTGTTACGGAGCAGCCATAGAGAGTACATTGTTATTGTTACTCAATCTTTGATTAAACTACAAGGTATGATATAGCACATAAGAAAAGTAGTTTGTTGGATTATGTTTTGGTGGATAAAAGGTTGATGAGTAGGCTTCAGGATGTACATGTTTATAGAGGGGCAACGGATATATCAGATCATTATTTGGTGGTAGCTACAGTTAGAGTAAAAGGTAGATGGGACAAAAAGAAAATGGCAACAGCAAGTAAGAGAGAGGTAAAAGTGTATAAACTAAGGGAGGAGGAAGTTAGGGTGAGATATAAGCAACTATTGGCAGAAAGGTGGGCTAGTGCAAGTAGGAGTAGTGGGGGGAAGGGGTTGAAGAGAGTTGGGATAGTTTTAAAAATGCAGTATTAGAATGTGGGGCAGAAGTTTGTGGCTATAGGAGGGTGGGTGCAGGAGAAAAGAGGAGTGAGTGGTGGAATGAAAAAGTAAAGGGTGTGATAAAAGAGAAAAAGGTAGCTTATGAGAGGTTTTTACAAAACAGAAGTGTAAATAGAAGAGCAGAGTATATGGAGAGTAAAAGAAAGGTGAAGAGAGCAGTGAGAGAGTGCAAAAGAAGAGCGGATGAAAGAATGGGAGAGGCTCTGTCAAGAAATTTTGCTGAAAACAAGAAAAAATTTTGGAGTGAGATAAACAAGGTAAGAAAGCCTAGGGAACGAATGGATTTGTCAGTTAAAAACAGAGTAGGGGAGTTAGTAGATGGGGAGCTGGAGGTATTGGGTAGATGGCAGGAATATTTTGAGGAACTTCTAAATGTCGATGAAAAAAGGTAGGCGGTAATTTCATGTACTGGCCAGGGAGGTACAACATCGTTTAGGAGTGAAGAAGAGCAGGATGTGAAGGTGGGGGAGCTGCATGAGGCATTACGTAGAATGAAAGGGGGTAAAGCAGCTGGAACTGACGGGATCATGACAGAAATGTTAAAGTATGGGGGATATAGTGCTGGAGTGGTTAGTATTTTTGTTTAATAAATGTATGAAAGAGGGAAGGTACCTAGGGATTGGCAGAGAGCATGTATAGTTCCTTTATATAAAGGGAAGGGGATAAAAGAGAGTGTAAAAATTATGGGGGAATAAGTTTACTGAGTATACCAGGTAAAGTGTATGGCAGGGTTATTATTGAAAGAATTAGAGGTAAGACAGAGTAGGATTGCAGATGAGTAAGGAGGCTTTAGAGTGGGTAGGGGATGTGTAGATCAAGTGTTTACAGTAAAGCATATATGTGAACAGTATTAAGATAAAGGTAGAAGTTTTTATTGCATTTATGGATTTAGAAAAGGCATATGATAGAGTGGATAGGGGAGCAATGTGGCAAATGTTGCAAGTGTATGGAATAGGTAGTAAGTTACTGAAGGCTGTAAAGAGTTTTTATGAGGATAGTGAGGCTCAGGTTATGGTGTGTAGGAGAGGGAGATTACTTCCTGGTAAAAGTAGGTCTTAGACAGGGTTGTGTAATGTCACCATGGTTGTTTAATATATTTATAGATGGGGTTGTAAAAGAAGTAAATGCTAGGGTGTTGGGAAGAGGGTGGGATTAAATTATGGAGAATTAAATGCAAAATGGGAGTTGACACAGTTACTTTTTGCTGATGATACTGTGCTTATGGGAGATTCTAAAGAAAAGTTGCAAGGTTAGTGGACGAGTTTGGGAGAGTGTGTAAAGGTAGAAAGTTAAAAGTGAACATAGATAAGAGTAAGGTGATGAGGGTATCAAACGATTTAAATAAAGAAAAATTGGATATCACATTGGAGAGAGGGATTATGGAAGAAGTAAATGTTTTCAGATATTTGGGAGTTGATGTGTCAGCGGATGGGTTTATGAAGGATGAGGTTAACCATAGAATTGATGAAGAAAAAAGGTGAGTGGTGCATTGAGGTATCTGTGGAGACAAAAACTTTATCCATGGAGGCAAAGAAGGGAATGTACGAAAGTATAGTGGTACCAACACTCTTATATGGGTGTGAAGCATGGGTTGCAAATGCTGCAGCGAGGAGGAGGCTGGAGGCAGTGGAGATGTCCTGTCTAAGGGCAATGTGTGGTGTAAATATTATGCAGAAAATTCGAAATGTGGAAATTAGGAGAAGGTGTGGAGTTACTAAAAGTATTTGTCAGAGGGCTGAAGAGGGGGTTTTTGAGGTGGTTTGGTCATTTAGAGAGAATGGATCAAAGTAGAATGACTTGGAGAGCGTATAAATCTGTAGGGGGAAAGGGAAAGGGGGGGTAGGGGTCGTCCTAGAAAAGGTTGGAGGGAAGGGGTAAAGGAGGTTTTGTGGGCGAGGGCTTGGACTTCCAGCAAGCATGTGTGAGCGTGTTAGATAGGAGTGAATGGAGACGAATGGTTTTGGGACATGATGATCTGTTGGAATGTGAGCAGGGTAACATTGTGTGAAGGGATTCAGGAAACCAGTTAATTGATTTAGTTGGACTTGAGTCCTGGAAATGGGAAGTACAATGCCTGCACTTTAAAGGAGGGGTCTGAGATAGTGACAGCTGGGAGGACTTTTCTCAGCTGTCGTATCTGAGCTCCTCTGCAAAGACAGTGATTATGTATGAGTGTGGTGAAAGTGTTGAATGATGATGAAAGTTTTTCTTTTGGGGATTTTCTTTCTTTTGGGTCACCCTGCCTCGGTGGGAGACATCCGACTTGTTGAAAAAAAAAAAAAAAATATATATATATATATATATATACATATATATATATCTTCTTCTTCTTTCAACACGTCGACCGTTTCCCACCGAAGCGGGGTGGCCCAAAAGGAAAAACGAAAGTTTCTCCTTTTACATTTAGTAATAGTATATACAGGAGAAGGGGTTACTAGCCCCTTGCTCCCGGCATTTTAGTCGCCTCTTACGACACGCATGGCTTACGGAGGAAGAATTCTGTTCCACTTCCCCATGGAGATATATATATATATATATATAATATATATAATATATATAATATATATAATATATATAATATATATAATATATATATTATATATAATATAATATATATAATATATATATATATATTTTGAACCAAATGAGAGAGTAATTGTGGTAGGGGACCTAAATGCTAAAGTGGGAGAAACATGCAGAGAGGGTGTAGTAGGTAAGTTTGGGGTGCCAGGTGTAAATGATAATGGGAGCCCTTTGATTGAACTTTGTATAGAAAGGGGTTTAGTTATAGGTAATACATATTTTAAGAAAAGAGGATAAATAAGTATACAATATATGATGTAGGGCGTAATGACAGTAGTTTGTTGGACTATGTATTGGTAGATAAAAGACTGTTGAGTAGACTTTAGGATGTACATGTTTATAGAGGGGCCACAGATATATCAGATCACTTTTTAGTTATAGCTACAGTGGGAGTAAAAGGTAGATGGGATACAAGGAAAATAGAATCAGTAAGTAAAAGAGAGGTGAAGGTTTATAAACTAAAAGAGGAGGCAGTTAGGGTAAGATATAAACAACTATTGGAGGATAGATGGGCTAGTGAGTGTAGGCAATGGGGTCGAAAATGTATGGGGTAGATTTAAAAATGTAGTGTTAGAGTGTTCAGCAGAAGTTTGTGGTTACAGGCGAGTGGGTGCGGGAGGGAAGAGGAGCGATTGGTGGAATGATGATGTAAAGAGAGTAGTAAGGAGAAAAGTTAGCATATGAGAGGTTTTTACAAAGTAGAAGTGATGCAAGGAGGGAAGAGTATATGGAGAGAAAAAGAGAGGTTAAAAGAGTGGTGAAGCAATGTAAAAAGAGCAGATGAGAGAGTGGGTGAGATGTTATCAGCAAATTTTGTTGAAAATAAGAAAAAGTTTTGGAATGAGATTAATAAGTTGAGGAAGCCTAGAGAACAAATGGATTTGACAGTTAAAAATAGGAGAGGAGAGTTATTAAATGGAGAGTTAGAGGTATCGGGAAGATGGAGAGAATATTTTGAGGATTTGTTAAATGTTGATGAAGACAGGGAAGCTGTGATTTCGTGTGTAGGGCAGGAGGAATAACATCTTGTAGGAGTGTGGAAGAGCCAGTTGTGGGTGTAGGGAAGTTCGTGAGGCAGTGGGTAGAATGAAAGGGGTAAGGCAGCTGGGATTGATGGGATAAAGATAGAAATGTTAAAAGCAGGTGGGGATATAATTTTGGAGTGGTTGGTGCTATTATTTAATAAATGTATGGAAGAGGGTAAGGTACCTAGGGATTGGCAGAGAGCGTGTATTGTTCCTTTGTATAAAGGCAAAGGGACAAAAGAGAGTGCAAAATTATAGGGAATAAGTCTGTTGAGTGTATCTGGTAAAGTGTATGGTAGAGTTATTATTGAAAGAATTAAGAGAAACAGAAAGCAGGATAGCAGATGAACAAGGGGCTTTAGGAAAGGTAGGGGGTGTGTAGACCAAGTGTTTACAGTGAAACATATAGGTGAACAGTATTTGGATAAGGGTAAAGATGTTTTGTGGCATTTATGGATTTGGAAAAGGCGTATGATAGGGTAGATAGGGGGCAATGTGGCAGATGTTGCAGGTGTATGGAATAGGAGGAAGGTTACTGAAAGCAGTGAAGAGTTGTTATGAGGATAGTGAGGCTCAGGTTAGAGTGTGTAGGAGGGAAGGGGACTATTTCCCAGTAAAAGTGGGCCTTAGACAAGGATGTGTGATGTCACCGTGGTTGTTCAATATATTTATAGATGGGGTTGTAAGAGAAGTGAATGCGAGGGTCTTGGCAAGAGGTGTTGGGCTAAAAGATAAAGAAGCAAATACAAAGTGGGAGTTGTCACAGTTGCTTTTTGCTGATGACACTGTGCTTTGGGAGATTCTGAAGAGAAGTTGCAGAGGTTGGTGGATGAATTTGGTAGGGTGTGTAAAAGAAGAAAATTGAAAGTGAATATAGGAAAGAGTAAGGTGATGAGGATAACAAAAGAATAGGTGACGAAAGATTGGATATCAGATTGGAGGAGAGAGTATGGAGGAGGTGAATGTATTCAGATATTTGGGAGTGGACATGTCGGCGGATGGGTCTATGAAGGATGAGGTGAATCATAGAATTGATGAGGGAAAAGGGTGAGTGGAGCACTTCGGAGTCTGTGGAGACAAAGAACCTTGTCCATGGAAGTAAAGAGGAATGATGAAGTATAGTTATACCAACGCTCTTATATGGGTGTGAAGCATGGGTGATGAATGTTGCAACGAGGAGAAGGCTGGAGGCAGTGGAGATGTCATGTCTGAGGTCAATGTGTGGTGTGAATATAATGCAGAGAATTCGGAGTTTGGAAATTAGGAGGAGGTGCGGGATTACCAAAACGATTGTCCAGAGAGCTGAGGAGGGGTTGTTGAGGTGGTTTGGACATGTAGAGAGAATGGAACGAGACAGAGTGACTTGAGTGTATAAATCTGTAGTGGAGGGAAGGCGGGTAGGGGTCGGCCTAGGAAAGGTTGGAGGGAGGGGTAAAGGAAGTTTTGTGTGCGAGGGGCTTGGACTTCCAGCAAGCATGTGTGGCGTATTTGATAGGAGTGAATGGAGGCATATGGTTTTAATACTTGACGTGCTGTTGGAGTGTGAGCAAAGTAACATTTATGAAGGGATTCAGGGAAACGGCAGGCCGGACTTGAGTTCTGGAGATGGGAAGTACAGTGCCGGCACTCTGAAGGAGGGGTGTTAATGTTGCAGTTTTATAACTGTAGTGTAAAGCACCCTTCTGGCAAGACAGTGATGGAGTGAATGATGATGAAAGTTTTTCTTTTTCGGGCCACCCTGCCTTAGTGGGAATCGGCCGATGTGTTAATAAAAAAATAAAAAAAAAATATATATAATATATATCTTTCTTTCTTTCAACACGTCGGCCGTTTCCCACCGAAGCAGGGTGGCCCAAAAGAAAAACCGAAAGTTTCTCCTTTTGCATTTAGTAATATATACAGAAGAAGGGGTTACTAGCCCCTTGCACCCGGCATTTTAGGCGCCTCTTACGACACGCATGGCTTACGGAGGAAGAATTCTGTTCCACTTCCCCATGGAGATAAAAGAAAATAAAGAACAAGAAGTATTAAGAAAATAGAGGAAAACCCAGGTGGGTATGTATATATATGTGTGTACATGCATGTGTAGTATGACCTAAGTGTAAGTAGGAGTAGCACGATATACCTGGTATTCTGCATGTTTGAGACAGAGAAAAAGACACCAGCAATCCTACCATCATGTAAAACAATTACAGGTTTCCATTTCATGCTCAACTGGTAGGACAGTAGTACCTCCCTGGGCGGTTGTTGTCTACCAACCTAGTACCTAGGACATACATACATTTACACTATATTTTCAAGTTTTATAATTTACGAGTGAAAATTTGGACATTTACCAAACTGAAGATTAATAGTGATCAATTTTAAATGTGTATTAATTAATTTCTTGTGACATTTGAAACAACTTTACCACTTCATCCAGCTGAGGATTAAATAATGCAAATATGATAACATCAACTGAGAAGAGATTGGAATAAATCAAACCTGGTCATCTTTGGTGGTAAGAGCATTCAGCGTGGCCTGGACACGTAGTAGTGGGGGACTCAGAGTCTTGCTGACTGCTTCCTCCATTGTCTCCACTGCCTCACTCACCTTATCTTCAAGCAGGTCTACAAATATGCAAAAATGCAGACAGATAATGACAACAAATAAGTAAATTTTGAAAATAGGGTATGTATTAGATACTTGTGTACTAGACTGCATTCATACAGAATAATGCAGTACACATTGGGCTGATGCTACCAAAAAAGGCAACTAAGATGATTGCCTAGGGGTGCCAACACCTTGGGCACCACAAATTCAGGACAAATTTAGATAAAATTTCCTAATTCAAATATAAATACATAGCTAATGATGTAGGAAGAAATGGCTGGGACCGAGTATAGTTATGTTAAAAAAATGATTGACAAAGCGTGTTTTATAAAAAGAAAAGATGTTACTCCTATGACCAAACCAACTTATGAATGAACATCTTTGTAAGATACAAAAACAGTGATGTGTGCATATTACTTTCAGAATGATATGCAAAATCAAATGGTTAAATTTTAGCCAGTACAATATGAACAATATGAAGCATCTGCTCTTGTTGCAAACTGTTATTTGATAATCTTACACTGCACATTTGATACTGAGCACAACACTTAAATTTAAAGACATGAGTTTGTGTGAGCCAGAGCCTCACACAACTTTTTGTAGGTTTGTGCCAATCAAAGACACAACAACTACTGGTACAGTATGACAAGACACCAATCTTCATCAGTTACAAATCCCAGTACAGTGGTCCCTCGGTTTTCGTGCATCTCCAAACTCAAACATTTATGTAAGTGTATTTTCGTAAGTGCTGTTGCAAGTGTATTTTTGGGGGTCTGAAATAGACTAACCTACGTGACATTATTTCTTAAGGAAGTAAATTCGTTCGGTAATGGCACTTGAGCAGCATTCTGGAACGAATTTTCGGCGAAAACCGAGGGACCACTGTAATGGTCAAAAACACAACTAGTTAAAACTATGATAATGGAAGCTACATGAAAAAAAATTGGTGTACAAAGTTTATTGGATATTAACCCTTAAACTGTCCAAACATATATCTACGTTCACTCGCTTAGCGCTCCGAACGTAGATCTACATTTTTTTTTACATTTGAAGGCATGTAAAATAAAACGTAGATCTATGTTTGGAGCGCTACATGAGTAAACGTAGATCTACGTTTGGACAGTTTAAGGATTAAACCATGAGGACTGTTCATTCCTTGCAGTGTATATTCTTTAAATATGGTTGTTAACAATGCTGCCAAAAGTTACCTGGAAGCAATAGCAGGCTTTTAACCTAGTACATCTTCATATGTACTTTTCAGCTTCAACACACCATTAGGAAGTGTTAAATTGTCATGTATTAAGAATGACAGTGCAACCATTAAGTAACACAATATGGGAATGCCATATTAATTCTTTGAAATCTCTTCACTACAAGCTAGGCAATATGGTTGATTCCTTAACTGAACTCTCTGATCATACCTCCTTTACTTTTGCTCCCAACTGGGGCTCCTACTAGTTCCTACTTGTATGAGTGCAGTGGCTCCTTATCAAGGCAAGAATTGAATTTAAACTTTTTTTATGAACATTAAAGTTATAAGGTTCAATGCAGAAAGAGCCTTTTCTTACGTAGCTCCTAAATTGTTCAATAGATGATATACAGTATGAAATTATGTATATCTCTGTGTATATGTACACATTATATACATAAGCATATTATATACATCCTTGTCTGTAAATAAACAGGGTATATATAAACATACCATAGACATCCTGGACAATGGCCCAGGATGCGTCCAAACCTTATCCTAACATTCTTCTCTTAAGTGTGGGTTTCTGGTGAATATGCATACATACCATAAGCTTCAGCAATGTTTTGGACAATGTCCTTCAAAACATTGTTGACTACCACAAATACATCGTCAAGAGAGTCGTGGGTGACTTCAAGAGTTTTGTCAAGTGCCACTACAGACTGATCCAGGAGAGGCTGCAGGTGTATCTTCACTACACTGCCACTCACTTGTAGCAGCTGTCGAATGTTGAGTGGGCCTATCTCCACCACTGTCAACACCCTGTAATGTTAAATAAATATGAGATCTCTATTTGATGTCAACATAGGATGATTTATAAGTACAAAATTTTAAATTCAAAGCAAGACTCTAGGTAACAACAGAATGATCTTAATGGGTTTACTTCATCTTTATTAAGAATTCAGTAATTTGTCAAAATATTTTGCTGACATTTTTTTTTATAAAATCCTATGAGATAAGATAATAAGATAAGATTTCTTCGGATTTTTAACCCCGGAGGGTTAGCCACCCAGGATAACCCAAGAAAGTCAGTGCGTCATCAGGACTGTCTGTCTTATTTCCATTGGGGTTTTTAATCTTGTCCCCCAGGATGCGACCCACACCAGTCGACTAACACCCAGGTACCTATTTGCTGCTAGGTGAACATGACAACAGGTGTAAGGAAACGCGTCGAAATGTTTCCACCCGCCAGGAATCGAACCCGGGCCCTCCGCGTGTGAAGCGAGAGCTCTAGCCACCAGACCACCGGGGCCATTTCAATTGGAGTGATAGTTTTAGAAAAATATATTTTGTTTTTAGTATCTGTAATTAATTTTCATAATATTATATTTTTTCTTTTCTCAGCTGTCGTATCTGAGCTCCTCTGCAAAGACAGTGATTATGTATGAGTGTGGTGAAAGTGTTGAATGATGATGAAAGTTTTTTCTTTTTGGGGATTTTCTTTCTTTTTGGGTCACCCTGCCTCGGTGGGAGACGGCCGACTTGTTGAAAAAAAAAAAAAAAAAAATATTATACAATTAAAAATGAAAAATTATAGAATAGACGAATACTAAAAATGTATCTCAAGATATTCACCATGCAGCATATCTAATGTATATCCTTGATAATCAAAGAATGAATAATAATATTTTATTTGGACATGATACAAAGAATTACATTTGGTTATTGAGATTACATGAGGTGTACATGCCAAAAGCCCCTAGTATGCAGGGCATTTTGGGCAGACTTAAAATTAACTTAAAACTAAATTGTAAGAATTTTTGTAGATAGTATACAATGAGTAAAGGTGAGTATTTAAGCTATGAAATTTGAACATAGTTTTGTACTTTTGTCTTCATTATAAAATTTTTTAAATCAGATTAAACAAATTAAAGCAATAATAATAATAAAATAATAAAAAGTTATGGTTGATAATTTATAAAATAAGTAAAGTTGCATATCTAAGTTTTAAAGTTTGAATATAAGTTGAACATATCAATTAATTGTAGCAATTTATTGCAGCAATGCAACTAATTGAGTGAGATAACAATTTAAAACAATTAATTGCATTGCAGTTAGTTTACGTGGTCATTATAATGTAAGTGCTGTGGGAATAATTAGCTAAGTAAGTATTATTCATAACAGGTTTTACATTCATTCATTCGTCCATTCATACATTACATTGACTTTAAAGTCAGGTTTTACGTTAAGTGATTATTCTACTTTGCTGGGGATGGTTGATATGGAGCAATTAGCTTTGGGTGAGAAGGTGGTTTATTAGCATCGTTTTGAATTGGGGTACAGGTAGGGTTTCTTTGGCAATGACAGGTAATGAATTCCAAATTTTCGTGCCTTTTATGTGCATTGAGTTTTTACATAGTGTTAGGTGGACACGGGGAACATTGAGGAGTGATCTGTGTCTAGTGTTATGGTCATAATAGAGTTTAGTTTAACCCTTAAGCTGTATTCAATGTACGTACTAGAATGCAAGTGCTGTCATGTGTCCAATATACTAATATGCACAATTTCTCTAAGCCTCAAATTTTCTATGTACTGCCATTTTAACCCTTAAACGGTCCAAACGTATATATACGTTCGCACGCCCAGTTCCCCAAATATTTTGAAAAAAAAAAAAAAAAAAAAAAATATAGAAATAAAGAACACATTTTTTTAAGTGTTATCAGATAAAAAAAAACAATTAGGATGCTCACCTGACAGCAACAGGAGCTCTGCCGCTTGCAGAATTGTTGCCGATATACCTTTTTTCTCTTTTTTTATTATTTTTATATACAAATACAAATATTTTACAGTGGACCCTCGCCATTCGAATTTAATTCGTTCCAGGAGCTTGTTCTTAACGTGAAATGTTCGAAAGGCGATTTAATTTTTCCCATAAGAAATAATGGAAATACAATTAATCCGTTCCTGCTGTCAGGAGGCATGACACAATAGTACTTCACTGTGAAGCTATTATCAACTCGACAGCTTATTTATCTATCACAATTCATCTAATATGACATAATAAACAATATAAATAACATAAAAACCTGATATACACTCTAGAATGAATAAAATATGTATGTCATTATGAATGTGGTGGCTGGGAAGGATGGTGGTGGCGAGCATTCTCGCTACAGCTGTGAAAACATCTTCCCATTCTTTCCTCCTTCAGACGTGTTAGTATAAGAGAAAACGGAGTTTGTAATGCTATCTGCATTAGATCACTTCCAGTCACCTTCAAGTAGTGAACAGAAATCGTACGTGTCAGGCTGGTAACAACAACAACTGGTTTGTTTACAAAACTCCCTCCCGAACCTTCATTTAATCTTGTTTACTCACCACTGCCTCTACCACCACTGCCTCTCACCAATGCCTCAACCACCACTGCCTCTCACCACTGCCTCAACCACCACTGCCTCTCACCACTGCCTCTACCACCACTGCCTCAACCACCACTGCCTCTACCACTGCCTCAACCACCACTGCCTCTACCACCACTGCCTCTACCACCACTGCCTCTACCACCACTGTCTCTACCACCACTGCCTCTCACCACTGCCTCTACCACCACTGCCTCTACCACCACTGCCTCTACCACCACTGCCTCTACCACCACTGCCTCTCACCACTGCCTCTCACCACCACTGCTTCAACCACCACTGCCTCAACCACCACTGCCTCAACCACCACTGCCTAACCACCACTGCCTCTCACCACTGCCTCTCACCACTGCCTCTACCACCACTGCCTCTACCACCACTGCCTCACACTTAATGAACAAACTCCAAACAATTATAATTAATTGTGAAATGTCTGGATGAGTGTGCAGGGTATTGTTCTCTCGAGTGTAAACAACAAGGGACTGGCTCTCCAAGCGCCTGGGCGGACAGGTGATGGACACACTTGTTCGAATCGTGATATTTTGTTCGCATGACAATATCGATTTTCTTGTTCTAATGACGATTTGTTCGACTGCCGAGCCGTTCGAATAGCGGGGGTCCACTGTATTTCCAATCATAAATTGGAGTGCAAGGAGAGCCACTGGCATGCCATGGCATTAGGGGCAGCTTAATCTAATGGCTTATAGACTATGAACATAATATTAGAGAAATTGAGTGAGTTTGTCTTATTAGATCGTTCATATTACAATATGATGATAATACATTGTTACATGGTTACATAATAGTAAAAATTGAAATTATTTTATTGGAAGTAATTTAAAATATGAGTATTTAGTTTATATTTTATAGGAAAATAACATTGAGCATTTTTGAAAGTAATTTACAATATGATTATTAAGTTTAGGGTGAGTAGGTAGTGTTTGAGTAGTCTTAAATTGATTTTTAGACAAGGTTATTTTAGTATTTACTGGTAATGAATTCCAGATTCTGGGGCCCTTTATGTGCATAGAATTCTTACATAGGTTGATATGGACAATGGGGTATATCAAAAAGTGATCTGTGTCTAATGTTGTGGTCATGCGTCCTATTAAGGTTGGTGAGGAGAATTTTGAGCGGAGGGTTTACACAGTGGTCCCTCGGTTTTCACTGAAAATTCGTTCCAGAATGCTGCTCAAGTGCCATTACCGAACGAATTTACTTCCTTAAGAAATAATGTCACGTAGGTTAGTCTATTTCAGACCCCCAAAAATACACTTGCAACAGCACTTACGAAAATACACTTACATAAATGTTCGAGTTTGGAGATGCACGAAAACCGAGGGACCACTGTATTAGAATGTAGAGTTCTATGTATCTAGTAGGCACAAGAATAAGTGTGAATGTTCTTTATGGTGAGTAGTTTTAGGCTTTTGAATATTGGTGAAGTAGGCTGTCTAGAGTGGGAATTTGTTATCATTCTGACTGCAGCTTTTGCTGGGTTATGAGTGGTCTAAGGTGATTTATTGTTGTTGATCCTCATGCACAGATTCCATAGGTGAGATATGGGTAGATGAGTGAGTGATATAGTGCAAGGAGAGCTGATTGAGGTACATAGTAGCGTATCTTTGATAATATGCCTACTGTCTTTGAGATTTTCTTGGAAATTTGTTGTATGTGTGTTTGGAATTTAAGGCTACTGTCAATGTGGATTCCTAGGAACTTTCCCTCTGTGAGTCTTGTGATGGGTGAACCATTGAGCGTTATGTTAAGTGGAACATTTGTGGCTCTGTTTCCTAACTGTATGAAGTAGGTCTTGTCAGTATTTAGAGTAAGTTTATTAGTCGTCATCCATGTTGAAATTTTCTGTAATTCGGCATTAACAGTATTTATAGTAGTTCTTGTGATTTTATAGCCAATCTTTGTTCTGACAGTAATATTAGGCACTGAAATTGCACTCAAATAAAAATAATAATGATAGTGCATAAAAATAATAATAATAATGATAGTGAATAATAATAATAATAATAATAATAATGATAGTGCATAATAATGATAATAATAATAATAATAAAGTTCCCTTGAAGCCATTATGTAAGATATGTGTCACTGCCTTATCTCATCTGATCTCCACTAATGATGACTGGTGACATTTGACGAGGGGTGAGGGGTAGTCTTATCTCTTCTTATCAGTCCAGTAATTACAGTGATGACATTTGACGAGCTTACACTGCTTCCCTTTATTTGTTACGCAAATCTGTCTGTGTGTCTGTGTCTGTCTGTGTGTCTGTCTTTCTGTCTGCTTGTCTCAGAGAGTAGCTCATGAACCAATTGGTATTACGCAGATCACAACCACATTATATCACTTTGTCCTGATTTTTTTAGTTATCCTAGGTAATTTACACTATGTATAATTGTATTTACGTATGTGTTCCTGTGAGACAGAGACAGATAGATACAGACAGACAGAGATAGACAGCCAATTAGGTACCGAGCTGACCAGCCAGCTGCTGGCCAGACAGGTGGCCAACCAACTGCTTGCCAGCCAGGTGGCCAGGCAGGCAGGCAGCCAGCTGGCCTGCCAGTCTGCCAACATCACTTTCCACTTCAAAGGGGAGTGTTAATATGACATGACATCAGTGAATCCTTGGTGTTTGCTCTAGCTGGCGCTCAATTTAACTGGTGCTCCCACAAGGTACTAAGTGGTCCCAGATTTTTTTAATATGGTGCACACCGAATGTTAAGACCCCTTCTATGCTGACCAGGCATCTTAGGCCAATCATGCCAAATTTGGAGGCAGGAAAAATAAAACGTAAATATACATTTGGGGCAGTAGCAGTACTAATGTATATATACGTTTGGACCGTTTAAGGGTTAAGCCTCAGCTGTGTTGTTTGGGTCACTACCTACCTTGTGCCTCCTTCCTAGGAAAAAATCTAGGCCATGTGGGTATATGCAGGGCAGTGTTGGTAATATCACCCAGTAAATATAGGCTCACCATGGCTGGCTGACATTAACCTTTCTTCCAGTGAAATCCAGGTAATGCTGTTCAATCCTGATACCAGTGACATTAAGGATGATGATAATGGAACATAATTTTCCAGTTTTGATGGGAACAGCAATGATGATATGACAAGGAATGAAGGAAGAGCTAGTTCACCTCATGACAAAGCAGTGCCTTCTGCCTCTGGTCTTGCCACACAAAGTGGGCACCGACAGCTTTTTTACCTAATTTGGATAGTGACTAGAGTGATTTGGGTGATGACAGTGGAGAGGAATATATATGTTTAGGAAGGAGAGTGCTGATTCAAGTGATAGTGATACAGAATATTCTCCTATGAAATGAACACTGGTGCAGTGTTGCACCAGGTCTGGCTCTCACTCATGTTCTGTTTCATTGTTCTACGGTCAGGCATCTAGGCAGCATGATACTGTTGCAGGAGATTGTGTTAGTGATTGTGACATTGATGGTGCTTTCATTGGTATCAGAAAACAACATGCAGCTGTGATATCACCAACAAAGGTGACAACAGCACCAGCTGTGCCAATACAAACACCTGTGACAACACCAGCAGTGAAAATGCAAACATCAGTGACAACATGAGTCATGACAACAATGGCAAATATTATATACCCACAAACAAACAGGGTGTGAAACGGACAGGAAAATAAATCACTTGTGCCAAATGTTTCACAGTTTGATAATAGTAATAGAGGAATTCAGATGATTCCACTGAACTTGACTCTTCAGATTATTCTTCAATGACACACTGATGAACATTATTGTTGCTCAAACAAATAACTATTACAAGTATACAGTGGCCAACATATGTTTCACTGAAATCAAGGCTTTGACAATGGAAGGACACTGCTGTTGCAGAGATGCATCTGTTCTTTGCAACAGTTATGCTGATGCCACACACCTATCTGTAATGGAATACAGGTAGACTTATAGGAACACCAGCTGTCAGTGAAAACATGCCCAATGATTGCTTTCTGTTGTTGCTGCATATGTTGCATTTCTCTGATAAAATTAATCCCCAGACAGATAATTTGCTCTACAAATACAGGAAGTAATTATGTACCTGAAACAAATTCAATGAGTACTTGTTGCCACCTCCCTAGTTAAGAACGATAATAAATTTGTTGAACTAGGCATAAGAATTAACAACTGGAAACACTGCAAACTGAATTGTTTGCAATCCTAATGGCACTAAAGCTAACTTATGACACTGAGCTTGACTCTATCATCATTACTGATTCTATGTCATCACTGAAGGCTCTTGACTCATATAATGACTCCAACAACATGCTCATTGGAGAAGCCAGGTATTGATACTCAATAATCTGGGATAAAGGAATTAATGTACAATTGCTAAGGATCCTATCACACATTGGATTACTCCTTCATGATAAAGTTGATATGTTAGCCAAGAAGAGTACTCAGAAGTAGAATGTAGAATATAACTTTGGTATATCTGTGTCTAGCATTAGAAAAAATATTAGGAGAGAAATAAATAATGAAAATGATTGTTATAGGAATGCAGTTAGAAACCTGAGTACATCTATAACCCACTATGATAACATGAACGTAGATAAGAATGTTTATGGAGCAACTTGCAATATGAACAGACTGACTGATGTAGTGGCCAGGGTTAGGCTTGGTTACAAGTACTTCTGGCAGTTTGGGAGACATACAGATGATAATCAAACTAAATGCAAATTATGTGATCAGGCATATGGTCACTGTCTTGAACACTATGTGCTTAATTGTCCACTTATTGAGGAATACAGAGATAGACAGTATAATAACCTATGTGACATGTCAAGATATCTTATTAATGAAAATAAGATACCAGTTATACTAAGCAAATTTCCTAAATTTGCTTGTAACAGATAAGTGAACTGTAGATATAAATCCAAATGTACAATTGTTATCCCTTTTGGGGCCTAATTCCTAGGCCTTTTGTGTATCCATATGCTCTGCACTACCATCCACAGGATGGATATGGGGTGCACAATAAACTAGCCACTTCGGTGACAAAAATCTAAAAAAAAAAAAATCTAAAATGAGTACTTTTATCCATTCATAAACACTGTTATAGATGAGTCTCTGATTTTATTCAAATGAAGACTTTCCTTCAAGAAATATATTCCAAGTAAACAACATTCATTTGGTATCAAACTCTTTGTGATGTGTGACAGTGAATCTGAAATAGTGCTAGACATTATTATGTATACAGCAGCGCTGTATGACCCTGGTAGGTTTAGTGCTTCCTTTTGCATATAATAATGATAATATTTTGTATACAGGAAACAAAACTACATATTGAAAATACAGGTGTCATATTAGGACTCTCTGGTGCAGTTGTGAGGAATATGATGGTGCCATATTTAGGTAAGGGGCATAACCTGCTCACAGATAACTGGTATACAAGCCTTTCTGTCTGTCATTTCCTCAAGTTGAACAATACAGACATGTGTGGGTGGTGAGAGGAAACAGAAAACACATGCCACCATTAACATGAATCCTGGATACCAATGAAGTGCAGGTATTTCATACCAATGGCATGATAGCATTTCGATGGCTGGAAATAGTACAAGGTTTGTGGAGTTGGGTTAGTGGATTTAGGTTTAGTTTGGTTGGGTTAGTGGAGTTGGGGTTGGTGGAGTTAGGGAGTGAGTGCAGAATTAGTGGTGCTGGAGTCAGTGCAGGGTTAGAGTTGGGGGTTAGTGACAGGTTTATGGAGTTGGGGGTTATTGCAGGGTTAGTGGAGTTGGGGGTCAGTGTGGGGTTTATGGAATTGGGGTTAGTGGAGCTGAGGGTTAGTGTGGGGTTAGTGCAATTGCAAAATTAATATAAGAGTTGGTGCAATTGGTCAGTTTTTATTAAAAAAATCTAAGAGTGAGTCTGCACTGAGGTGAGGAGGTTAGAGTGAGCACATCAGGGTGTTACACATGTTAAAAGTGAATTCTGTGTACTCTTAAAAATAAGGCAATCTATTAAGCTATGGTGAAGTGATAGATCTGCCTTGCAGTGTTGACAGTGTGGTGCTAGGCATCTCTATAAATGGTACCCATATGCCAGTTGTGTGTGTCTAATTTTGAAAAACAATGATGGCCAGGAACCCAATTACAGTCATCCCTCGGTTTTCGATTTTAATCCGTTCCAGATGGATCGGCTAAAATCAAAATCGGCGAAAACCAAAACTATTTTTCCCATAAGAAATAATGGAAATTTAATTAATCCATTCCAGAAACCCAGAAGTTTGGAAAAATTTTTTTTTGGGGGGCCTTAAAGATAGATTTACATGCACAAATGAATGAACTGAATGTGGCACTTACCTTTATTGAAGACTGATGTTGCTGGATGGGAGAGAGGGAAGAGGGGAGAGGAAAGAGACCCTAATTTTTGGAAGGGGAATCCCCCTCCATAAGGACTCTAGGTACCAAGTCCTTATCCGGGGTCACTTCCCTGCATGCCTGCTACACTCCCTCCCTGCCTGCTACACTCCCTCTGTGCCTGCTACACTCCCTCCCTGCCTGCTACACTCCCTGCATACATGCTACACTCCCTACATACATGCTACACTCCCTGCATACCTGCTACACTCCCTGCATACCTGTTACACTCCCTGCATACATGCTACACTCCCTGCATACATGCTACACTCCCTGCATACATGTTACACTCCCTGCATACCTGCTACACTCCCTGCATACCTGTTACACTCCCTACATACATGCTACACTCCCTGCATACCTGCTACACTCCCTGCATGCATGCTACACTCCCTGCATGCATGCTACACTCCCTGCATGCCTGCTACACTCTTAAACTCCATCGTGTTTCTCACTTTCACTATCCTATTTTTCTATTATTTCTTTCTTCATTTCTACAGTGTTCCTCACTTTCTTTACCAAAGAAGTGGCACTAGGAGCTTTCTTTGGGCCCATGGTAGCTTATTTAGTAGTCACACACAATAATCAAGGCCCAAAAACAATGAATTGTTAATAAATGTTTTGTATAAACTCCTGGGGTGATGTTCACTCAAGCGTAAACAATGCTAGACTGCGTGACAATGTGCGTGGGAAGTGCGTGGGTGGCGGGCCTACGGCCTTTGTATGTGCGCGGCACTGGTGGACAGGTCCCATACGGTCGGCGAAAACTAAAACAATCGGCGAAAACTAAGACAAATTTTCCCTGAAAAAAGTCGGCAAAAACCAAAATCGGCGAAAACTGGGACAAGCGAAAACCAAGGGATGACTGTACTCATTTAGACAAGAATAATTAACTGCACAATTGTGTTTTAACTAATAATGGCAGTGGGGAAACTAGAAAGAATACCAAAAGTCATAAACCTTTAATTGCCACTCCTGCACCTACAGGCAACCTCTTAGGCATCTGATTAACCAAACAATTAAAACCTCGTATGATGATTTACAGTGTGATTGAATTATTAACAGGTGTATTGTGGAAACAAATAGCAACAGGTACATATAGCATGAATAACTTACAATTGGGTGGAGCCAAAGGCAGTAAGGTGTAAAGCCTCTTGTAGTAGTTGGTGAGTGTCAGCTACCATGGGCCAGAGTCCAAGAGCACCTTCCACCCTCACCTTGGTGGAACGTAAGCCCCACACTGCTCCTGCCACAGCTCTTCCACGAGACACAACTTCTTCCTGTAAAAAGTACAGCAGCTCTGTACAAAATCAATACACAAACACAATGAACAAGTCAGTGGCACTAACGAATCTTTATGGAGAAAATAAAACAGAAGAGTACAGTACTCAAACATATATTTTGGCTTCACAGTACTGAGGAAGGAATTGTTTTATTTTCTCCATTTGGGTTTGAATGTAGCTCTATACAAAATCTTTAATTTTTGCTAAACTTAAGTTAACATTGCATCAAAATATATGTTTCAATGTACACTGTACTAAGATAATGTGGCTGATGCAGGAAACTTAAGTTTGTTGTATTACATATTTTTTTTTTTTTTTTTTTTCAACAAGTCGGCCGTCTCCCACCGAGGCAGGGTGACCCAAAAAGAAAGAAAATCCCCAAAAAGAAAATGCTTTCATCATCATTCAACACTTTCACCACACTCTTACATAATCACTGTCTTTGCAGAGGAGCTCAGATACGACAGCTGATAAAAGTCCCTCCCAGCTGTCACTATCTCAGACCCCTCCTTTAAAGTGCAGGCATTGTACTTCCCATTTCCAGGACTCAAGTCCAACTAAATCAATTAACTGGTTTCCCTGAATCCCTTCACAAAATGTTACCCTGCTCACACTCCAACAGATCGTCATGTCCCAAAAACCATTCGTCTCCATTCACTCCTATCTAACACGCTCACACATACTTGCTGGAATTCCAAGCCCCTCGCCCACAAAACCTCCTTTACCCCTTCCCTCCAACCTTTCTAGGACGACCCCTACCCGCCTTCCTTCCCTACAGATTTATACGCTCTCCAAGTCATTCTACTTTGATCCATTCTCTCTAAATGACCAAACCACCTCAACAACCCCTCTTCAGCCCTCTGACAAATACTTTTAGTAACTCCATACCTTCTCCTAATTTCCACATTCCGAATTTTCTGCATAATATTTACACCACACATTGCCCTTAGACAGGACATCTCCACTGCCTCCAGCCTCCTCCTCGCTGCAGCATTTGCAACCCATGCTTCACACCCATATAAGAGTGTTGGTACCACTATACTTTCGTACATTCCCTTCTTTGCCTCCATGGATAACGTTTTTGTCTCCACAGATACCTCAATGCACCACTCACCTTTTTCCTTCATCAATTCTATGGTTAACCTCATCCTTCATAAACCCATCCGCTGACACATCAACTCCCAAATATCTGAAAACATTTACTTCTTCCATAATCCCTCTCTCCAATGTGATATCCAATTTTTCTTTATTTAAATCGTTTGATACCCTCATCACCTTACTCTTATCTATGTTCACTTTTAACTTTCTACCTTTACACACTCTCCCAAACTCGTCCACTAACCTTTGCAACTTTTCTTTAGAATCTCCCATAAGCACAGTATCATCAGCAAAAAGTAACTGTGTCAACTCCCATTTGCATTTAATTCTCCATAATTTAATCCCACCCCTCTCCCCAACACCCTAGCATTTACTTCTTTTACAACCCCATCTATAAATATATTAAACAACCATGGTGACATTACACATCCCTGTCTAAGACCTACTTTTACCGGAAGTAATCTCCTCTCTCCTACACACCCTAACCTGAGCCTCACTATCCTCATAAAAACTCTTTACAGCCTTCAGTAACTTACTACCTATTCCATACACTTGCAACATTTGCCACATTGCTCCCTATCCACTCTATCATATGCCTTTTCTAAATCCATAAATGCAATAAAAACTTCTCTACCTTTATCTAAATACTGTTCACATATATGCTTTACTGTAAACACTTGATCTACACATCCCCTACCCACTCTAAAGCCTCCTTGCTCATCTGCAATCCTACTCTCTGTCTTACCTCTAATTCTTTCAATAATAACCCTGCCATACACTTTACCTGGTATACTCAGTAAACTTATTCCCTATAATTTTTACACTCTCTTTTATCCCCTTCCTTTATATAAAGGAACTATACATGCTCTCTGCCAATCCCTAGGTACCTTCCCCTCTTTCATACATTTATTAAACAAAAATACCAACCACTCCAGCACTATATCCCCCCCTGCTTTTAACATTTCTGTCATGATTCCGTCAATTCCAGCTGCTTTACCCCCTTTCATTCTACGTAATGCCTCACGCACCTCCCCACACTCACATCCTGCTCTTCTTCACTCCTAAACGATGTTGTACCTCCCTGGCCAGTACATGAAATTACCGCCTCCCTTTTTTCATCGACATTTAAAAGTTCCTCAAAATATTCCCGCCATCTACCCAATACCTCCAGCTCCCCATCTACTAACTCCCCTACTCTGTTTTTAACTGACAAATCCATTCGTTCCCTAGGCTTTCTTACCTTGTTTATCTCACTCCAAAATTTTTCTTGTTTTCAGCAAAATTTCTTGACAGAGCCTCTCCCATTCTTTCATCCGCTCTTCTTTTGCACTCTCTCACCACTCTCTTCACCTTTCTTTTACTCTCCATATACTCTGCTCTTCTATTAACACTTCTGTTTTGTAAAAACCTCTCATAAGCTACCTTTTTCTCTTTTATCACACCCTTTACTTCTTCATTCCACCACTCACTCCTCTTTCCTCCTGCACCCACCCTCCTATATCCACAAACTTCTGCCCCACATTCTAATACTGCATTTTTAAAACTATCCCAACTCTCTTCAACCCCCCCCCTACTCCTACTTGCACTAGCCCACCTTTCTGCCAATAGTTGCTTATATCTCACCCTAACTTCCTCCTCCCTTAGTTTATACACTTTTACCTCTCTCTTACTTGCTGTTGCCATTTTCTTTTTATCCCATCTACCTTTTACTCTAAATGTAGCTACCACCAAATAATGATCTGATATATCCGTTGCCCCTCTATAAACATGTACATCCTGAAGCCTACTCATCAACCTTTTATCCACCAATACATAATCCAACAAACTACTTTCCTTACGTGCTATATCATACCTTGTATATTTATTTATCCTCTTTTTCATAAAATATGTATTACTTATTACCAAACCTCTTTCTACACATAGGTCAATTAATGGTTCCCCATTTACATTTACCCCTGGCACTCCAAATTTACCTACGACTCCATCCACAACATTTTTACCCACTTTAGCATTAAGATCCCCAACCACAATTACTCTCTCACTTGGTTCAAAACTCCCCACACACTCACTCAACATTTCCCAAAATCTCTCTCTCCTCTACACTTCTCTCTTCTCCAGGTGCATAAACACTTACTATAACCCACTTTTCACATCCAACCTTTACTCCACATAATCCTTGAATTTATACATTTATATTCCTTCTTTACCTGCCATAACTGATTATTCAACATTATTGCCACTCCTTCTTTAGCTCTAACTCTATTTGAAACCCTGATCTAATCCCATTTATTTCTCCCCACTGAAACTCTCCTACCCCTTCAGCTTTGTCTCACTTAAAGCCAGGACATCCAGCTTCTTTTCATTCATAACATCTACAATCATCTCTTTCTTATCATTCGCACAACATCCACGCACATTCAAACATCCCACTTTGACGGTTTTCTTCTTCTTCTTCTTTTTAGTAAGCTATACAGGAAAAGGGGTTACTAGCCCATTGTTCCCGGCATTTTAGTTGACTTTTACAACATGCATGGCTTACGGAGGAAAGATTCTTATTCCACTTCCCCATGGATATGAAAGGGAAAAGCAATAAGAACAAGAACTATTAAGATAAAATCAAAGAAAACTCAGATGAGTGTGTATACATAAACGTGTACATGTTTGCGTAGTGTGACCTAAGTGTAAGTAGAAGTAGCAAGACGTACCTGAAATCTTGCACGTTTATTAAACAGAAAAAAGACACCAGCAATCCTACCATCATGTAAAACAGTTTCAGGTTTCTGTTTCACAGTCACCTGGCAGGATGGTAGTACCTCCCTGGGTGGTTGCTGTCTACCAACCTACTACGAAAATATTACATACTACATACATACATATTATATACCTGTAATATGTAATTTTAATTTGGGCAGGTATACAAACAGCTCTTCTGAAGATATGATTTTCTATTAAGAATGACTTACTGGTAAACAGCACAGTAACATTAACTGCTAATGGTGAACAATTTGTGAACAGTTATTTGAATTGCATTATCAAAAAAAAATTCACAATTAGTATTACAGCCTTTCCTCACTTAGCGATGTACGTACTTGTTTACCGACGACTCGGTAAATGATTACGTCGGTAAACGTACGACAGGCTCTCTGACCAGTAAGCATACCTAAGAAATGTATATTAGAGCTGATTTCCTCTATTCTGTTTTTTACAATATACAGTGGAACCTCGGTTTTCGTCTTTAATTCATTCCAGAAAGTCTGATGAAAACCGAATCGTATGAAAACTGAAGCAATATTTCCCATAAGAAATAATGTAAATCCAATTAACCCGTTCCAGACACCCAAAAGTATTAACATAAAATACATTTTATAGAGAATAACTATATTTTTACATAGAGAAAACAATGAGAAATAAATATAAATGACTAATGAAATGGATAAATGAACATTTAACGTAACTTTTACCTTTATTGAAGACTCTTGTTGGCATATGGAAGATGGCGAGGAGGGAAGAGGGAGGAGAGGTTATTGTTTGGAAGGGGAATTTCCTTCCATAAGGACTTCAGGTATCAAGTCCCTATCCGGGGTTACTTCCCTTCTTTGTTTTTTAATGGCACTAGAACCAGCTTGAGAGTCACTGTATCCCTGTCGCACAAAAAATCTGTCCAGAGAGGTCTGGTTCTGGCGTCACTAAGATTTGCCTGAAATGGGACAAGGCACTGTCATTGAACATGTTGCAGACACGGCTTGCAACAGCTTTGTTAGGGTGATATTTCTCCACAAAACTTTGCAGCTCACTCCATTTTGCACACATGTTCTTAATCACTGAAGAAGGCACGTTCTTCCCTCTCTCTCTTCCTCCTCCTCTGAAGCAATTTCCTCAGCTGTGGCCCCATGGTGGCTTATTTAGCAGTCGCACTCAATAAACAAGCACAAAAAAAATGGATTATTATGAAATGTTTCGTATGAACGCGCAGGGTAATGTTCACTCGACGAGAAACAAAGCCAGACTGACTCAGAACACGTGTGTGGGATGCTTTGTGTGTTCGCGAACACGTTCGGTACAGTGGATAAAACCGAGACGATGAACAAAAACTGGAACAAAATTTTGATAAAAAAAATGCGATGAAAACCAAATTCAACGAAAACCGAGGTTCCAATGTACAGTACACTACTGTATAAATATTTAAAAATATACTAAAAATTGTCATAAATGGTGAAAAGGTGACATTAAAACAATATCAAAGATGGTTGACACAAACCCACTACCATTATAGTATGCTCCTTGCTTAGAACGAATTCGTTTACTGATGAGGTCTTAGGAACGGAACTCCGTCGTTAAGTGAGGAGAGGTTGTACTGGTAAGTTTTACAGGTGGTAATTTCTTTATGTTTAATAAAATACAACAACAAAACATTTTGATTTCAATAGCTCCACACAAGGTAATTTAATATACAATAGGGCCCTGCTTTATGGCGTATCACCTTACGGTGTTAAGCTAATATGGACATTCCAAATTATGACCAAACCTTGCTATACAGCTCCCCCACCTGACTTTCTAATATGGTCACCACACACACTACCTTAAAGTCTATCTTTCATTTTTAAGTTTACTTAGTCTTAAATCTGCTTGAAATGCTCTGCATAACTATGGGCTTAACTATGTATGAAAACTTAAATCATCCAATCACTTATACAATCTATCATCTTGGTAAATACAGTGGTACCTCGACTTACGATATTTTTTCATTCCAGAATGCTGTTCAAGTGCCATTACCAAACGAATTTATCTCCTTAAGAAATGTTGTAAAATAGACTAGTCCTTTTAGACCCCCAAAATTACACTTACAAAAGCATTTAAAAAAATAAACTTACATAAAAGGGTGAGTTTGGGGACCATCGTAAGTCGAGGTACCACTGTACTTGTTTTATTGTTTATTCTACCTGTTAGTAAGGATTTTAGCATGGAAACTCGCTGTAATATAGGGCATTATAAAGATAATATCAAAATATCATACCAGAGTTTGACTGGAATATGGGAATGCCCATTTGGAATTTGACAAATTAGTCAACTGAAAGAAAAATGGAAATGGTAAAAATGAAATATGAGAACCTATAGATTCTTCCTACAAACCAAAGTGCTGCATTGTGTTGTATTATGTGCCATATAACTATAATATGGTGAAAATCTGGTATTTAATACCAACAAGTTAAAGTTAAAAACACATGGGAAAACATCAGGTAATGCTTCAAAATATGTTGGACAAATATTTGAGAACCTACCTAGCATGGGCCAGCCAACCTACTGCAGTGCTCCTCCATTTTCATGTTTGACTGATGGCTGTATCCCGAGATGGACACGACAGTCCTGTGCAATACACCTGATAGTGACACCCCTCTCTTTCAAAGTGTACAAGAAACCCACTAACAAGGATGATCTGATACACACCTATTCACACCATGAAATATGCACTAAGAGGGGAATAGTGAGTGGATTCTTTCTGTGCACTCTCCATATATCTAATCCTGCTTTTGTTAAGAAAGAACATGCCTACATTATACAAACCATCACATGTCTTCACCATCCTACAGTCTTCATCCACAACTGTAGACGACATTCCATGACCATCTTCAATACCACACCTTTTGAATGCACCACACAGAGGTTATTAGTCCTCCTGTGTGATGATGTGACAAACAACACACCTAGAGAACTTGCCAAGAATGATATCAAAGTGGCCATAATATCTACTGCCACCCATCAAGAATCTTGCCAAAAGTGTCATACTGTTACCTTCCCAGTATCTACCACTAATGTGTACACTATCCTGTGTAGGAGCCTGGTACGTATACATGTACCAAGGATGACCAAAGTGATGCTTGTGTGATGTATAGAGACACTGAGGGACATTTAATGAAATGGAATGAAGACCATTTGATCATCAGAGAGCCAGATTTAAGGAGACACCAGTGTTTAGAAGCATCCCTAATTGCAGTAACAAATGCAGTAGAGCATAAAGCAAGACGTTATACAGTACAGTGGTCCCTCGGTTTTCGTGCATCTCCAAACTCGAACATTTATGTAAGTGTATTTTCGTAAGTGCTGTTGCAAGTGTATTTTTGGGGGTCTGAAATAGACTAACCTACGTGACATTATTTCTTAAGGAAGTAAATTCGTTCGGTAATGGCACTTGAGCAGCATTCTGGAACGAATTTTCGGCGAAAACCGAGGGACCACTGTATCTGCCACACTGGCACACGTATTTCTCAAACATGAATTGCCTTGCCCACCTTGGGATACAGCCATCAAGCAAACATGAGAATGAAGGAGCACTGCAGTAGGTCTGATGGCCCATGCTAGGTAGGTCCTCTTCACATATTTGTCCAACATATTTTAAAGCTACCCAATGACTCCACTTGGCGAACTCACAACTGTTTGACTCACATGACCTTATTAAACTTCAGCTTACCTTATATGTACCATTCCCTATATAAACCTGTTTTCTCAAAACCCATGTATGGAGTGAACAAGGTCCAAGGACCGAAACATTTCCATAATAAGATGTCCCAAGTGTTAGCTCATTTGTCTATAACTATATCATGAGAGACATACCTTGAACTGGGCGAGTGAACGGCTCTGCCAATCAATGAGAATCTCTAGCACCTCCTTCTCCACATCTGCTGTGAGTGTGAGTGCCGGGGGCGTGTCCAGAGGTTGGAGCCGCCCACTGCCTACTTGCACACCCACACCTCCAGGTCCTGAGATCTGGCCCACCCGTATGTAAGGCCCTTCATGCTCCTCTGAAGTAAAGTTTCATTAAGGAAGTGGTTGTTTTAACTGTACATCCTTTCTATATAGGACCCAAACCAATAACTCTTTTCTATGTTTAAAGGTTTACAGTATCAATAATGTCCACAGGTTTTAAAATAACGATATAATAGAGCCCCAACTTACCACAATAATGTGTGACTGAAAATTGTTACTGCAGTAGGGTGTTCAGAGATTAGAAGCTATTTTCTCATAGAAACTCATGTTTTAATAAAAGGTGCATCCCCAGCCATATTATTTCCTATCTAATTTCATATAGTTTTTCAGTGAAATTATAAGTAATATATATTATTTAGATGAGTCCCTCTCTTCTCTTTTTCTCTTTCCTCCTCCTGTCTCCCTCTTCCCTCTCTCCTACTCATTTACCTCTCTTCCTCCTTTTCATTTCCTCCTTCCCATAGTGGGAAAAGAGGGTGGTGAAATAACACAGAGGCAACAGCAACTTCTTCCATCCCCCATTATATCTGACACAACACTTTTTTTATGCTCTATTACATTTGCTTACTGTTAGGTTGAGGGCATTAGGTGCTGTTAGAAGATAGTGGTGAGGGTTTATGTATGCCCAAGGAGTGTGGTGGGGAGAGGTGGTGGTGGAGGAAGATAACCTCAGCCTCTGCACCTCAGTGCTAAGACCACTCTTAAATATCTGAACACATTTACTGCCTCCTTATTTCCTCTCTCTAACATGATATCCAATCTTCTGTTGTCTAGATTTTTTATTCTCTTCACCTTGCTCTTTCCTATGCTCACCAACCCCTGCTACTTCTCTTCAGATACTTCCAAAAGAACTGTTCATTGGAAAAGAACAACAATGACAATTCCTACTTTGCATATTGATACTGTCTTGGTCACTGGAAGTGATAGTTCCGTGGTTGGGTGAGTTTTTGTTCACAAGTACAGTGGTACCTCTACTTACGAGCAGCTCCCAACTCGAACAATTATGCAAGTTTATTTTTGTAGGTGCTTTTGTAAGTGTATTTTTGGGGTTTTGAAATGGATTAATCTAATTTTCATTATTTCTTATGGGAAAAAATTCTTCGGTATCGGCACTTGAATAGCCGTCTGGAACGAATTAAGCTCGTAACTCGAGGTACCACTTTACTTAAGTGGTTTCAATGCACCAATATCGAAAATCTGGACCATCATAATTTGGATAATTTTAAGACAGATTGTTGTAGGCTGAGGGCTCTACACTAATGTATTATTAACATTTTTGAAAATATAGAGAAGAAACTTTAGTGGTTAGGCTCACCAAGGCCCATGAGCTGGATTGTGAGCTCTGGAGTGGGTGCAGGACACAGTAGGAGAAGGTGATGAGTGGGTGCTAGAGTGGGTGTTTCTAGTACCACTCCAGCCTTGATGCACGTCCTCTGCTCTTCTGGCATCATTCCCACCCACACCTCCACTGTTCTGCCTGAACTCTCCACCTGAATGCAAATTCACTAGAAATAATAGTTCTGAACTTTAAGTGTTAAGAGAAAAAAGGAAACAATTTCACATTCATATGGATGCTCAAAGAAACAGACAAAACAAATGTACAAAAATAATTTTTTTTAACACATCAGCTGTTTTCCACCGAGGCAGGATGACCCAAAAAGAAAGAAAAAACTTTCATCATAATTTAAAACTTTCACCATCATTCATACATAATTACTGTCTTTGCAGAGGCGCTTAGATACAACAGTTTAGATGTCACGCCAAACAGCCAATATTCCAAACCCCTCCTTTAAAAAGTATAAAGAATAAAAGAATAAAGATTTTATTTCTTTGCAAAGATTACAATGTGTAATTACAATTTTGATTTGTTAAGAACAAAGAAAGTTACTATCATGCCGGGGCATTTCGGGCAGACTAATCCTAGCACATAATAACTACTTAAGTCTAGACAAGATAAGAGTGGTTAACTTTTCAATAAATCTTTATTTCATCTTAATACCAATGTGAGGTTGTCAAGGTGGAGGTTTATAAATATAATAATTTTTAAGTTGCACATAATAAAAACAATATTACAATTAAAGTAAAGGCATTGTACTTCCCACCTCCAGGACTTAAGTCCGGCTAACCGGTTTCCCTGAATCCCTTCATAAAATATTACCCTGCTCACACTCCAACAGCTTGTCAGGTCCCAAAAGCCATTCATCTCCATTCACTCCCATCTAACATGCTCATACACGCTTGCTGGAAGTCCAAGCCCCTCACCCACAAAACTTCCTTTACCCCCTCCCTCCAACCTTTCCTAGGATGACCCTTACCCCGCCTTCCTTCCCCTACAGATTTATATTCTCTCCAAATCATTCTACTTTGTTCCATTCTCTCTAAATGATCAAACCACCTCAACAGCCCCTTCCTCCTAATTTCCACACTACGAATTCTCTGCATAATAATTACACCACACATTGCCCTTAGACACGACATCTCCACTGCCTCCAGCCGCTTCCTTCCTGCAGCATTTACAACCCATGCTTCACACCCATGAAAGAATATACAGTATTCTCCATGGGAAAGTGGATAAGAAACCTTCCTCTGCAAGCCATGTGTCATAAAAGGCAACTAAAATGCCGGGAGCAAGAGCCTACTAACCCCTTCTGTATAAATTACTAAATGTAAAAAGAAAAAAACTGAAAGTGCTTCTCATTTTTGGGTCACCCTGCTTCAGTGGGAGATAGTCAGTGTGCTAAATAATATATACAGTATATGCATGCTCATTGGCCACTTTATTAGGTATACCTGTACACTTACTTGTTAATACAAATATTCAATCAACCAATCATGTGGCATCATCTTAATGTCTAAAAGTCTGCAGACATGGTCAAGAGGTTCCGTTTTTATTCAGGCCGAACATTAGAATTGGGAAAATATGTGATCTAAGTGACTTTGACCGTGGAATGATTGTTGGTGCCAGACGGGGTGGTTTGAGTATCTCAGAAACTGCTCATCTGGGATTCTCATGCACAACAGTCAAGAGTTTATAGAGCATGGTGTGAAAAATGCAAAACATCTAGTGAGTAGCAGTTCTGTGGGCAAAATGCCTTGATATCGAGAGATGTGAGAGGAGACTGGCCAGACTGATTGAAGCTGACAGGAATGCAACAGTAACTCAAATAATCACGTTTTACAACAATGCAGAAGACCATCTCTGAAAACACAGCACATCAAACCTTGAAGTGGATGGGCTACAGATGCAGACTACCACACTGGGTTCCACTCCTGTCAGCTAAGAGTAGGAAACAGGATATAGTAGGCACAGGCTCACCAAAACTATACAGTTGAAGATTGTAAAAACCTTGCCTGGACTGACGAATCATGATTTCTCCTGTGACATGCAGATGGTAGGGTCAGAATTTGGTGTAATCCTTTGGGGTGTGGTGGGATGGGAGATTTGGAGCATGAATGTGCAACTGACACATCTGCAGCAACTGTGTGATGATATCAAGTCAACAAGAAACAGGATCTCCGAGGAATGTTTCCAGCTCCTTGTTTAATCCATGCCATAAAGAATTCAGGCTGTTTTGGGGGCAAAGGGGATTGGGGCATTACCCAGTACTAGAAGGGTGTACCTAATAAAGTAAGCACTGTTAATAATTTTTTTTTATCATAATATATATTAGAACAGGGGTCGGCAACATTATGGAGAGAGAGGGCCAGACAGCTATGCAGTCTCTCGGAGGAGGGCCATGTTATTAAATGTAATATAATTTTTTTTCTCTCGAACTCAGGGTTGCCATTAGCTTTAAAACCAATTTTGGCCTAATTCTAATAATACCTAACACAATTTATCACAAAAATAATTAAATAAACATTATTATCAAATGCAGATACTTTTTTTTTTTTTTTTTTCAACAAGTCGGCCGTCTCCCACCAAGGCAGGGTGCCCCCCAAAAAGAAAGAAAATCCCCAAAAAGAAAACACTTTCACCATCATTCAACACTTTTACCACACTCATACATAATCACTGTCTTTGCAGAGGAGCTCAGATACGACAGCTGAGAATTGTCCCTCCCAGCTGTCACTATCCCAGACCCCTCCTTTAAAGTGCAGGCATTGTACTTCCCATTTCCAGGACTCAAGTCCAACTAAATAAATTAAATGGTTTCCCTGAATCCCTTCACAAAATGTTACCCTGCTCACACTCCAACAGATCGTCATGTCCCAAAAACCATTCGTCTCCATTCACTCCTATCTAACACGCTCACACATGCTTACCTTTGAAGATATACCTTTGAAGAGTTTCGAGAGTATCTACTCTCTGAGCCCGGCCATGGGCCAGGCTGGAAGTCCAAGCCCCTCGCCCACAATACCTCCTTTACCCCTTCCCTCCAACCTTTTCTAGGATGACCCCTACCCCACCTTCCTTCCCCTACAGATTTATACGCTCTTCAAGTCATTCTACTTTGATCCATTCTCTCTAAATGACCAAACCACCTCAACAACCCCTCTTCAGCCCTCTGACAAATACTTTTAGTAACTCCACACCTTCTCCTGATTTCCACATTCCGAATTTTCTGCATAATATTTACACCACACATTGCCCTTAGACAGGACATCTCCACTGCCTCCAGCCTCCTGCTCGCTGCAGCATTTGCAACCCATGCTTCACACCCATATAAGTGTGTTGGTACCACTATACTTTCGTACATTCCCTTCTTTGCCTCCATGGATAACGTTTTTTGTCTCCACAGATACCTCAACGCACCACTCACCTTTTTTCCTTCATCAATTCTATGGTTAACCCTTTACCGGGCAGGACCGTGTACAGACGGTCCTAAACACGTGTTTTTGCGCGTGTCATCCTACTCCCCCAGCGCATCTAGGTTCCCATTCTCTATATCTGACCAATCACAAGCCTTCTGTGAGTCGCTCCAGCTAAGTGAGACCGGCATCTGCTCGCTTCCCATTGGTTGAGAGACCAAAATGTAATCACTTCTCACTTGGCGTCACCCAGAGCCGAATTTTTGCTCTTGTTCCACTCATATACACTGTGATTATACTCTCTACAATGTCGGTAAGTACTAATTGTTGTGTCCAGTGTGTAAATGAATAGTTTAGGCATATTTTGAGATATATATCAGGAGTTAGATATGCATAATATGAGTGTACCATGCAATTGAAAAAAGTGCAACAAAAGAGGACCGTGTACAGACGGTCCCGCCCGTCAGGGCCACATTTTAAATTTCAGTAAATAAATATTTATATAAAAATTTCTAGTGCATATATGAATTCTGTAGTGGTCTGGGTGTGTACAGAACATTCTTATTGTCATTCCAGATCAATGAGAAATTGTTCTATTGTGAACCCTTCAACAGAAGTTCAAATATCTCTGCATTTTGGTGGAAAGTGACTCAGATCCAGAACCAGATGACCTGTTGCCATCTCCAGTGCAGTACCAACGTGCAGAAAGGCCTGATGACAGTGTGAGGTTTGACCAAAATGATAGGTTTGATAAAATGCTAGGTCACTGGCCAGTGCAAGGCAGAATATTTACATGCAATTATTGCAGCAAAACGAAAAATCATGTCACATCCTCATTTTTGTGTGCCGTATGCAAGGTAAATCTATGCATCAAGAAGGAAAGAAATTGCTTCATAGCCTTTCATTATAGCAATTAGTGATCAAGAATGATTGTTTTTTCTCAGGAAATTCAGGAATATGGGACTTGAAAGTTTTATCCCTTTGCAATGTGTCCATGTTGCTCTTTGGTTCACTTTTATATTTTTTATACCTACAAAATGTTTGGAAACAAGTTCCATTTGTGTTTTTGATATTCTCTATTAGTATAATAAAATAGAAAAATACTTATTTGGTGTTTTATTAACAATTGCAAATTTGCAACATTCAGAATTTGACACCCTTTAACGGTCGGGACCGTCTGTAGACGGTCCTTGAATATTGGCAATTGCGTGAAAAGGTTTTTTTAGAATTTCAATTATATGGGCTCATTATCCTTACATTGAGTTACTCTATCCACTCATATGAAATACATTTCGAAATTATCATACTCTTATCTATGTTCACTTTTAACTTTCTACCTTTACACACTCTCCCAAACTCGTCCACTAACCTTTGCAACTTTTCTTTAGAATCTCCCATAAGCACAGTATCATCAGCAAAAAGTAACTGTGTCAACTCCCATTTTGCATTTAATTCTCCATAATTTAATCCCACCCCTCTCCCCAACACCCTAGCATTTACTTCTTTTACAACCCCATCTATAAATATATTAAACAACCATGGTGACATTACACATCCCTGTCTAAGACCTACTTTTACCGGGAAGTACTCTCCCTCTCTCCTACACACCCTAACCTGAGCCTCACTATCCTCATAAAAACTCTTTACAGCCTTCAGTAACTTACTACCTATTCCATACACTTGCAACATTTGCCACATTGCTCCCCTATCCACTCTATCATATGCCTTTTCTAAATCCATAAATGCAATAAAAACTTCTCTACCTTTATCTAAATGCTGTTCACATATATGCTTCACTGTAAACACTTGATCTACACATCCCCTACCCACTCTAAAGCCTCCTTGCTCATCTGCAATCCTACTCTCTGTCTTACCTCTAATTCTTTCAATAATAACCCTGCCATACACTTTACCTGGTATACTCAGTAAACTTATTCCCCTATAATTTTTACACTCTCTTTTATCCCACTTCACTTTATATAAAGGAACGATACATGCTCTCTGCCAATCCCTAAGTACCTTCCCCTCTTTCATACATTTATTAAACAAAAATACCAACCACTCCAGCACTATATCCCTCCCTGCTTTTAACATTTCTGTCATGATTCCGTCAATTCCAGCTGCTTTACCCCCTTTCATTCTACGTACTAATGCCTCACGCACCTCCCCCACACTCGCATCCTGCTCTTCTTCACTCCTAAACGATGTTGTACCTCCCTGGCCAGTACATGAAATTACCGCCTCCCTTTTTCATCGACATTTAAAAGTTCCTCAAAATATTCCCGCCATCTACTCAATACCTCCAGCTCCCCATCTACTAACTCCCCTACTCTGTTTTTAACTGACAAATCCATTCGTTCCCTAGGCTTTCTTACCTTGTTTATCTCACTCCAAAAATTTTTCTTGTTTTCAGCAAAATTTCTTGACATAGCCTCTCCCATTCTTTCATCCGCTCTTCTTTTGCACTCTCTCACCACTCTTCACCTTTCTTTTACTCTCCATATACTCTGCTCGTCTATTAACACTTCTGTTTTGTAAAAACCTCTCATAAGCTACCTTTTTTTCTTTTATCACACCCTTTACTTCTTCATTCCACCACTCACTCCTCTTTCTTCCTGCACCCACCCTCCTATAGCCACAAACTTCTGCCCCACATTCTAATACTACATTTTTAAATCTATCCCAACTCTCTTCAACCCCCCCACTACTCATACTTGCACTAGCCCACCTTTCTGCCAATAGTTGCTTATATCTCACCCTAACTTCCTCCTCCCTTAGCTATTGAGTAAGACCTATCATAAGACTGCCTGAAAAGCCTAGGCATACCTAGGCATATTATTGGCCATCTTGTAATATCAACTTTAATGTATAACTATAAGTACCCCCCACCTTGTATTACATGAAATAAAGGATTTGAATTTGAATTTGAATTTGAATGAATACACTTTTACCTCTCTCTACTGTACAATTGTTTTACCACCAGACAACAAACTCAAATGAAAAACTCTAAGGAGGGAGGATATGAAGTAACTTTTCCAGGGACTGCATAACCTTGAAATGAACTACTGCATCTGTATTCCATACTAATTAGATAATTAGTGTCCAGGTGTTAAGTTGGCGGGCCGGATGTGGCCTGTGGGCCGGGGGTTGCCAACCCCTGCATTAGAACAAACTTGGAATATGCACTGGTAGTATGGTGATCACACCTAAAATAAAAAAGTCAACCAAGAAAAAAATCAAAGATGTGTAATGATAAAGCTCCTAGAGCTAAAAAAAAAGCTGAAAGCATTATAATGTACATACCATCTTTGGCTGATCAGAGAAAAAAAAGGTGACATGAACTACATTCAAAATTACAAAATGATATAAAAGAAATGACAAGGAAAACTTCCTAACAGCATCAACTAGCATAGCAAGAAGTCCTAGCTACAGACTAAGGAAGAAAAGTTGCCAAAGAACACTAGCTGTTTTTTTTTTTTGTGGAGAGATGGAGTGTTAGATCAGCAGGAAGTATTTAGTGCTGCAACCAGTGGAAGCTTTATAAAACTTTGACAAGACTAAATACCAAATAAGGGACACCACAAGTTTAGCTCTGTTCCTGTACCTATGTACAGATAATTGCAGGAAGTGGGTATGGCAAGCTCTCTGTAAGGAGCAAGTGACACCAGTATACTAGAAGTGAAGCATGTTATGTATGGAGGAACTCACCTGTACCTTGTGAAGTGTAGTACCTTCGTTATCAGTTTCTTCTTGATAGCCCAGCTGCAGAAAAGTGTTCCCAAACTGTTCACATCATAAACAAGTTGTAGTTAGGTTAATTAGGGAGTAACTTCAAAAGTTATTACAAAAAATTAAATGCTAAACACTATCATTAAAATTATACATGAAGTTATGTATGTAAATAAACAATTAAAATTTAAATACCCCCCAAAAAATTCAACCACTGAAACACTGAAATGAACATTTAAAATTTGAAATCCTCTTTCAAATTTACCATTAAAATATTTTTTAAAATTTTGGAGACAATAATAAAGAATGTAGGCAAATAACTAGTACATAATTTACCATAATTTACTGGATTTCAGAACCAACTGACAAAAAAATTGACTAGAGAAATGCTGAAACCAATGGACAAAATGAAAAAAGCCCATAGGATTCGAATTTTGTCTGTCAGCGATAGTGTGTCTGCCAAGTCTTCTGATTCTGGAACATTTATCAGGTATGAGCCAGAGTGTTTCCATCAAGGACCTGTCCATTTTTAATGATTCCTGAGCCACAGATTGCCTGCTTTAGCTTACTGTCTGAACTCATATGTATACAAGTCATTCAGTCTCCAATTTCCCCTGAATTTAAAATGTTTTGTGTGACTTCATTACATATAAAGTATAGAGCTATTAACAATGGCCTCAAAAGCAAGTGGTGCTAAGTGGAAATGTGTGAATCTGAGTGTTATGCAAAAACAAACTACTGTATAAGGAAGGTGGAGTCTGGCATCTCAATGGCTTGGATGTGTGAGGAATATAGCGTTAAGAAACAAATAGTGTCTTATATCTGTAGAAGCAAGACCAGACTATGCTCTTAAGTTTACTGCAGATGCTAGACAAAAAGGCCCAACAATTGGTTCCAGAAAGCATATGAAAACAGCCTAAGATAAACACTTGAAGATGCAATGTATAACCAGGATGTCCAACATTTTGTTGGTGTTAACATTTGTGGTGTCGATCACTGCTTTCCTGCTAATAGGCTAGCAATAATACAGGCATATAATTTCAGGCAAGCAATTGTTAGCTTTGGCATTTCTGGGGTCACAACAGCTTGAGTAATGTGAAGACTTTGGGTGAGGCTATTAGTGCATCCTCAGACAAAGTCAGGGTGTTTAGATTAATTTTAAATGATCTGACAGATGGCAAGAAGCTCCTTTGATCTCAACTGCATAATGGTGATCTCTTCTGGTGTTAGTTCCCTTCCAACACTTTAGACTTGTAGCATGAAGGACAACAGGCTGTAAGCTCAGAAAAGATTGCTTCTCAGTATTATGCTAATGTTGATGGTTTGCACCATTTGAAGCTGAAGATCACAAGTAAATCAGCACAGCCACATGCTTTAAAGAACAGCATAAAAAGAGTTGCCTGTCAATTAATACAAGGGTCAAAGAGGATGGTTTAAGTGGGATGTATTTGGAGGCAAAAAAGGGAATGTACGAAAGTATAGTGGTACCAACACTCTTATATGGGTGTGAAGCATGGGTTGCAAATGCTGCAGTGAGGAGATGTCCTGTGGAGATGTCCTGTCTAACAGCAATGTGTGGTGTAAATATTATGCAGATAATTCAGAATTTGGAAATTAGGAGGTGTGGAGTTACTAAAAGTATTTGTCAGAGGGCTGAAGAGGGGTTGTTGAGGTGGTTTGGTCATTTAGAGAGAATGGATCAAAGTAGAATGACTTGGAGAGCGTATAAATCTGTAGGGGAAGGAAGGCGGGGTAGGGGTCGTCCTAGAAAAGGTTGGAAGGAGGGGGTAAAGGAGGTTTTGTGGGCGAGGGGCTTGGACTTCCAGCAAGCATGTGTGAGCGTGTTAGATAGGAGTGAATGGAGATGAAAGGTTTTTGGGACATGACGAGCTGTTGGAGTGTGAGCAGGGTAACATTTTGTGAAGGGATTCAGGGAAACCATTTAATTGATTTAGTTGGACTTGAGTCCTGGAAATGGGAAGTACAATGCCTGCACTTTAAAGGAGGGGTCTGGGATAGTGACAGCTAGGAGGGACTATTCTCAGCTGTCGTATCTGAGCGCCTCTGCAAAGACAGTGATTATGTATGAGTGTGGTGAAAGTGTTGAATGATGATGAAAGTATTTTCTTTTTGGGGATTTTCTTTATTTTTGGGTCACCCTGCCTTGGTGGGAGATGGCTGACTTGTTAAAAAAAAAAAAAAAAAAAAAAAATTTTTTTTACACATTTTGCACTGAAGTGTGAGCACCAGCTAGAGGTCCTATAGCTAGATCCTGAGTATGTCAAGGCTTTTCTGTTGCTTGATTGCACACCTGCTTACCCTAGGGCTGTAAACTAAAGCAGCAGTGATGGTAAAGTTAAGGCAATTTTTCTACCTCCTGGATCAGGAGGTTATTGCGCAGCTTGAAAGAGGCTGTACCAGTCTAGAGGCTCACATGAAGTAGTGGTAGTGACTGAAGAAGAAGAAGACTGGAAAGAGATACCATAGGCCTACATACATTGGAGAACAAGAAGTATAACCTAAAGTCTGCCATCTTCAACCTTGTGGTGTTATGGAAGGAACTGAAAAGAATAACATGAGCTAATGGTTGGATTTTTTTTTTAACACGTTGGCCGTTTCCCACTGAGGCAGGGTGACCCAAAAAGAAAGAAAAACACAAAAGGAAAGAAAAAACTTTCAACATCATTCAACACTTTCACCACACTCATACATAATCACTGTCTTTGCAGAGGCGCTCAGATATGACAGCTTAGACGTCCCTCCAAACTGCCAATATCCCAACATCCCCAATATTCCCATTTCCAGGACTCAAGTCCGGCTAACCGGTTTCCCTGAATCCCTCCACAAAATATTACCCTGCTCACACTCCAACAGATCGTCAGGTCCCAAAAACCATTTGTCTCCATTCACTTCTATCACACTCATGCATGCTTGCTGGAAGTCCAAGTCCCTTGCCCACAAAATCTCCTTTACCCCCTCCCTCCAACCTTTTTGGGAATGACCCCTACCCCGCCTTCCTTTCCCTACAGATTTATACGCTCTCCAAGTCATTCTACTTTGTTCCATTTTCTCTAAATGACCAAATCACCTCAACAACCCCTCTTCAGCCCTCTGATTAATACTTTTAGTAATTCCACACCTCCTAATTTCCACACTACGGATTCTCTGCATAATATTTACACCACATATTGCCCTTAGACACAATATCTCCACTGCCTCCAGCCTCCTCCTCACTGCAGCATTTACAACCCAAGCTTCACACCCATACAAGAATGTTGGTACCACTATACTCTCACACATTCCCTTCTTTGTCTCCATGGATAACATTTTTTGTCTCCACAGATACCTCAACGTACCACTCACCTTTTTCCCTTCATCAATTCTATGGTTAACCTCATCCTTCATAAACCCATCTGCTGACAAGTCAACTCTCAAATATCTGAAAACATTCACTTCTTCCATACTCCCTCCCTCCAATGTGATATCCAATTTTTCTTTATCTAAATTGTATGATACCCTCATCACCTTACTCTTATCTATGTTCACTTTCAACTTTTTACCTTTATACACTTTATAAACTTGATAGTCATTTACACTTTGAAGGGTTTAACATCTGTTTCTCCCACCCTCTGAAGGGCATGATAAAAATTACTAGCCTTAAGGAGGAATATAAGTGATGGCAAACCTGGTTCCCAGATATTGTGATGTAGAAAATGGTACAAGTACCTATGTTGGCACAGTACAACAGGATAGCAATGATGATGGAGAAAAGACTGAGAAGCTACACCAAAGCTGTGATTTTTATGAAGTGCAACTGACGTTCTCATCCAGTACACTAACCTCTAACAAAAATGAAGTGCATGCCTATTATCCACACTTGTGAATTTTTTAGAGAATGTATCATAAGGGTGCAAGTCTCTTGTATTCATTGTAACTCATCTAATGACCATATGTACTGTTACTGCTTTATTAATCTTAAGCTAATTTTAATTGCCTGAAATGCTCTGCATATAAAGGAGCTTTTGGCATGTACACCCAACTATTATACTACTGTGGACCCCCGGATTTCGTCAATAATTCTTTCCAGAAGGCTGTTCAAGTGCCGTTACCGAACGAATTTGTTCCCATAAGGAATAATGTAAATTAGATTAATCCGTTTCAGACCCCGAAAAATACACTTACATAATTGTTCGAGTTGGGAGCAGTACGAAATCTGGGGGTCCACTGTACTTTGTATATACGTACATGTATCATGTCAAAATAAAATATATTATTATATTATTATTAGTACGTATATTAAACCTGCTCCTCATCCTACATCTCCTCAACCATTTACATCTTAACCATCAATGTCTTCTAAACCATGTATGTCTTCTCAAGTCTACAACTAGTTCCCTGCCACTAGACAACACAACAAAATAAATATCAACCCTCTACCACCAAAGGAAGGTAAAATTGATGTAAAATTACTATACTATACAGTGGTACCCCGAGTTTCGAACATTCTTCGTTCCAGAATGCTGTTCAAGTGATATTACCGAACGAATTTGTTCCCATAAGGAATAATGTAAATTAGACTAGTCCATTTCAGACACCCCCAAAAATACACTTACAAAAGCACTTACAATAATAAACTTACATAATAGGTCGAGTTGGGAGGCATTTGAAACTCTGGGTACCACTGTACTTTACTGTACATGTACAGCACTATAGTATTTTCAACTCTTTCATTTTTATTACAGTATAAGATTTATTGTTTCATAGGTTACAATATTCTTAGTGTTTGGTAGTCTTCAGAACCAATGGATCAAGTCTGCCACTTCTGACCATTGTCCATTAGTGGGAAGTGTCCAGTAGTTTTCTGAATCAACAAACTAAGCCCACTGCTTCTAGCCATTGTCCATTAGCAAGAAGTGTCCAGTAGTCTCTGGAACCAGTGGAGCAAGTAGACTAAATACAAAATTTGTCCATTGATGCTATAATCGTGAAAAACAAGTTTCATAATTCAAAATTAATGGATATTATGCTTGCTACTGCCTTGTTTTGATGAATTTATTTGTAGTTTGGAATATAAAATAAAGTGTTTATAATGTGGAAAAAGAGCTTCACAAATGTTAATTAACCCTTAAACTGTCCACACGTAAATATACGTTCACTCGCGTAGCTGACCGAATATTTTGAAAAAAAAAAAAATCATTTTTTTTTTAAAATGAAGAGCACATTTTTATAAACAGGATAGGCTAAAAAAAAAAAATTTGGGCCTGTACTTACCGAGATATAAGCCCGCCAATTTGGTACTGGATGCTCACCTGACGGCAACATCAAGTCCTGCCGCTTGCAGAAGTAATGCTGATATACTTTTTTTTCTAGTTTTTATTTTAATTTATATAATTTTTATGTTCTGATAATTACAATTTACAATAGTTCTTGTGATTTCATAGCCAATCTTTGTTCTAACACTAATATTATGTACTGAAATAGTACTCAAATAGTCACAATCACACCAGCAGGTGAACAATTTCACCTGCCTTGGTCATTTACTATTGTCTATAAATATATACAAAGTATTTATAGGTCCCAGCAATGTTTTAGACATCCTGGAGTATATATGAAACTCCTTGAAGAATGGTGTTATGACAATGGCCAGATAACTACTGATAAGAGTGACATTGATGAATGAATGTGTGCAGGGAACCCTTGCTTTTTCACTCTGTCTATCTGTCTGTCTGTCTATCTATCTGTCTGTCTATCTGTCTACCTATATGTCTGTCTATCTGTCTGTCTATATGTCTGTCTATCTATCTGTCTATCTATCTATCTGTCTGTCTATCTGTCTGTATCTGTCTGTCTAGGTCTGCTTATCTGTCTTTCTGTCTGCCTGGAGTATATGAAACTCCTTGAAGAATGGTGTGTTGACAAGTGTCAGATAACTCTTGACAGCCCAGTGACATTTGATAAATGTCAGCAGTGCTGGAGGGAACCCTCCCTTTTTCAATATCTGTCTGTCTGTCTCTGTCTATCTGTCTGTCTATCTGTCTGTCTGTCTATCTGTCTGTCTGTATCTCTCTGTCTGTATCTCTCTGTCTGTCTATCTATCTGTCTGTTTGTCAAGCTCTGCTTATGTCTGTCTAACTCTGCTTATCTGTCTGCCTGTGTATGTCTTTCCGTCTGCTTGTCTCAGTCTCAGAGTGCGTCTCGTAAGCCAACAGGTATTATACACGATGCAGATGCAGAAGTGACGATGCGTATTACTTGCCAGGGGTTTCCATGCTTATTATGTATTATATCTACAAGCATTGTATAGCATTTTGCCTGGAATTTTTGGGTTATCCTAGGTAATTTACACTATGTATAATAACTGTACTTATGTGTACCTGGTAAAGTGTATGGTAGAGTTATTATTGAAAGAATTAAGAGTAAAACAGAAAGCAGGATAGCAGATGAACAAGGGGGCTTTAGGAAAGGTAGGGGGTGTGTAGACCAAGTGTTTACAGTGAAACATATAGGTGAACAGTATTTGGATAAGGGTAAAGATGTTTTTGTGGCATTTATGGATTTGGAAAAGGCGTATGATAGGGTAGATAGGGGGGCAATGTGGCAGATGTTGCAGGTGTATGGAATAGGAGGAAGGTTACTGAAAGCAGTGAAGAGTTTTTATGAGGATAGTGAGGCTCAGGTTAGAGTGTGTAGGAAAGAAGGGGACTATTTCCCAGTAAAAGTGGGCCTTAGACAAGGATGTGTGATGTCACCGTGGTTGTTCAATATATTTATAGATGGGGTTGTAAGAGAAGTGAATGCGAGGGTCTTGGCAAGAGGTGTTGGGCTAAAAGATAAAGAAGCAAATACAAAGTGGGAGTTGTCACAGTTGCTTTTTGCTGATGACACTGTGCTTTTGGGAGATTCTGAAGAGAAGCTGCAGAGGTTGGTGGATGAATTTGGTAGGGTGTGTAAAAGAAGAAAATTGAAAGTGAATATAGGAAAGAGTAAGGTGATGAGGATAACAAAAAGAATAGGTGACGAAAGATTGGATATCAGATTGGAGGGAGAGAGTATGGAGGAGGTGAATGTATTCAGATATTTGGGAGTGGATATGTCGGCGGATGGGTCTATGAAGGATGAGGTGAATCATAGAATTGATGAGGGGAAAAGGGTGAGTGGAGCACTTCGGAGTCTGTGGAGACAAAGAACCTTGTCCATGGAAGTAAAGAGGGGAATGTATGAGAGTATAGTTATACCAACGCTCTTATATGGGTGTGAAGCATGGGTGATGAATGTTGCAACGAGGAGAAGGCTGGAGGCAGTGGAGATGTCATGTCTGAGGTCAATGTGTGGTGTGAATATAATGCAGAGAATTCGGAGTTTGGAAATTAGGAGGAGGTGCGGGATTACCAAAACGATTGTTCAGAGAGCTGAGGAGGGGTTGTTGAGGTGGTTTGGACATGTAGAGAGAATGGAACGAGACAGAGTGACTTCGAGAGTGTATAAATCTGTAGTGGAGGGAAGGCGGGGTAGGGGTCGGCCTAGGAAAGGTTGGAGGGAGGGGTAAAGGAAGTTTTGTGTGCGAGGGCTTGGACTTCCAGCAAGCATGTGTGAGCGTATTTGATAGGAGTGAATGGAGGCATATGGTTTTTAATACTTGACGTGCTGTTGGAGTGTGAGCAAAGTAACATTTATGAAGGGATTCAGGGAAACCGGCAGGCCGGACTTGAGTTCTGGAGATGGGAAGTACAGTGCCGGCACTCTGAAGGAGGGGTGTTAATGTTGCAGTTTTATAACTGTAGTGTAAAGCACCCTTCTGGCAAGACAGTGATGGAGTGAATGATGATGAAAGTTTTTCTTTTTCGGGCCACCCTGCCTTGGTGGGAATCGGCCGATGTGTTAATAAAAAAAAAAAAAAAAATGTGTACATGTGAGAGAGAGACAGAGATATAGGACATATAGATATAGATAGATATATAGACAGACAAAGATATAGACAGACAAATATATAGACAGATAAAGATATAGACAGACAAAGATATAGACAGACAAAGATATAGATAGACAAAGATATAGACAGACAAAGATATGGACAGATAGAGTTATAGACAGATAGAGAGTCAGCCAAAGCCAGCCAGCCTGCCAAATACATAAGAACATAAGAAAGAAGGAACACTGCAGCAGGCTTACTGGCCCATGCAAGGCAGGTCCATGTCACCCCCCAACTTAGACCAATGACCCACCTAGTCAGGTCACATCCTCTGAAGGAAGGAGCATGGCATCAGACATAGTAGCACAAGCTTGTCAGGTCCAACTCACACCCACCCACAGCCACTCATGTATTTATTTTTTTTTTTATTAACACATCGGGTTAATAGAGATTTTAATTTTCTGGGTGGAGAATCTCAGGAAAATGCAGATTGGAGACCTTGGTGCCTTTGATTAAAGTACAGTGGTACCCCAAGTTTCAAACAGCTCCCAACTCGAACAATTTTGTAAGTGTATTATTGTAAGTGCTTTTGTAAGTGTATTTTTGGGGGTCTGAAACGGACTAATCTAATTTACATTATTCCTTATGGGAACAAATTCGTTCAGTAACGGTACTCGAACAGCCTTCTGAAACGAATTATGGCCGAAACTCAGGGTACCACTGTACTGTCATTTTTACAAATCATGGGAATAGTGAGGGATTTGGGTGTCTGCCTGGATTCTTCACTGTCACTTGTTGGGCACATCAACCAGATTCTTAAATCTTACAATTTTCATATTCATAGCCTTTATACAGTCAGAAATATCTTGATAAGCAGTGTCTTGATACTTATTCACACATTTGTTTTCTCTCAAATTGTTTTTTTTTTTTTTGCAATTGTTTGCCTGTTGGTTGGCCTTACTACTTACTCAGATAACTTCAGGCTGTACTAAATCATGCAACTAGACTAGTATTTTGCTCTCAACTGGGGGTTCCCACTAGTTCTTTTTTGTACGAGTTGTATTGGCTCCCTATCAAGGCAAAAATATAATTTAAACTGTTGGTAAAGGTTGGTAGACAGCAACCGCCCAGGGAGGTACTACCGTCCTGCCAAGTGAGTGTAAAACGAAAGCCTGTATTTGTTTTACATGATGGTAGGATTGCTGGTGTCTTTTTTCTGTCTCATAAACATGCAAGATTTGAGGTATGTCTTGTTACTTCTACTTACACTTAGGTCACACTACACATTCATGTACAAGCATATGTATATACACACACCCCTCTGGGTTTTCTTCTATTTTCTTACTAGTTCTTGTTCTTATTTCCTCTTATCTCCATGGGGAAGTGGAACAGAATTCTTCCTCCGTAAGCCATGCGTGTCGTGAGAGGCGACTAAAATGCCGGGTGCAAGGGGCTAGTAACCCCTTCTCCTGTATATATTACTAAATGTAAAAGGAGAAACTTTCGTTTTTTCTTTTGGGCCACCCTGCTTCGGTGGGAGACGGCCGACGTGTTGAAAGAAAGAAAGATATATATTATATATATTTTTTTTTTATTTTTTTATTAACACATCGGCCGATTCCCACTAAGGCAGGGTGGCCCGAAAAAGAAAAACTTTCATCATCATTCACTCCATCACTGTCTTGCCAGAAGGGTGCTTTACACTACAGTTATAAAACTGCAACATTAACACCCCTCCTTCAGAGTGCCGGCACTGTACTTCCCATCTCCAGAACTCAAGTCCGGCCTGCCGGTTTCCCTGAATCCCTTCATAAATGTTACTTTGCTCACACTCCAACAGCACGTCAAGTATTAAAAACCATATGCCTCCATTCACTCCTATCAAATACGCTCACACATGCTTGCTGGAAGTCCAAGCCCCTCGCACACAAAACTTCCTTTACCCCCTCCCTCCAACCTTTCCTAGGCCGACCCCTACCCCGCCTTCCCTCCACTACAGATGTATTTATCTAACCTATTTTTACTTTCCTCTTATAAGGGGAGTGTTAATGTGACATAACATCATTGAATCCCTGGTGTTTGCCACACTATTTGCTCTAGCTGGCACTCAATCGAACTGGTGCTCCCACAAGGTACTAAGTGGTCCCCGATTTTTTAATACTGCGCACACTGAGGGCGCAGACCCATTCTCTCATGTCTAGGCGACTCAGGCCTATCGCACTAAATTTGAACGAATGTAAAATAAAACGTAGATGTACGTTCGGTCAGCTATGCGCGTGAACGTATATCTACGTGTGGACAGTTTAAGGGTTAATGTTTGCGTTTTGTGGACGCTTTTCAAGAGTTACATCACGGCATCGCTAGAGAGCATGGGTAAGATGGCAGTGAGGTAAAAGTAGCATTATTTGTGATATTTTGTGGTGATGCTCAGGTCGTATGTTATATTTAGTGTTTATTTCATGATCATGTAGGCCTTAAGAGGTACAGTAGGGCTCCGCTTTTCGGCGTTTCGTCTTTCGGCATTCCATTCATACGGCGAGTTCAAATTATGACCAAAACTTTTGTATACGGCGAGCGTCTTTCAGATACGGCGCACGAGCCACCCGGTTTGTTTACATTTTCCGTGAGCACATCTCTCTATTATGTAACCATCACTCTTGGGCACATTAAATGTCTTATCTTACGTCAGTATAGACATTTTCATTAATCCATCTATGATATATTCTTCAAAATTATATGAGAAACACGTTACATAGCATATAAACATGCTGTTTATATGCTATGTAGGTGTGGTTGCCGGGCAGAGGGAAAACATTATGTAATACTAATTATAATCACTCTTGCGCACATTAAATGTCTTATTTTACGTTAATATAGACATTTTCATTAATCTATCTATGATTTTTTCTTCAAAATTATATAAGAAACATGTTACATAGCATATATACATGCTGTTTATATGCTTTGGTGTTGCCAGGCGGAGGGAAAACATTACGTAATATTAATAATAATCACTCTTGGGCACATTAAATGTCTTATTTTACGTTAATATAGACATTTTCATTAATCCATCTATGATTTTTTCTTCAAAATTATATAAGAAACATGTTACATAGCACATAAACATGCTGTTTATATGCTATGGTGTTGCCGGGCGGAGGGAAAACATTACGTAATATTAATAATAATCACTCTTGGGCACATTAAATGTCTTATTTTACATTAATATAGACATTTTCATTAATTCATCTATGATATTTTCTTCAAAATAATTTAAAAAACGCGTTACATAGCATATAAACATGATACATACACCCACAAAATAAAAATTGACAATTATGATATTTGTTTACCAAGCGACTTTGTAGAAGTCGGAAGAATTACGTTTTCTCTAGTCAAACATTGAGGGATAACTGTAGAAAAATATTCCTTTCATATGCCTTCACTCTATATATAGTTATTCACGACCCTTGTGGGTTTAGTACTTCTTTTTATTATGATAATAATAATGGTAATACTATCATTAACTCTAAAAATAGTGTGTTGCATGAGAATGGGAGTGTTGCTGTTTGTTTATTTTGTACTAACTTGTACACAATGTAAGAGTATTTGTATTGTGAGGTAATTATTATTATACGTAATAAAAAAATTATTTTGAGGTAAAAGTCTCACAAACTCTTACAAACGTATGTGAATGAACTAAAAGTGGACACGTATTAATCGCATTCATTTCGCCTGACTGAGTGATCACCCACTACCTGTTCAGTTTTTTTTTTACCTTCTCTGAACTCCGTATCTCGTTCTCTCTCTCGTTTACTCTTTCGTTTTCTAGTTGGCTCTCATTGACTATGGCGTCTAAGCTTAGTTGTGATAAAAAGAGGAGTCGTAAGCCTCTTACTTTAAGTGCCAAGTTAGAAATGATTAAACTCAGTGAACTGACTTTTTTGGGTTATCCTAGGTTGTCTATGCATATTTGCTATGTATGATAATCTATGTAACTGTATTTGTGTATACCTGAATGAACTTACTAACAACGTATATGTTGATCGCTGAGATAGCCATCAAATACAGTTACATATAGCAGCATATGTGTAGAGAACCCAGGATAACCCAAGAGTGTACTCACCTAATTGTGGTTGCAGGGTCGAGACTCAGCTCCTGGCCCCGCCTCTTCACTGACCGCTACTAGGTCCTCTCTCCCTGCTCCATGATCTTTATCATACCTCATCTTAAAGCTATGTATGGTTCCTGCCTCCACTACATCACTTGCCAGACTATTACACTTCCTGACTACTCTATGGCTGAAGAAATGCTTCCTAACATCCCTTTGACTCATCTGAGTCTTCAACTAACACTCTTGCTAGGAGCTAATGCTGCTGGGGATTGCAAGTTAAAACCTATGATAATTTATCACTCAGAGAATCCTAGGACCCTAAAGAACTATGCAAAAGGTAGCCTCCCTGTTTATTATAAATCCAATTCAAAAGCTTGGATGACTACTGATCTTTTCATAAATTGGTTCACAGACTATTTTAAGCCAATGTTAATACTTTAAGGTAAGTAATAAGTGTACTCTGTGTGTATCTTACTTTTTATTGTGTTTTTTAATGACTAGTGCTATTGCTAACTTAATATAAGTTAATGTAAGCTTGTTGTCTGGCCTTTATATGCATTTAGAAGTGGAAAAAAATGGCGTTCTGCTTTTCGGCGATGTCTGCTTTAAGGCACTAGCCTGGAACCTAACCTGCCGTATAAGTGGGGCCCTACTGTACCTGGCCCTGTTGTTTAAGTGGGGTGTGTGTGAAGGGAGAGAACAAAAAAAAAAAAAAAAAAAAAAACAGCTTATTTACTGGCTTGCTAGGGGACACTGGTCATGTTAATTTACTGACAGCCTTACTGTAATCACCTAGTATTAATTTACGTGTATAAACTAAGGTTTTGTGAAATATAATGAGGAAGAGTATGACAGTTTTGTGTCATAATATATGTTATAAGTTTATTTTTGTAAAGTAGAGTTTATTTGACCTTCCTTGAAGATCATACCTAAGGTTTATTAATCACAGTATTGACCACCAGTTTAGTGCTGTTTGAGAGTTTACAAGGGAGTGTGGTCCTAGGGAGGTTTTATTTTAATAATTTTGTGTAATTAAGACCAATGTATTTACCCCTAAACAGTGTTTACCCCCTAGAAGTCCCACAAACTTCGTAACAATGGACAATTGGCATTAATGGACACACCTGCCCCCAACAGGCCGTTAAATCTGAGGTTCATTGTAACAAGGCAAAATTATGTGTATTGCTTCATAATCTGTGAGGGTCTGGAAAACAACAATATAGGACAGAAGATGAAAAGTGGAAAAAAGACAAGCTTTGCCATGAAAATTACAAAATAAGCAAATCTATGTTAAAAAAAAATCCCTTATTTTTTCCTTTGCTGCTTCCCTAACTTTCTGCCTCTGATGTCTGCTGTCTTTCACCTGCACCTGTATTTAATATATATCTGTCATACAGTATCTATTTATGGAAGAGGGAGAAAGCAATATTTGTTGGCTCCTAAATGCCAATGAAGGAAGAAGTCAGGCAGTCAGCAGTGTATCACTGGTCATGATGAACAACACATGAACACCTACATACTTTCTAACACATGTTGCTTCTGTGTTCAAGGGAACTTTCATAGCTTTTTTTAAAGTTGCAAGGTCTTTGACAATGCAACCCTGGAAATACAGAAGCTTCATGATTGCAATATAAAAAGGAACATATGTATTTTTACAAATGTCAGTCTTTAAACTTTATACACACCACTTGCTTAAACACCATAAAGCATGAACTATAATATACTGTATGCTGTCATACCTACACAATGATTCCAGTTATGATGGAAGCTGAACATACCTGTCCAATCCTGAACCTGAGGTTGTGTGAGAAATAGGTAATGACGAGGATCACCTGGTCAGCCTCCTCTTCAAACAAGTCAAGTAGGAGCTCTGTGTAACATTCAGCTTCTGAATGTAGGAAGATGATGGCTCTTGGCTGTTGGTATGAATGTCAACATTCATTGTGTAAACAAAAAAACAATGCAAAGAAGGATAATAATTATGTATTAGTTACATTTGATGAAGTGCACACTGAATACAGTTTTGCAAGATTATATACTAGTGAATAGAAAGTTAAAGAGATAACTTCTGAACATACATGTTTTTAGATGAGTTAGTGATATATCAGATCCTTATGTAGTGGTAGTTATAGTAAGAAGAATGCAAGGAGAATGTTTTCTATGAACATCACCTGGAAGTGTATGAAATGAAAAACAAAATAATCACCATGCCCAAACTTGGCTTCCCTGTAGGCTACACAGTGGAATAATTATGCCAACCCTTTCCAAATTCAAAACAGGAGTCTCAACCATAACATCAAGCCCCATTAAAAACCTTGTCAGGCAAAAATTCACTTACCACATACCACGGGTGGGGTTCGAACCGCGGTCAGAGAGTCTCAGAACTCTAGACCGTCGCGTAAGCCACAGTCTAGAGTTCTGAGACTCTCTGACCGCGGGTTCGAACCCCACCCGTGGTATGTGGTTTGTTTGCAATCGTGTCATTACGAAAAATTCACTTGCTTGGACCATAGTAGCACAGGAGTCTAGATCTCAGCAAGAATGGTGGGAAGCTAGGGAAGACACCACTAATGGTTTGGTGTATATAGCAGGGAGGTACAGCTCATGGCCCAGTGAACAGACTGATAATTAACATTCTAAAAATTTACAAAGTATAAAAGTAACTTTTTGCATGCTATGAATTTCTTTCGGCTGCACTTTTTCAGTAGTGTTAAGACAATTTTGTACAGTCTAACTGGCAGTCTACTGTAGCTCCTAAAAGAGTACCTTTTCATGGTTTTATAACGTTGTTGCCTCATCGTTTGTTAGTGTATCACACACTACTGTTGCTGACAGCTGTTGAGGCTTGTCATTCCTGCACACACTGCTGTTTATTTACTAGCAAGTTGATAAAATAACATTTCTGTTAGACAGGAAATCCCTAATTCAACAGTACGTGGTGTAACAATTTCCATCATGCAGGTATATCGTAATATACAGTAATACTTTTATAAGCATCCATTTCAGCTATATACAGAGGAAATATTATAGAGAACAAACTGTACAAAAGAAAACATCAGTGTACAGTGGACCCCCGAGTTTCGGTCACCTCGGAAATCGTACAATTATTTAAGTACATAGTACAGTGGTCCCTCGGTTTTCGCCGAAAATTCATTCCAGAATGCTGCTCAAGTGCCATTATCGAATGAATTTACTTCCTTAAGAAATAATGTCACGTATGTTAGTCTATTTCAGACCCCCAAAAATACACTTGCAACAGCAATTATGAAAATACACTTACATAAATGTTCGAGTTTGGAGATGCACGAAAACCGAGGGACCACTGTATAATATTGTAAGTGCTTTTGTAAGTGTATTTTTGGGGGTCTGAAATGGACTAACCTACTCGACATTATTCCTTAAGGGAGTAAATTCGATCGGTAATGGCACTTGAGCAGCCTTCTTGAATGAATTATGACCGAAACTTGGGGGTCCACTGTACACTGAAAGTTTGTAAAATCAAAGTGTCATCCTAAGTGTTCCATGACAGAAAGAAAAAATTATCATTCCTGTCAGTGTAGGAGTGAATAAAGACAACTTCAGAAAGGAACTTTATCACAATGTTTTGCCTGTGGAACTGATTTCTTCAGTCTTCTTACCCTTGTGATGGAGGACTGATCAAGTGTGCAGGAAATAGTCAACTCTGTGTCAATGCGACGGTAGTTTCCCTTCAGTTGGTACTTGACTTCTGACTTAGGGACCCCCTTAACCTGTCTGAAGTATTTGAGGAGGGCACCTCCACCGCTTGCATCCTTCTCTAACACTACCCGCACCTCGTTTTTCGTCTCATCTGTCTGCCAGGTCGCTTCTGCAAGTTGCATTACATTACATTTATTTATTTATTTATATACATGCATACATACTGCTTTGGTAGGAGACAGCCAGCATGTTAAAAAAACATACATAGTCAAAATTTCTTTCTTTGCAAAGGTTACAATGCATGAGCATGTTAGATATGAGCAAATGGAGACAAATGGTTTTTAGGACTTGACATGCTGTTGGAGTGTGAGCAAGGTAACATTTATGAAGGGATTCAGGGAAACTGGCAGGCCAGACTTGAGTCCTGGAGATGGGACGTACAGTGCCTGCACTCTGAAGGAGGGGTGTTAATGTTGCAGTTTTATAACTGTAGTGTAAGTGCACCTCTGGCAAGACAGTGATGGAATGAATGATGATGAAAGTTTTTCTTTTTCGGGCCACCCTACCTTGGTGGGAGATGGCCAATGTATTAATAAAATAAAAATAAAATAAAATAATTAATTAAGTACAAAGAAAGCCACTATCATGCCGGGGCATTTTGGGCAGACTTATCCTAGTACTTAAAGGCAACTTAATTAACCCTTTGACTGTCGGAGACCCCTTTCTGAAACTGTCATTTCATGTCACAAAATATTCGAAAAAAAAAAAAAAAAAATTCTTATCAAAATGTTAAAGATTATTTTTCTGATTGTTTGAATCCCCCCAAAAAAATTTTTGTGATCAGTACTTACCGAGATATAGAGCGGTAAAGTTGGCAAAAAATGAGCCGCATATGGCAACAGCAGCGAATGCCGCTCACCCGGTAAACTTTGGTGTACTTCCTTTCGTAGGTTTCTTGTTTTTTTTCACTATTTTATTTTTTTACGTAACTTATGTGGCCTGTGAGACCAAAGTAAGGTGCAATGTATATATATATATATACACTCGTTGTATGCAACACAATAATTGCACAAACATAAGTATCATTATATTGTTTACAAAACTTGTTTACACCAACCAACAATAAAAAAAATTGTTTATTACTATTATTCTATAATATATATACACATATATAATGACTGGACACTTTCCATCAACTGCAATTAGCACTTCAAAGCTCCAAGCTATGTGTGTGTGTGTGTGTGTGTGTGTGTGGACATCTAAATTTGCTGAGTCAGGGTAAGGCAACTGTCAAAATGACATATTATACCATTACTCACCACCCCCACACTGCCTGTCAACCTGTCAACACAAAAGGGGACCCATGTCTTCTTCCCCACAACCTCCTTCCTTTCCTTCATACCTACCATCCTTTCTTCCTTCCTTCCTTCCTTTCTTTATGCCTTCCTTTCTTACATATTTCCTTCCTTCCTTCCTTCCTCTCATCTCTTCCTTCCTGCCTTCCTTTCTTCCTTCATTCCTTCCTTTATTTCTTCCTTCTTTTGTTCCTTCTTTCTCTCTTTCTTTCTTTCTTAATTCCTTCCTTCCTTCCTCTCATCTCTTCTTTCCTTCCTTCCTTCCTTCCTCTCATCTCTTTTTTCCTTCCTTCCTTCCTCGCTCCTATCTTGTTCCTCATCCTCATATCTGACACAGACAGGGATATTAGCCACAGCGCTGTGTCTTCCTTTGCAGATGACACCCAAATTTGCATGACAGTGTCCTCTATTGAAGACACTGCAAGACTTCAGGCGGACATCAACCAAATCTTTAAATGGGCCGCAGAAAACAATATGACGTTCAATGATGAGAAATTTCAATTACTCCGATACGGAAAATGTGAGGAAATCAAAACTAGATTGGAGTATAAAACAAATTCCAACCACACAATAGAGCGAAAAACAAATGTAAAAGACCTGAGAGTGATCATGTCAGAAGATCTCACCTTCAAAGACATTAACATTGTATCAATCACATCTGCTAGAAAAATGACAGGATGGATAATGAGAACCTTCAAAACTAGGGATGCTAAGCCCATGATGACACTGTTCAGGTCGCTTGTTCTATCTAAGCTGGAATATTGCTGCACACTAACAGCACCTTTCAAGGCAGGCAAAATTGCTGACCTAGAAAATGTACAGAGAACCTTCACGGCATGCATAACTGCGATAAAACACCTAAATTACTGGAAACGCTTTAAGGGAGGGGCGAATGAATTCACACTTTTTTTTTTTTATTTTGGTCTAATTTCAATGGGATTTTTACAGTGATTTATACAGCTTTTAAAAACCTATACACTGTCTTTGTATTGACTTTTTGCCTTTAGGTTAGATAGGAAAAAATAAATTGTTCCAAATTTGAGGAGTCACAAAACTTTCCTATTTTTACAAAATTGGGAAGATGTACAATGCTCTAGTCAACATTAGATGAAACATAAAGGCTATATAATTGTTGACCCAATGCATTTTAGCGAAAATATCAATAGATTCTATTATAAAAAATGTTGAAGTTAGTGATTTTTTTCTGTTTATTTTTTGTGGGGAAAAAAATCAATACAAACAAAGCTGTAAAAGATAACAGAAATCCTCAATGGGTGTTTGTAGAGCCATCTTTACTCAATAAAGTGTGCTAAAATCATTACAATCCTATTAATAATTTTCGCAAAAAATGGCTCACAATGTCAATAATTGATTTCTGAGTTATTGATATATTTTTTTCTGTAAAACTCTATGGATATGGAGCGCTAAATCTCAGCGTGTTGCACACATCAAAACTTGTTGAGACCCCAGAGGCGACTGAGCTAGCATTAGTTCCTGCACTTGAATGGAGGCATGAGAGATATTGCTATGTAGTGTAATTTGAATGAAACAATCATAAAAATCGTAATTTTGGGAGGAAAAAAAAAACACTAATTGACAACATGTATTATTTATGAAAGCAGGAACAAAAAAAATTACATTTAAGGAAAAACATACATAGAAATATGATAGAAACAAGCTGTTTACACCAAAATGTTGCCAGAATATTGCACTATTTTTTGATAAGTAAAAAAAATTTCAAAAATTTTTCAGTCTTCCTTAAGGGAAGGGATCGCCTCTCCCTTAAGTTCCTCAACCTGTACTCCCTAGAATGCAGGTGGGAGAGATACATGATTATAAACACTTGGAAAATTCTAGAGGGATTAGTACCAAACTTGCACACGAAAATCACCCCCTATGAAAGCAAAAGACTCAGCAGACGATGCAACATCCCCCAATGAAAAGCAGGGGTGCCACTAGCACGATAAGAGACAACACAATAAGTGTCAGGGGCCCAAGACTGTTCAACTGCCTCCTAGCATACATAAGGGGGATTACCAATACAGTGGACCCCCGAGTTTCGTAAAAACTTCACTCCTGAAGTCTGCTCAAGTGCCATTACCGAACGAATTTACTCCCTTAAGGAAAAATGTCACGTAGGTTAGTCTATTTCAGACCCCCAAAAATACTTTTCCACAAGCACTTAGAATATTATACTTACATAAATGTACGATTTCCGGGGTTTACGAAACTCGGGGGTCCACTGTACGTAGTCCCCTGGCTGTCTTCAAGCATGCACTGGACAGGCACCTAAAGTCAGTACCTGACCAGCCGGCTGCAGTTTGTACGTCAGTTTGCATGCGGCCAACAGTAACAGCCTGGTTGATCAGTCCCTGATCCACCATGAGGCCTGGTCACAGACCAGGCCACGGGGGCATTGATCCCCAGAACCCTCTCCAGGTAACTCCAGTAAGTAAGTAAGTTTATTCAGGTATACACAAATACAGTTACATAGATTATCATACATAGCAGCATATGTGTAGAGCACCTAGGATAACCCAAAAAAGTCATACAAAGTGACTTATTTCCATTGGGGTCCAGGTAAACTCCAGACAGAACAAATGGAGTTCTAGCAAAATAGCTATGATTTTAGTCGACTGGAACAATGGAACTGGCCGAAAATAGGGCTCAAAGTGGGCGAAATCGCCGATATCGCTAACTTCACGAGAGCATAATTTTGTAAGTTTTCCATCAAAATTCACACTTTTGGTGTCATTACCACCGGGAAAAGATTCTATATCATTTCATAAGAAAAAATAATTTTTTTTTAATTTTTCGACCCTGAGAGTGAGTTAAGGATTGGAGGTCTCGACCCTGAAAGGGTTAAAGGAGGGGTTTGGGATATTAGCAGTTTGGGGGACATCTAAACTGTCGTCTCTGAGCGCTTCTGCAAAGACAGTGATTATGTATGAGTGATGGTGAAAGTGTTGAATGATGATGAAAGTTCTTTTTTTTTCTTTTTGGGTCATCCTGCCTTGGTGGGAAATGGCCATGTTAAAAAAAACTTAAAAATCATCTCCTCTCTCAATAATAACCATACCTACATTATGTTAATTTCTAACCAGTTTTGAAGGAACTCTCCCAAATATTTTATAACCCCTAATCTATTAAACCATTATTTTTTTTTTTTCAACAAGTCGGCCGTCTCCCACCGAGGCAGGGTGACCCAAAAAGAAAGAAAATCCCCAAAAAGAAAATAAATTCACCATCATTCAATACTTTCACCACACTCATACATAATCACTGTCTGTGCAGAGGCGCTCAAATACGAAAGCTGAGAATAGTCCCTCCCAGCTGTCACTATCCCAGACCCCTCCTTTAAAGTGCAGGCATTGTACTTCCCATTTCCAGGACTCAAGTCCAATTAAATCAATTAACTGGTTTCCCTGAATCCCTTCACAAAATATTACCCTGCTCACAATCCAACAGATCGTCATGTCCCAAAAACCATTCGTCTACATTCACTCCTATCTAACACGCTCACACATGCTTGCTGGAAGTCCAAGCCCCTCGCCTACAGAACCTCCTTTACCCCCTCCCTCCAATCTTTTCTAGGACGACCCCTACCCCGCCTTCCTTTCCCTACAGATTTATACGCTCTCCAAGTCATTCTACTTTGATCCATTCTCTCTAAATGACCAAACCACCTCAACAACCCCTCTTTAGCCCTCTGACAAATACTTTTAGTAACTCCACACCTTCTCCTAATTTCCACATTCCGAATTTTCTGCATAATATTTACACCACACATTGCCCTTAGACATGACATCTCCACTGCCTCCAGCCTCCTCCTCGCTGCAGCATTTGCAACACATGCTTCACACCCATATAAGTGTTGGTACCACTATACTTTCGTACATTCCCTTCTTTGCCTCCATGGATAACGTTTTTTGTCTCCACAGATACCTCAATGCACCACTCACCTTTTTTCCTTCATCAATTCTATGGTTAACCTCATCCTTCATAAACCCATCCGCTGACACGTCAACTCCCAAATACAGTGGACCCTCGGTTAACGAATACCCCGGAAATCGTGCAATTATGTAAGTATAATTTTGTAAGTTCTTGTGGAAGTGTATTTTTGGGGGTCTGAAATAGACTAACCTACGTGAAAGTTTTCCTTAAGGGAGTAAATTCGTTCGGTAATGGCACTTGAGCAGACTTCAGGAGTGAAGTTTTTACGAAACTCGGGGGTCCACTGTATCTGAAAACATTTACTTCTTCCATAATCCCTCTCTCCAATGTGATATCCAATTTTTCTTTATTTAAATCGTTTGATACCCTTATCACCTTACTCTTATCTATGTTCACTTTCAACTTTCTACCTTTACACACTCTCCCAAACTCGTCCACTAACCTTTGCAACTTTTCTTTAGAATCTCCCATAAGCACAGTATCATCAGCAAAAGTAACTGTGTCAACTCCCATTTTGCATTTAATTCCCCATAATTTAATCCCACCCCTCTCCCCAACACCCTAGCATTTACTTCTTTTACAACCCCATCTATAAATATATTAAACAACCATGGTGACATTACACATCCCTGTGTAAGACCTACTTTTACCGGGAAGTAATCTCCCTCTCTCCTACACACCCTAACCTGAGCCTCACTATCCTCATAAAAACTCTTTACAGCCTTCAGTAAAATACTACCTATTCCATACACTTGCAACATTTTCCACATTGCTCCCCTATCCACTCTATCATATGCCTTTTCTAAATCCATAAATGCAATAAAAACTTCTCTACCTTTATCTAAATACTGTTCACATACATGCTTCACTGTAAACACTTGATCTACACATCCCCTACCCACTCTAAAGCCTCCTTGCTCATCTGCAATCCTACTCTCTGTCTTACCTCTAATTCTTTCAATAATAACCCTGCCATACACTTTACCTGGTATACTCAGTAAACTTATTCCCCTATAATTTTTACACTCTCTTTTATCCCCCTTCCCTTTATATAAAGGAACTATACATGCTCTCTGCCAATCCCTAGGTACCTTCCCCTCTTTCATACATTTATTAAACAAAAATACCAACCACTCCAGCACTATATCCCCCCATGCTTTTAACATTTCTGTCATGATCCCGTCAGTTCCAGCTGCTTTACCCCCTTTCATTCTACGTAATGCCTCATGCAGCTCCCCCACCCTCACATCCTGCTCTTCTTCACTCCTAAACGATGTTGTACCTCCCTGGCCAGTACATGAAATTACCGCCTCCCTTTTTTCATCGACATTTAGAAGTTCCTCAAAATATTCCTGCCATCTACCCAATACCTCCAGCTCCCCATCTACTAACTCCCCTACTCTGTTTTTAACTGACAAATCCATTCGTTCACTAGGCTTTCTTACCTTGTTTATCTCACTCCAAAATTTTTTCTTGTTTTCAGCAAAATTTCTTGACAGAGCCTCTCCCATTCTTTCATCCGCTCTTCTTTTGCACTCTCTCACTGCTCTCTTCACCTTTCTTTTACTCTCCATATACTCTGCTCTTCTATTTACACTTCTGTTTTGTAAAAACCTCTCATAAGCTACCTTTTTCTCTTTTATCACACCCTTTACTTCTTCATTCCACCACTCACTCCAATTTCCTCCTGCACCCACCCTCCTATAGCCACAAACTTCTGCCCCACATTCTAATACTGCATTTTTAAAACTATCCCAACTCTCTTCAACCCCCCCACTACTCATACTTGCATTAGCCCACCTTTCTGCCAATAGTTGCTTATATCTCACCCTAACTTCCTCCTCCCTTAGTTTATACACTTTTACCTCTCTCTTACTTGCTGTTGCCATTTTCTTTTTGTCTCATCTACCTTTTACTCTAACTGTAGCTACAACCAAATAATGATCCGATATATCCGTTGCCCCTCTATAAACATGTACATCCTGAAGCCTACCCATCAACCTTTTATCCACCAATACATAATCCAACAAACTACTTTCCTTACGTGCTATATCATACCTTGTATATTTATTTATCCTCTTTTTCATAAAATATGTATTACTTATTACCAAACCTCTTTCTACACATAGCTCAATTAATGGTTCCCCATTTACATTTACCCCTGGCACCTAAAATTTACCTACGACTCCATCCACAACATTTTTACCCACTTTAGCATTAAGATCCCTAACGACAATTACTCTCTCACTTGGTTCAAAACTCCCCACACACTCACTCAACATTTCCCAAAATCTCTCTCTCTCTCTCCTCTACACTTCTCTCTTCTCCAGGTGCATAAACACTTACTATAACCCACTTTTCACATCCAACCTTTATTTTACTCCACATAATCCTTGAATTTATACATTTATATTCCCTGTTTACTTGCCATAACTGATTATTCAACATTATTGCCACTCCTTCTTTAGCTCTAACTCTATTTGAAACCCCTGACCTAATCCCATTTATTTCTCCCCACTGAAACTCTCCTACCCCCTTCAGCTTTGTCTCACTTAAAGCCAGGACATCCAGCTTCTTTTCATTCATAACATCTACAATCATCTCTTTCTTATCATTCGCACAACATCCATGCACATTCAAACATCCCACTTTGACGATTTTCTTCTTTTTCTCTTTAGTAAGCTATACAGGAAAAGGGGTTACTAGCCCATTGTTCCTGGCATTTTAGTTGATTTTTACAACACGCATGGCTTACGGAGGAAAGATTCTTATTCCACTTCCCCATGGATATGAAAGGAAAAGCAATAAGAACAAGAACTATTAAGATAAAATCAAAGAAAACTCAGATGAGTGTGTATACATAAACGTGTACATGTTTGCATAGCGTGACCTAAGTTTAAGTAGAAGTAGCAAGACGTACCTGAAATCTTGCATGTTTATGAGACAGAAAAAAGACACCAGCAATCCTATCATCATGTAAAACAAATACAGGCTTTCGTTTTACACTCACTTGGCAGGACGGTAGTACCTCCCTGGGTGGTTGCTGACTACCAACCTACTACCTATATAAACCATTATTACGTACCTAAAATTGTATGTTTGTATCATAAATTGTACTACTTGTAATACTGTTATCAGTTACATCTACATTAAAACTATAAAGCTTATTAACTAAAAATATTTGGCTACCTCATAGTAGTAATAAAGTAAAATAATGAATATTTGAAATTTACCCTCTTAACCTGTCTAGACTTAAGTAGTCTTTAAGTATTAGGTCAAGTCTGCCTGAAATGCCTTGGCATGATAATGGCTTTCTTTGTACCAATCAAATTATGAAATGTAATCACACATTGTAACCTTTGCAAAGAAATAATTTTTTGTATTTGTATTTTACAAGACAAATCTTGCAAAAAAAATTAAAGATTTGCCTAAAATAAGGTCTATGAAACCCTTAAAATATTTCGTAAAGAAAAACCATATCTATTCTCTGGTGTGTTTGACTTACTATACTCGGTGGTACCAGGGTCACGAGATACATCAACTGCCACATCAAAGGTGCTTATGGATGTTGAAGCAACAGTGTCATCATAGGAGTAACCAGGATGGTTGTAGGTCTCGTAAGGATATTCGTAGAGCATCTCATAGATGGAGCTGGACACAGACGACTGTAGGAAACAAAGTTGAAAATAAAATAAAAACTCAGTATAGAATAGCCAGTGATTTTCTTTCATTTATTTAGAAAATATTTTGAATAATGAAAAAACTTTACTTAATATGTAACTTTTATCAAGAACCATGGCTATTTACTATAAAACATCAAGAAACATGACTTTATTTATTCTAAAATAAAACATGAAGGAGCATGACTTCATTTAGTCTGATATAAAACATGATTATTTTACTGTATGAGATTATAATTATTTAAGAGATGTCAGTAACACAACAATCAAACTACTGTCATTATGTAGGTATCACAGTCATTATACAGGCACCAGTCACCATACAGGTAACAGTCATCATGCAGGTACCAGTCATCATTCAGGTAACAGTCATCAAACAGGAACTAATAAAAACACATCATACAGGTACCAATCTAAAAGGTACCATTCATCATACAGGTACCAATCTAAAAAGTACCATTCATCATACAGGTACCAATCTAAAAAGTAACATTCATCATACAGGTACCAGTCGACGTGCAGATACTAAAATCGATATAGTGTACAAGTACCAAAATCATACATTTACCAGTTTTCAAGCAAGTGCCAGTTCATCATAGATGTACCAGTTATCATGAAAGTGCCAGTCCATCATACATGTACCAGTCATCATACAAGAACTAAAGATATACAAGCACCAGTTATCATACAAGTACCTGTCATCACACCTGTTATCATACAAGTATCAGCCATCATACAAGCACCAGTCATCATACAAGTATCAACCATCATACAAGTGTTAGTCATCATACAAGTGCTAGTTATCATACAAGTATGAGCCATCATACAAGTGCCAGTCATTACATAAGTGCCAGTCATCATACAAGTGCCAATCATACAAGTGCCAATCATACAAGTGCCAGTCATTACATAAGTGCCAATCATCATACAAATGCCAGTCATCATACAAGTGCCAGTCAGTCAGTCATACATCATACAAGTGCTAGTCAGTCATACATCACACAAGTGCCAGTCAGTCATCATACATCATACAAGTGCCAGTCAGTCATCATACAAGTGCCAGTCATCATACAAGTGCCAGTCATCATACAAGTGCCAGTCATCATACAAGTGCCAGTCATTACATAAGTGCCAGTCATCATACAAATGCCAGTTATCACACAAGTGCCAGTCATCTTACAAGTACCACAGTCATTGTACAAGCATTACAGAACAAATCTTGTTTACAGTAATCCTCCAGTTAACAACAGTCATCTTACAAGTACCACAGTCATTGTATAAGCATTACAGAACAAATCTTGTTTACAGTAATCCTCCAGTTAACAACAGTTTGTTTAGTGTAATTTTATTTAATGACCTGTCCACCATTTAATGTTATGGCACAGCACAGCCTCAGCACTAACAATCAAGGTCTCCACCTTGACATAATCTTAAATTTCAGACCCACATCCAGCATATAACTAAGAAAGTTTCCGAAACAGTAGGTATCCTTTCCAAGATACAATACTATGTACCCCAAAGGGCACTCCTTACTTTATATCACTCTAATATACCCTTACCTCACCTATGGTATTTGTACTTGGGGATCTACCATGGCCAATCGCCTTAAACCTTTAGTAACCCAACAAAAAGCGGCGGTGCGGATGATCACAAACTTCTTCGTCAGACAACACACTCCACCACTCTTCAAAAGCTTGAACTTACTTAATATACAATTTTTTTTTTTCAACAAGTCGGCCGTCTCCCACCGAGGAAGGGTGACCCAATAAGAAAGAAAATCCCCAAAAAGAAAATACTTTCATCATCATTCAACACTTTCACCTCACTCATACATAATCACTGTCTTTGCAGAGGCGCTCAGATACTACAGATATACAAAATATACACACTTATTACTGTGCCTACTATATATACAGAACATTAAACTCCAATATCAACCCTCCACTCAAACTTCTCCTAGACAGCTTCAACAGAACACACGGGTACAGTGGAACCTTGGTTTTCGTTTGCCCCAGTTTTCGTCAAATTCGGTTTTCGATTTTTTTTCGTCAAAATATTGTCCCAGTTTTCGTTCATCACCTTGGTTTTCGTCCACCGTACCAAACGTATCCGCCTGCCCGCGCCCACACAAAGCATCCCACACACAGAGAGGAGAGAGAGGAGACAGCGAGATACGGAGGACACCAAGCCCAAACAGGACAAGCACACACACTGGAAGTACCCACGGTGGGCCTCAAACCACAAAAACCCCACGACACCCATACACTTTAACACCACACACACTCAGCAGTCCCCATGTCCCCACCCCACCAACCCAAAACCCACCATCACAGCTACTCCCCACCCCCACCACAAACTCCACCCCACCAACCCATACCCCAACCATACAATCCCCCCCACCCATGCTGCAACCCCCTATGGGCACCCCGACCACACCCCCCAACCCACCAAGATCTCCCCAGGGCTACAGTATTGGAAACAAGGTTGAAGGTTTGGTACACAAATGCGGATGGAATTACGAACTACATAATGAGACAGCTATAAATAGCTTTATAACAGCTATGACAAACATTGACTGGCAAACAGAAATAGACAACTTCCCAGATACTGACTTATGTATTAATAATTTTCTTAAAAAGACCCAATACCTCTATAATAAGCACTGCCCTAAAAAACTAAACAAATCACAACTAAAAGATTAAATAGTCCCTGGCTAACCCCAGCATACTCAAGTCCATTAATATAAAGCACCTATATGAAAAACAGTACAGAATGGGACAAATATCAAGAGAACAAACAAAACGCTACTCATCAAACCTAACGAGTCTGATAAGAAGGTCAAAAAAACTGTACTATGAGAACAGATTACATAACTTAAAAGGTGATATAAAAAAGACCTGGAAAACCCTATCTGAAATTCTAGGAACAAAAAGATATCCACAAACAGAACAATCAAACTAACAAAACCAGATGAACCCCTACTCCCACCTATTGAAACAGCAAACAAACTCAATGATTTCTTCTCCACCATAGGTAAAAAGCTGGCAAGCAAAATCCCAAGTTCTAATACTCCACCTAACGACTATCTCACTGGCACCTATCCGAACACACTATTCCTAGCCCCAACCAACCCAATAGAAGTTTCACTTATAATCAACACATTAAAAAAAAAAGCAGGTGACCTAAATAACTTACCACCTTATATATACAAAAAAGCCTCTCAAGTTCTCTCACCAATTATTGCAACACTTTTTAACAAATCCATTGAATCCTCTACCTTCCCATCAATACTCAAAATAGCGAGGGTCACCCCAATACATAAGGGAGGAGATCAAGCAGACCTGAATAACTACAGGCCGATATCTAACTTACCCCTTCTCTCCAAAATCTTTGAAAAATTAATTCATAGACAAATATATTCCTACCTCACCTCCAACAACGTACTCAACCACTGTCAATTTGGATTCAGGCCTAATAAAAATACAAATGATGCCATTATACACATGTTAGAAATAATTTACACCGCCCTTGAGAAAAAAGAAATCCCAGTGGGAATCTTCATTGATTTACGTAAAGCTTTTGATACAGTTGACCATGATCTGTTACACTTAAAATTATCGCACTATGGTATAAGAGGACACTCCCTAAACTACCTAAAATCATACCTTAGCAACAGAAACCAATATGTGTACACAAATGGAGCTAGCTCCACCGCGCAAACTATTACCGTAGGTGTCCCACAGGGAAGTGTTCTTGGCCCACTACTCTTTCTCATATACATTAACGACCTACCAAATGCATCTCAACTACTCAAACCCATACTTTTGCAGATGACACTACATACGTTATCTCTCACCCAAGCCCAGACACACTAGCCAACACTACAAATACTGAATTGCAGAAAATATCTACCTGGATGATGACCAACAAACTTACTCTCAATATTGATAAAACCTATTTTATCCAGTTTGGGAACAGAGCTACAAACGCACCACTTAACATAATGATAAACGGGTCCCCTATCGCAAAACTCACAGAGGAAAAATTCTTAGGAATACATCTTGACAGTGGCCTCAAATTTCAGACACATATACAACAAATCTCCAAGAAAGTCTCAAAGACCGTGGGAATACTATCCAAGATACGGTACTATGTTCCACAACCAGCTCTCCTTACCCTATATCACTCACTCATTTACCCCTACCTCACCTATGGAATCTGCGCATGGGGCTCTACATCAATAACTCATCTCAGACCACTAATAACACAACAAAAGGCAGCAGTTAGAATGATAACAAATTCTCACTCCAGGCAACATACTCCACCAATATTCAAAAACCTAAACTTACTCACCATACAAGACATCCATAATTTTTACTGTGCCTATTACATACATAGAACACTCTATGCAGATATTAACCCACCACTCAAACTTCTCCTTACTAATTTTAACAGGACACATGACCATAACACTAGACACAGATCACTCCTCGATGTTCCCCGTGTCCACCTAACACTATGTAAAAACTCAATGCACATAAAAGGCACGAAAATTTGGAATTCATTACCTGTCATTGCCAAAGAAACCCTACCTGTAACCCAATTCAAAACGATGCTAAAAAACCACCTTCTCACCCAAAGCTAATTGCTCCTTATCAACCATTCCCAGCAAAGTAGAATATTCACTTAACGTAAAACCTGACTATTCAAGTCAATGTAATGTATGAATGAACGAATGAATGAATGTAAAACGTTTTATGAATAATACTTACCTAGCTAATTATTCCCACAACACTTACATTATAATGACCACGTAAACTAACTGCAATGCAATTAATTGTTTTAAATTGTTATCTCACTCAATTAGTTGCATTGCTGCAATTAATTGATATGTTCAACTTATATTCAAACTTTATAACTTAGATATGCAACTTTACTTATTTTATAAATTATCAACCATAACGTTTTGTTGCTGCAATAAATTGCTACAATTAATTGATATGTTCAACTTATATTCAAACTTTATAACTTAGATATGCATCTTTACTTATTTTATAAATTATCAACCATAACTTTTTATCATTTTATTATTATTATTGCTTTAATTTGTTTAATCTGATTTAATTAATTTTATAATGAAGACAAAAGTACAAAACTATGTTCAAATTTCGTATGTTCAAATTTCATAGCTTAAATACTCACCTTTACTCATTGTATACTATCTACAAAAATTCTTACAATCTAGTTTTAAGTTAATTTTAAGTCTGCCCAAAATGCCCTGCATACTAGGGGCTTTTGGCATGTACACCTCATGTAATCTCAACAACCAAATGTAATTCTTTGTATCATGTCCAAATAAAAATTATTATTATTATTATTATTATTATTATTATTATGAAGAGTGGAATGAAAGAATAGGTGAGGTGTCCCGAGACATCATAGCTGTCACAGAAACTAAACTAAATGAGACAGTATCAGATGCAATCTTCCCACAGGGATATAAAATCCTGAGGAAAGATAGAAGGAGCAAGGGAGGAGGAGGGGTCGCACTGCTTGTAAGGAACCGCTGGAGATTCGAGGAAATGGAAGGAATAGAGGTGTGTAGAGAAAGGGACTTCATAGTAGGTACCATCCAGTCTGGGGAGCACAAGATAATCATTGCAGTGATGTATAACCCACCAAAGAACTGCAGGAGGCAAGGTGAGGAATATGATGAGAACAACAGAGCGATGGTGGACACTCTGGCGGAGGTGGCAAGAAAAGCGCACATGAGCAGAGCGAAGCTACTGGTCATGGGCGATTTCAACCACAGGGAGATCGACTGGGAGAACCAAGAACCACGTGGGGGTCCAGAAACTTGGAGAGCCAAGATGATGGACGCGGTACTGGAAAACCTGATGCACCAACATGTCAGGGACATGACCAGTGAGAGAGGAGAAGATGAACCAGCAAGACTGGACCTTGTATTCACCCTGAACAGCTCAGATATTGAAGACATAACACATGAGAGCCCCCTGGGAGCCAGCGACCATATGATGCTGAGGTTTGAGTACATTGTAGAGCTACAGGTGGAGAGGGAAAACAGTACAGAAAGAGACAAACCAGATTTTAAAAGAGGGAACTACACAGGCATGAGGAATTTCCTGCAGGAGGTTCAGTGGGAAAGGGAAATGGACGGACAGACAATAAGTGAAATGATGGAATACGTAGGGGCAAAGTGCAAGGAGGCAGAGGAACGGTTTATACCCAGAGAAAAAAGATTAAATGGGAAGGCCAGAAAGAGCCCCTGGTTTACCCAAAGGTGCAGGGAGACAAAGACCAAGAGTGTCAGAGAATGGAAAAGGTACAGAAGGCAAAGAACCCAAGTAAACAAAGAGATTAGTAGAAGAGCTAGAAACGAGTATGCACAGGTACAGAGGGAAGCCCAGAAACAGTACGAAAATGACATAGCATCGAAAGTTAAGTCCGACCCGAAACTGATGTACAGTCACATCAGAAGGAAGACAACAGTTAAAGACCAGGTGATAAGGCTGAGGAGAGAAAATGGGGAACTCACAAGTAACGATCAAGAGGTATGCGAGGAGCTCAACTTGAGATTTAAGGAAGTATTCACAGTGGAGGAAGCAAGGTAGCTGGGTAGACAGGATGGGGTGCGCCACCAACAAGGGATGTATCAAGCGCTAGAGGGCATACACACAACTGAGGAGGTGAAGCAGTTACTCAGTGACCTTGATACCTCAAAGGCGATGGGTCCGGACAACATCTCCCCGTGGGTTCTTCGGGAAGGAGCTGAGGTACTGAGTGTGCCACTTAACATAATATTCAACACATCCCTTGAAAATGGGCAGTTACCTGAGGTATGGAAGAAGGCCAACGTAGTCCCCATCTTTAAAAAAGGAGACAGAAAAGAGGCACTAAACTATAGACCGGTATCACTTACATGTATAGTGTGCAAAGTCCTGGAGAAAATCATCAGGAAAAGAATGGTGGAGCACCTCGAGCTGAACAGGATAATAAACACCAGGCAGCACGGATTCCGGGAAGGCAAATCCTGTGTAACAAACCTCCTAGAGTTCTATGATAAAGTAACAGAGGTAAGGCAAGAGAGAGAAGGGTGGGTTGATTGCATTTTCCTGGACTGCAGGAAGGCCTTCGACACAGTTCCTCACATGAGATTAGTAAAGAAGCTGGAAGAACAAGCACGTATAACAGGAAGGGCACTGGAATGGATCAGGGAATACCTCACAGGGAGGCAACAACGGGTCATGGTGCGTGATGAGGTATCACAGTGGGCACCTGTGACGAGCGGCGTTCCGCAGGGGTCAGTCCTAGGACCAGTGTTATTCTTGGTATATGTAAATGACATGACAGATGGGATAGACTCAGAAGTGTCTCTGTTCGCAGATGATGTGAAATTAATGAGGAGAATCACATCGGAAGAGGACCAAGCAGGACTTCAAACAGACCTGGACAAGCTTGACATCTGGTCTAGCAAATGGCTTCTCGAGTTCAATCCCACCAAATGCCAAGTCATGAAGATCGGAGAAGGGCAAAGAAGACCGCTAACAGAGTACAGGCTAGGCGAACAAAGGCTACAAACCTCGGAAAAGGAGAAAGACCTTGGGGTGAGTATAACGCCAAGCACGTCTCCGGAGGCACACATCAACCAGATAACTGCGGCAGCATATGGGCGACTGGCAAACCTAAGATTAGCGTTCCGTTACCTTAACAAGGACTCGTTTAAGACACTGTACACCGTGTACGTCAGGCCCATACTAGAATATGCAGCACCAGTCTGGAACCCACACCTGGTCAAGCACATAAAGAAACTAGAGAAAGTGCAAAGGTTTGCGACAAGGTTAGTTCCACAACTCAGGGGTCTGTCCTATGAAGAAAGGCTGAGGGAAATAGGACTAACAACACTGGAGGAAAGAAGGGTCAGAGGAGACATGATAACGACATACAAAATACTGCGGGGAATCGACAAGGTAGACAGTGACAGGATGTTCCAGAGAGGGAACACAGAAACAAGGGGACACAACTGGAAGCTGAAGACTCAGATGAGTCAAAGGGATGTTAGGAAGCATTTCTTCAGCCACAGAGTAGTCAGGAAGTGGAATAGTCTAGAGAAAGATATAGTGGAGGCAGGAACCATACATAGTTTTAAGACAAGGTATGATAAAGCTCATGGAGCAGGGAGAGCAGAGACCCAGTAGCGGACAGCGAAGAGGCGGGGCCAGGAGCTGAGTCTCGACCCATGCAACCACAATTAGGTGAGTACAATTAGGCGAGTACACACATTCTGAGTCAGTCTGGCTTTGTTTCTCGAGTGAACATTACCCTGCGCGATGGGTAGTGAGGGTGGTAGAGGAGGGCAGTGACTGTGGTAGAGGGTGGTAGTGATGGTTGTAGAGGGTGGTAGTAATGGTGGTAGAGGGTGGTAGTAATAGTGGTAGAGGGTGGTAGTGATGGTGGTAGAGGGTGGTAGTGATGGTGGTAGAGGGTGGTAGTGATGGTGGTAGAGGGTGGTAGTGATGGTGGTAGAGGGTGGTAGTGATGGTGGTAGTGGGTGTGGTGGTAGAGGGTGGTAGTGATGGTGGTAGTGGTTGTAGTGGTAGAGGGTGGTAGTGATTGTGGTAGAGGGTGTTAGTGATTGTGGTAGAGGGTGGTAGTGATTGTGGTAGAAGGTGGTTGTGATTGTGGTAGAGGGTGGTAGTGGTGGTGGTAGAGGATGGTAGTGATGGTGGCAAGAGATAACCTCTCCCCTCTTCGCTGTCTTCCATACGCCAACAAGAGTCTTCAATAAAGGTAAAAGTGATTTAAATGTTTATTTAACCATTTCATTAGTGCTTTATATTTATTTCTCATTGTTTTCTGTATGTAAAACTATAGTTATTCTCTATAAAATGTATTTTTTGTTAATATTTTTGGGTGTCTGGAATGGATTAATTGGATTTACATAATTTCTTATGGGAAATATTGCTTCAGTTTTCATTGAATTCGGTTTTTGTCAGACTCTCTGAAATGGATTAAAGACACAATCCGAAGTTCCACTGTATAACACAAGGCACAAAACACTTTTTGACATCCCTCGTGTCCATCTCACACTATGCAAAAATGCAATGTATATAAAGGGCCCAAAGATCTGGAATGCTTTTGCCCAAAACAGCAAGAGGTTCCCTGCCCACAAATCAATTTAAGACTATACTCAAAAATCATCTCATCTCTCAATAACAACCATACCTACACTATGCTAAACTCTAACCAAATTTAAAGCAACTCTCCCAAATATTTTATTATCCCTTAACTATTAAGCTATTATTACAAACTTAAAAATGTATGCTTGTATCATTAACTGTACTGCCTCATACATATTAACCCTTTGACTGTCAGAGGCCCCTTTCTGAAACTGTCATTCTATGTCGGGAAATATTTCTTATCAAAATGTTAAAATTATTTTTCTGATTTTTTTTTTCCTAAAAAAAAAAATTTTTGCGATCAGTACTTACCGAGACATGGAGGCATAAAGGTGGCAGAAAATGAGCCGCATATGGCAACAGCGGCGAATGCCGCTCACTCAAACTTTTGTTTACTTCCATTCATAGATTTCTTGTTTTTTTAACTATTTTATTTTTTTTACGTAACTTATGTGACCTGTGAGACCAAAGTAAGGTGCAATGTACATACTATATACACTCGTTGTTTGCAATACAATAACCGCACAAACATTATCATCATTGTATTGTTTACAAAACTTGTTTACACAAACCAACAATACAAAAAAATCTTTATTACTATTGTTCTATAATATATATACAAATGTACAGTCACTGGACATGTTCATAGAAGTTCTGCAGCTTGTGGAACTCTTTGAAACATAGTTTCATGCACAGTGGTGTTTTACATTCCTCACACATAAAACGAGTGTCTCTGCATTTTTGTGGGCGTAATTTTGTATATGCACAGACAAAACACCTCTTGTGAGCAGTTTTCCTCAAAGTAGTAGCAGGCAGTTGTGTTAGGTAGTTATCCTAGGTTCATGGTCGTCTGGGTCGTCATTCTTTCCTTAATTCCTACATTCCTTCCTACCTACCTTCTTTCTCGTCCTTCCTTTCTTCCTTCTGGTTTCTATATACGTATACACACATAGTCACTGGACACGTGCCTAGAACTGCTATAAGCTTCTGGAAGCTGGTTGTTGTGTCTGGGTCATCATTCCGTCCTTCCTTCCTTCCTACATTGCTTCTTACCTTCCTTCCTTCCTTTCATCTCGTCCTTCCTTTCTTCCTTCCTTCTGGTTTCTATATATACGCATATATAATCACTGGACACTTCATAGAATTGCTATTAGCTTCTGGAAGCTGGTTGTTGTTTCTGGGTCGTCATTCCTTCCTTCCTACATTCCTTCCTGCCTTCCTTCCAGCCTTCCTACCTACCTTCCTTCCTACATGCCTTCCTACATTCCTTCCTTCCTACATTCCTACCTTCCTTCCTTTCATCTCCTCCTTCCTTCCTTTCTTCCTTCTGGTTTCTATATATACGCATATATAGTCACTGGACACTTCATAGAACTGATATTTAGCTTCTGGAAGCTGGTTGTTGTGAGTGTGTGGACTTATAAATATGCTGAGTCAGGGTGCAGCTGCTGTCAAAATGACATATTATACCATCACTCACCACCCTCACTTCCTTGTCAACACCCATGGGGTCCCATGCTCTTCTTCCCCACAGTCCTTCCTACCTACTTACCTACCTACTTACTTACCTACCTACTTATTTTCTTTCGGTCACAAACTCCTCAAAACCATGAAATTCATCTTCAGAGACACTTCCATGTGTTAGAGCTATCACTCGGGAAGAGAAGAGTCCCAGATTCGCCCGGAGTCAGATATTTCTTACCGCTAGGCATGCTGAACAAGGCCTACTGAAATGGCATTCCCACAATGCACCACTGGCTCCCCGATTTTTTTTATACCGCGCACACTGACACCACAGACCCATTCTCTCACATGGGGGCCTACCAGCTTTCTCTCACTTGATTTGAGGCCGCTAGAATTTATGCGTATTAATACGTCGGAAACATTGGCTCGTAAGACGTATATATACTACCGAAACAGTCAAAGGGTTAATAGAGTAAACAAACCCTTAACTATTAAGCTATTATTACAAACTTAAAAATGTATGTTTGTATCATTAACTGTACTACCTCATATTAATACAGTAGACCCCCGAGTTTCGTAAAAACTTCACTCCTGAACTCTGCTCAAGCGCCATTACCGAACGAATTTACTCCCTTAAGGAAAAATGTCACGTAGGTTAGTCTATTTCAGACCCCCAAAAATACACTTCCACAAGCACTTACAATATTATACTTACATAATTGTACGATTTCCGGGGTTTACGAAACTAGGGGGTCCACTGTAATAGAGTAAAATATTGAAATGCCTCGGCATGATAGTGGCTTTCTTTGTACCAATCAAATTATGAAATGTAAACACACACTGTAACCTTAGCAAAGAAATAAAGTTTTGATTTTGATTTGATTTGATGATACACCACAGCCTCAGCACTAACAATGTTATGGAACAGCAGCCTCATCATTAACAATGTTATGGTACAGCACAGCCTCAACATTAACAATGTTATGGTACACCACAGCCTCGTCACTAACAACGCTATGGTACAGCACAGCCTCAGCACTAACAATGTTGTGGTACAGCACAGCCTCATCACTAACAATGCTATGGTACAGCACAGCCTTGTCACTAACAACATTATGGTACAGCACAACCTCAGCACTAACAATGTTATGGTACAGCACAGTCTCGTCACTAACAATGTTATGGTACAGCACAGCTTCGTCATCTCTTATCCTTGGGTCTCGCCTGTCTCAGTCATCTTTTACTTTTGGGTCTTACCTATCTCAGTTCTCTCTCTTCCCAATCCATCCTCACAATTTCTGTGTGGATTTCTCACATACAGTAAATGCAGAAAATTTCTTGATTTGCATTATTAAGCTCATGTTTAGTTACGTTAGAGTGTCCTCAATCAATAAAAGATTAACCAACTGAAATACAGTAGAACGTCATTTAGCACGATAGTTACGTTCCTGAAAAAGTCGTGTTAAATAATTTTGTGTTAAATAATTAAAAGAACTAATGGGAAAAATAGGGTTACGTTCCTGGGAGTTCCCAAAAAGCCAAACAAGTTTTTTTTAGACCAACAGATCTTACAAAAATAAAAGTGAATATGTAATTGTAGTTCATTATCGTGATGTATTATGTTTTTACTGCTTAAGACTACAAATGTAATAGAAATAATAGTATTTACCTTAAATTGTGGGTGCTGGTGTTTGTGGATGATTGTGAAGAGAGTGGAGAGTTATGCTGTGGCCCTACTGGGCTGAGGTGGATAGTAGAAGTTCTTGAACTGAAGTCGATGGTTGAACTGAGTGTCTAACTTTAAGTCAGTCAAGTCAGTCAGTAAGTCAGTCAGTCATTAAGTCAGTCAAGCCATTCAGTAAGACAGTCAAGCCATTCAGTAAGTCAGTCAAGTCATTCAGTAAGTCAGTCAAGTCATTCAGTAAGTCAGTCAAGTCATTTAGTAAGTCAGTCAAGTCATTTAGTTAGTCAAGTCATTCAGTAAGTCAGTCAAGTCATTAAGTCAGTCAAGTCATTCAGTAAGTCAGTCAAGTCATTCAGTAAGTCAGTCAAGTCATTCAGTAAGTCAGTCAAGTCATTCAGTAAGTTAGTCAAGTCATTTAGTAAGTCAGTCAAGTCATTTAGTTAGTCAAGTCATTCAGTAAGTCAGTCAAGTCATTAAGTCAGTCAAGTCATTCAGTAAGTCAGTCAAGTCATTCAGTAAGTCAGTCAAGTCATTCAGTAAGTCAGTCAAGTCATTCAGTAAGTCAGTCAAGTCATTCAGTAAATCAGTCAAGTCATTCAGTCAGTCAAGTCAGTCAGTCAAGTCATTCAGTCAGTCGTCAGTCAGTCAGTTAGTCAGTTAGTCATTCAGTCAAGTCAGTCACACAAACTTACGTTTACATCTTTTTATGTGTACAAAGTAATACTTCATTACGGCCACGGGTTATGTCGTGTCTAATATCTTTGTTTTCTTCGTTAATTCAAGATCAAAACCCAATTCACTCTCTCTTATTCTTCACAAACACAGCTGGCTTGTAGCCAGGACTTCTTGACGCGTATGAAATACGTACGAATGCTGGGATGGTGGGGTCCGTGGTGGCTGGGGAAGGCGGGTGGTGTCTGCTGAACCACAACAACAAGACTGCTTGTGAGAATGGTTATTTGTTTTTCCTTCCCACAAACTGTAAATAACACACAACCCGCACATATAAAAGAGAGGAGCTTACGACGACGTTTCGGCCCGACTTGTAAATGGTCCAAGTCGGGCCCGAAAGCGTCGTCAAGCTCTCTCTTATATGTGCGGAGTATGTGTATTGTTCCAGTCACGGTATTGTGCCTTTTTTGTTATTTACTGTAAATAAGTTTATTCAGGTATACACAGATACAGTTACGAAGATTATCATACATAGCAGCATATGTGTAGAGAACCTAGGATAACCCAAAAAAGTCAGAGTGACAGTATTTCCATTGACTGACTTTTTTTTGGGTTATCCTAGGTTCTCTACACATATGCTGCTATGTATGATAATGTATGTAACTGTACTCACCTAATTGTGGTTGCAGGGGTCGAGACTCAGCTCCTGGCCCCATGTATCTGAATAAACTTACAGTTTGCAGGAAGAAAAAACAAATTCCCTTTTCCTCAAAGCATGAGGATTCTTAGGCAGTAAATAATCATGGGCTTACACTTGAAATCACCTGATGCATTACCGAAAAGGAGCAAGGTGAAGCGATCCTTTGCTGTCTTTTCTCTGGTGCACTTTTCTCTTGCTGACTGATATAAGTTCGTGTTGGCATTTCCTTCCAGAAAACACTTCTCTCGTCAGCATTAAACACTTGATGTGGCTCATAGCCACCCTTAGTAGGACCCCCACTGACTCAATGGTTTAACCCACCGCGGGCGACTGCGCGCTCAAAATTTTTCCCCTCCTGCCGAACCGTGTAATATCATCTTTACGTTGTGTAAGATGATAATGTGTCGCAAATCTTAAATCGCGCAATACCCGTAACGTGCAACATAATCTCGTGCTAAATGACGTTCTACTGTACATCACAATGCCAATAAATGAAGTACGTACAATAGACCCTCGTTTAACACATGATCCATGATCCTTCAATATGTTTTTAACATAACACAGTTTAAATTTTACAACCTAACTTTGATGAGTACACAATAACCTTTATTTAGTACAATGCAAATTTAGAATACAGTGGAACCCCAGTGTTTGAACTTAATTGGTTCCTAGGTGGTGTTCGAATTGCGAAAAGTTTGATGTCCGAAACAGTATTTCCAAGGCTTTATCAATCTCAAACCCTGAAGGATGTTGAACCGACTCTTTTTGGCCCAAAATAGGGCTCAAACTGGGCGAAATCACCAATGCGTAAATATTGCTAAGATTGCTAACTTCGGCAGAGCGTAATTCCATAAGTTTTCCATCAAATTTCATACTTTTGGTTTCATTACCACTCGGAAAAGATTCTCTATCATTTCATAAGTTTTTTTTTTTTTTTTTTAAATTCTTTGACACTGAGAGCAAGTTTGCAAGCAGGGGTCTCGACAGTGAAACGGTTAAACACATTTTGGTGCCTATCTGATACTTGCATAAAAAAATGTTTTTAATTTAAAAAGTATAGCATACTGGATTTTTCCACTGAATAATCTCTAACTAACATGGAAGTCTATGAAAAAATGTATATCTAACAGTAGTGTAATTTTATTTAGCAACACTATTGTGGAATACAATTATATTGCTAAGAAGAGGATTACTTCACAAGAAACCTTTGCCATATCTCAGATAATTTACTTCAAGATGTGTCTTTTGTACAAAGAACTTGTATTTCTGTCTGTTGCTGTTCCACTTGGATGCTTCTAGCTTCAACTTGAAAGGATTTTCTCTGCCCTTCTTCTTCTGCAGATTATAGTTAAAGGTGCCGCTATGGGCGCTCCACCACTCACTGCTACCTGAGGTACATCAGAGGTAAAAGTGAAGCAATTCTATACATACGTACAATGAGCATCTCTTATTTTTAATAGATAGCGCTTTATTTATGATCACTGGTTAAGTGTTTATTATTAATTCTTGATGGATATTCTAGGTATGAAAATGCCATCTTCAAGTGGCTCAGTAAGGATGTGTAGTTGACACAGGCTTACAGGCTGCTCCTCATGCCTTGAGCAATATAAACCCACAAGAAAGTGTAATAAAAGGAATATGAACAAGGACCAGAAATACTTAAATTCAAGAAAGAACCTATTACAATGAACTCGGTGGAAATATTCTTTCTTCTTTCAACAAACCAGCCGTATCCCACTGAAGCAGGGTGGCCCAAAAATAAAAATAAAAGTAAGTATCTCTTTTTAACTTTAGTAGTGTATACAGGAGAAGGGGTTACTAACCCTTGCTCCTGGCATTTTAATCGCCTCTTACGACATGCATTGCTTATGGGGAAAAAATTCTGTTCCACTTCCCCATGGAGATGGAAATATTTATATTAGTAAAGAAATAGGTCAACACTCTACTGGAACTACAGTAGTTAGATATATGCAATAGATTAACTAACTAAATACTGGCAGCATCTGTAATACAACTTCACTGAAAAGTTTCAAGTATAGGATGGGTAAATGCATGAGTGAGTATGGTTAGATATAAATAAAAGCTGCATTGAATACGTGAAGGATACCTGAAGGATGTTTCTGGAGGTAAATGGCTCCACAGTCCAGTCTTAGACCAGGCCTCCAGAGGATCAAGCCCTGATCAACCAGGCTGTTACTGCTGGCTGCACACAGTCCAGCACAAACCACAGCCTGGCTGATCAGGCACTGGTTTGAAAAATTTGTTCAGTTCCCTCTTGAAAACAACCAGTGGTTTGTTGGTAATTCCTTACATGCATGGAAGGAAGGCATTGAAGAGTCAGGGATCTCTGACACTTACTGAGTTCTCTCTTAGTGTACATGTTGCTCCTGCTTTTTTAGTGGAGATATTTTGCACTGTCTGCCAAGTCTCTTGCCATAAGGAGTAATTTCAGTGTTCAAGTTAGGGGGTTAGGGACCAGTCCTTTCAGGATTATCTAGATTTTTTTTTTTTCCAACAAGTTGGCCATCTCCCACTGAGGCAGGGTGACCCAAAAAGAAAGAAAATCCCAAAAAAGAAAATACTTTCATCATTATTTATCTTTCTTGCCTACGTTCTAAGGAATATAGTTGAAGGGACTTCCCAGTAGTTCAGATGCTTAACTGAGTGTATATATGTAGTGAAAGTTCTCTGTACATTTTCCAGCTCTGCAATCTTGCCTGCCTTGAAAGGGGCTGTCAGTATACAGTAATATTCCAGCTTGGAGAAAACAAGTGATTTAAAGAGTATCATCACTTGCTCAGCACGTCTTATCTTGAAAGTTCTAGTTATTCAGCCTATCAATCACCTTGTGGTAGCAATGGCAACATTGTTGTGATCTTTGAGTATGAGATTTTCCAACATTTTTACTCCTAGGTCTCACACATGGGACTTTTGCTTTATTGAATGGTTTGAGTTTGTCCTGAGTGTGTGATTTATATCCACCTGAAAATTTAATGCATCATCAATGGATGCCACTCTCAAAGAGACTTTTGCATCATCAGCAAAGGATGTTATGAAGCTATGATTTATGCCCTGGTCAATTTCAGATATAAGAATGAGAAACAGATGTGGGGAGATTACTGTCCCTTGAAGAACAGAACTTTTCACTATGCCATCCTCTGACTTCACTGTTTACTACTACTCTCTGAATTCTATTTGTTAAGAAGTTAAAAATTCATCTGCCCTGTTTTCCAGTTACTTCTTTTGCATACATAGTGTGTGCAGTCATACCATGGTTGCAATTGTTGAATGTTTTTTGCAAAATCAGTGTACTCATCAGCATTTAGCTTATCTTCCAGAGCATTCAGAATTGCATCATAATGATCTATCAATTGAGAAAGGCAGGAGTGACCTGCCCTAAACCCATGTTGCCCTGGATTATACAGCTGTTGAAATTCTATGTGACTGACAATCTTGCCTCTCAGGACTTGTTCAAAGATTTTGATAATGTGTAAAGTAAGGGTTATTGGTCTATAGTTTTTTTCCAATTGCTTTATTGCCACCTTTGTGAAGTGGGGCAATATCAGTGGCCCTCAATGACTGTGGGGAGACACCTGTGTCCAGGCTCCTTCTCTGTAAAATACTAAAAGACTGAGATAGTGATTTACAATTTTTGAGAAGTATGGAATTCCAGGAGTCTGAGCCTGGAGCAGAAAAGATGGGCATACTATTGATAGCTCCTTCAACTGGAAAGAGGGCTTCATCAGAAATTGTAGAGATGTTGGAAGGTTTTTGAATCTCATTCATAAAAATCTTGTTTGGATTATCAGGTAATGTAGCAACTGATATTAAAGGTGATGTACAAAGACAAAAAACTATATTTCATAAAAAATCTAACCAGTATTAAATACCTTGTGTTTTTGTCCACTACTCATGCTTAGTAGCTCTTAGTTGGTGCTAGTGTCCTAAGAAAATTAAAGCCCTGTGACCTTAACAGATAATTTAACATTATTTTTAAAACATGGGTCCTATGAAAGCAGTCACTGAAAAGTAATCACACCACAACTTAACTGTCAGTTAACTTACCGAAGATAAGTCGACCATCTAGGAGGTGTGTGAAAGATGGAGTGTTGATGACTAGTTCTAACTGAGAATCCTTTCCCTTGAGAAGTGATCCCGTCACCTTTACCTGGGATCCAAAGTTGGGGAATTCCAGCTCCAGCTCCACCTGTTATTGGAATCACAATAGTAAGATAGCTTGCAGAGTTCACCAAATACACCACCACATGCATGGTAAACCACAGTAAAACCTCTGCATTCCTGGAGATCCTGTAATTGTGGAAGAATGCATAAAAGTGCTCTTCAGTATCTGAAGTACAGTAGGGCCCCACTTATATAGCAGGGTAGGTTCCAAGCTACCACTGTAAAGTGGAACACCCTTCTTCCTCCTTTTTTTTTTTCCCCCCACTTATAAATGCATATAAATGCTAGATAACAGGTTTACACTAACATATATTAAGTTAGCAATACAACTAGGCATTAAAAAACACAATAAAAAGTAAAATACACACACACATGAGGCCTGGTCACAGTAAGTAAGTAAGTTAGTTTATTCAGGTACAGTGGACCCCCGCCTAACGAGCAAAATTCATTCCAGATGCCTGCTCAAGTGCCATTACGAAACAAATTTACTTCCTTAAGAAAAATTGTCACGTAGGTTAGTCTATTTCAGAACCCCAAAAATACACTTCCACAAGCACTTACAATATTATATTTACATAATTGTACGATATAGCACGAAAGGAAAGTAGTTTGTTGGATTATGTATTGGTGGAAAAAAGGTTTATGGGTAGGCTTCAGAATGTACATGTTTATAGAGGGGCAACGGATATATCAGATCATTATTTGGTTGTAGCTACAGTTAGAGTAAAAGGTAGATGGGACAAAAGAAAATGACAACAGCAAGTAAAGAGAGGTAAAGTGTATAAACTAAGGGAGGAGGAAGTTAGGGTAAGATATAAGCAACTATTGGCAGAAAGGTGGGCTAGTGCAAGTATGAGTAGTGGGGGGGTTGAAGAGAGTTGGGATAGTTTTAAAAATGCAGTATTAGAATGTGGGGCAGAAGTTTGTGGCTATAGGAGGGTGGGTGCAGGAGTAAAGAGGAGTGAGTGGTGGAATGAAGAAGTAAAGGGTGTGATAAAAGAGAAAAAGGTAGCTTATGAGAGGTTTTACAAAACAAAAGTGTAAATAGAAGAGCAGAGTATATGGAGAGTAAAAAAAAGGTGAAGAGAGTGGTGAGAGAGTGCAAAAGAAGAGCAGATGAAAGAATGGGAGAGGCTCTGTCAAGAAATTTTGCTGAAAGCAAAAATTTTGAGTGAGATAAACAAGGTAAAAACCTAGGAACGAATGGATTTGTCAGTTAAAAACAGAGTAGGGAGTTAGTAGATGGGGAGCTGGAGGTATTGGGTAGATGGCGGAAATATTTTGAGGAACTTTTAAATGTCGATGAAAAAGGGAGGCGGTAATTTCATGTACTGCCAGGGAGGTACAACATCGTTTAGGAGTGAAGAAGAGCAGGATGTGAGTGTGGGGAGGTGCATGAGGAATTCGAGAATGAAAGGGGTAAAGCAGCTGGAACTGACGGGATCATGACAGAAATGTTAAAAGCAGGGGGATATAGTGCTGGAGTGGTTGGTATTTTTGTTTAATAAATGTATGAAAAGAGGGAAGGTACCTAGGGGTTGGCAGAGACATGTATAGTTCCTTTATATAAAGGGGAAGGGGGGTAAAATAGTGTAAAAATTATAGGGGAATAAGTTTCTAG
>WNWK01000629.1:0-5000 GCA_009830355.1 Cherax destructor
TTTGCCCTGGGAACAGCTTTCTTAAAAAGTTGACGAGACGGCTTGTAAAAGATTTGTCAGAGCAAATACCGCAGCTAATTCAAACTCGACCACATCATCCTTCGTCGTCACAAGTGTGTGTGTGTGTGTGTGGTGTGTGTGTGTGTGTGTGTGTGTCTTGTGCTGAGACAGAGGCTGTACCTACACGCTGCTGCTGCTGTTTGTTTCTGCTTAATGGAATTCATCACTCGGCTGGTGTCAGAGTAACTTGTATATTCTGAAATGTTTTATTCTCTCGTATTGTGTTGATGAGTCATATAGCGCTAGGCGATGTTCGTCCGTTTGTGCGTCTGTCGGGGAATTCATCCTTCCGCCCGTGTGTTTGTAAGTCTGTTTGTTCTTCAATGCGTGTTTGTCAGTCTGATCACCTTTAAGTCTTTGCGTTTATAAGAGTTTCTATGTTTCCGTCCCGTGCCTACGGTCCCCACCCACCCAGCCCTTTCAAAAAAAAGAAAAAGAAAATTCCATCTTTTTAGTGTACTTCATTTTATATTTACCTGTTTTGTAAATTTAAATGTTTCTTAAAACATTATTAGTTAAGGTTTTCACAGTATACTTTTTGTCAACGTATTTTACCACAGACAATGTTTTAGCAACATCAATTAATGACCTCACTTCAAATGGCTCAGTATTGAGGCTGGTTTCCACGTGGCTCTTGCTAATAATATTTATCATTAAAAAAAATGTTAGTTCTCATGTTTTTCAGTTTACACTTTAAAGAATTTTCGCAATATTTTGAGTAAATTCTTTAGTAATCTTAAGAAACTTCAACTTAATTGTAGGTAATGATCTCAGAATGTAAGAAACTGATACATTAGCGGGAAGTGTATTTATTAATGAACAATTAACAGAATATTGTAAAAAAAAAAAAGACGTAGGTGAAGAGCAAGGTTGTATTGTGACAACTTTTAGTTTTGTGTAGAGTAAAACGTTGCCATGTGACTGTTGCTTTTCTCCATTGCTGTCGTCAGTACGACTTTGTGTATAACAAAATAATTTTGAATATCAGTACAAAGAAATTATAATGTAAAGGGCAACATACTGCAGCCCATTCTCGCACTACCAGTGAGAATCGTTCAGATCTGAACGTTATGTAGATTTACGTAACTTCATCTGACCTATTAATATCAAACATACTCTAACTTAAAATAATAAAGAGCACTTGTAAGTTTTCGGAAGCGTTAATAAACTGACGTCAGTAACCTCGTAAGAAAATTAACGTGGCTTAAAGAGGATAGGTTGGTTACAGTACCGAAGTGGTCACTAGCTGGCTCGACTCTCTGAACCTTCGTATAAATATACAGCCTATATTTACTCCCTACAAAAGAGATTAAAATAATTCAACCTAGTCTTCCATAATCTAGGCTAAACTTGTCTAATCTAAGCTAACCTAAAAGGAAATACCCTGACGTGACCTACCGTAATCTAACTTTCCCCGATTTAACCAATCTTAGCTAAACCTACCATAATCTGGCTTTGCCTACTAACCTACCATACCGTAATTAGCATAACCTAATCTAGCCTCAAATTAATAATATTTAATTCTGAGTTCGTCTTATTTACAAGTATATTAAAGTACATACCTTAGAAAAGAGTGTATTTGCATGATGGACTGAAATACAAAGATTCCAGGCTTATCAGTCAGCATTTGAATTTATGTTCTTGCTTATAAATTTCAGGTCAGTAATAAACCTACCACTGTGGCCAGACTGTGATGCCAGACATACCTCTGAAACTCAACGAATTATGGTGAAACTACAGTAATGAAACTTTTAATTAAACAGTTGAATGCGAGAGATGGATTAGTGGTTATACTGCAATCATTCTCGTGGGAAAATGTCAACTCATAGGGATCATAGTGCCTGGGAATGGAAGGTAATCTGGTGCATTGCAAGAAAGGTGATGATCAGGAATTAACTCGCTAAATACGAGAGGATGAAAACTTCATTCACCCTTAACTCGGTAATATGAGCAACATACATATATATTCTCTTGAAATAGTTCTCAACAAATCAATACCTAGTACTGCCTTGCATCAGTAACTCCTTTACTCTAAGCTTTAAAAAATAATTAAGGTGCTAATTCAGGTGCTAAAATGTTTTACTTTCATTGTTTATATTATATTACCTAGTTTCTTTATTTTAAAATTAACTAACTGCCACCGTTCTTATATTAATTTTTATTAAAATAATTAAGGTGCTAACTCAGGTGCTAAATTGTTTTACTTTCATTGTTTACTATTATATTCCCTAGCTCCTTTATTTCTAGCTTTAGAATAACTACCATAGTTCATTTACTTTCATTTGTAAAAATAACTAAGGTACAAATTCGCGTGCCAAGAACTCTTTTTGTATTGTTATATTCTTAAGTCTAATTATAGAATCATACTCATTCTTATGATTCCAAACATTGATCCTGACATCAACCTCTTATTAAATGACTTACATGACCCTAACAACAGCTGTAAGTATTACACAGCAGAACAAGCAAGGCACTACTCGTAGCCAACAATAACATAACTGTCTTTAACTACAATATCAGATCGTTAAGCAAGCATTACGATGACCTCATAGCATTATTAAATTCCCTGCAGGGCAATATGTCCATCATTGCTCTCACTGAGACCTGGCTAAAACCAAATACTAATACTACAGATATCTATGTCATTCCTGGTTACACTGCAATACACAACTATAGGCCAGACCAACAAGGGGGTGGCACAGCTATTTACTATTCAGACCAGCTTGAATGTATCAACAATACTTGCACAAGAGATGAACATGGAGAGATATTTAATAGCCAGTTTAAATCCAAATACCTACAAAAAACCCTCACGGTGATAAACACCTACAGAGTGCCACAATCAAATATTAGCCAGTTTAGTGAAAAATTAGGAAGTACACATGAACAAAGACCACTCAATACTAACAGGAGACTTCAATATCAATCTCCTACAAGATCAGGACCCACAAGTAACTGAATTCACAAACACTATGAGCAACTGCTTGCTTCTACCAACAGTACCAAAACTAACAAGAATCTCTGAGACTAGTGCCTCCCTATTAGACCACATCTGGACTAACACCATATCCCCTCTAAAATCAGCCATACTCACAGATAATACCACAGACCACTACCCTACCTTTCTCATAACCAACCTAGGTAAATTACCCCAAATAACAGCTATGTCAAACATCCACTGGCAAACCGAGTTAGACACCTATACAGATACTGACATATGTGTTAATAATTTTCTAAAAAAGACCCAATACCTCTATAACATGCATTGCCCTAAAAAACTAAACAGATTACAGCTGAGAGACGAAACAGTCCCTGGCTAACACCCAACATTCTCAAATCCATTAATATAAAACACCTATATGAAAAACAGTGCAGAATGGGTCAAATACCAAGAGAACAAACAAAACGTTACTCATCAAAACTAACAGCCTGATAAGAAGGTCAAAAAAATTGTATTATGAGAACAGATTAATTAACTTAAAAGGTGATATGAAAAAGACCTGGAAAACCCTATCTGAAATTCTAGGAACTAAAAAAATATCCAGAAACATAACAATCAAACTGACAAACCCAGATGAACCCCTGCTCCCACCAACTGAAACAGCAAACAGACTAAATCTTTTCTTCTCCACAATAGGAAAAAAGTTGGCAAGCAAAATCCCAAGTTCAAACACTCCACCTAACGCTTATCTCACTGGAAGCTACCCGAATACACTATTCTTAGCTCCGACCAACCCAACAGAAGTTTCGCTTGTTGTTAACACATTAAAAAACAAGGCAGGAGATCTAAATAACTTACCACCTTTAATATACAAAAAAGCTTCTCAAGTACTATAAAAAATTATTGCAACACTCTTTAACAAATCCATTGAATCCTCCACCTTCCCATCAATACTCAAAATAGCGAGGGTTACCCCCATACATAAAGGAGATCAAACATACCTAAATAACTATAGGCCAATATCTAACTTACCCCTTCTCTCCAAAATCTTTGAAAAGTTAATTCATAGGCAAATCTATTCCTACCTCATCTTCCATAACATACTCAACCCCTGTCAGTTTGGTTTCAGGCCTAATAAAAACACAAATGATGCAATCATACACATGCTAGAAATATTATACACCGCTCTTGAAAATAAAGAAATCCCACTGGGAATCTTCATTGATTTACGTAAAGCTTTTGATACAGTTGACCATGATCTGTTACACCTAAAATTATCACACTATGGTATAAGAGGGCACTCCCTCAATTACCTAAAGTCATACCTTAGCGACAGAAGCCAATATGTGTCCACAAATGGAGCAAACTCTTCCACACAAACAATTACAGTTGGTGTCCCACAGGGAAGTGTTCTTGGCCCACTTTTCTTTCTCATTTACATAAACGACCTACCAAATGCATCTCAACTACTCAAACCCATACTATTTGTAGATGACACTACATACGTCTTCTCTCATCCATGCCCAGTCACACTAGCCAACACTGTAAATGCTGAATTACAGAAAATATCTGCCTGGATGATGACTAACAAGCTTACTCTCAATGTTGACAAAACCTATTTCATTCAGTTTGGGAACAGAGCTACAAATGTTCCACTTAACATAATGATAAACGGATCACTTGTCACAAAACTCACAGAGGGAAAATTCTTAGGAATCCATCTTGACAGTGGCCTCAAATTTCAGACACATATACAACAAATTTCCAAGAAAGTCTCCTAGACCGTAGGAATACTATCCAAGATAAGGTACTATGTTCCACAAACAGCTCTCCTTTCCCTTTATCACTCACTCATTTACCCCTATCTCACCTATGGAATCTGTGCATGGGGCTCAACAACTATAAATCACCTCAAACCATTAATAACACAACAAAAGGCTGCAGTCCGAATGATAACAAATTCCCATTCTAGACAACATACTCCACCAATATTCAAAAG
>WNWK01000629.1:7500-175000 GCA_009830355.1 Cherax destructor
TAACATGGTTTAACTTTAGCACATTTACGGAAATAATTATAGATGTTATTTGCAAGGTATCGGATAATTATTCCCATTTACTACTTACACTTAGGTCACATTACACATACATGTACACTTATATGTGTACATATCCAACTGAGTTTTCTTCTATTTTCTTAAGAGTTCTTGTTCTTATTTATTTCTTTTTTATGGGGAAGTGGAAAAGAATCTTTCCTCTGTAAGCCTTGCGTGTCATAAGAGGCGACTAAAAATCCCTCTAACAAGGGGCTGATAACTCCTTCTCTTGTATATATTACCAAATGTTAAAAAAATATTTTTAATTATTTTTCTGGGTCACCCTACCGCTGTTAAATATATATATGTCGGCACGACATAGGGTATTTTCTACCGAATAAGAAGGACGAAAAGGTCCATCCAATCACTGCGCGCCACGACTATTTCCGTTCATTGTGGATTCTGCCAAATGAGCTTTAATCCCAGTGTGCCAGATCAACAGCTGCCCCAAACTATTCCATGAATCATAAGTGAAAAAGCTTCTGTTAAAAGTAAGTTGTATTATAATTTGTTAGGCCGTAAATTTACAATAAAGGGCTTAATGACGAGCGATGTTGAGAGTTGCTGTTACAGGAAACAATTAATCTGTGTAATGAATTCAACATTGTCCAGTGAAACTGCGACATAAAACTACAAATAACCCTCCACGTTGTGCATCCATTAAAAGTTTTCATTGATTTCGTACCCTGACAAATACTCAAACATGAAACAGTAGGACACCGCGAAAATAGGGAATAACTCGAAAAAATACGGAACATTGTGAATATAGCATAGAGGAGAAATAGGGAAACAACCTAAATATGCAAGGTAACAACCGTTGTATGACCTCTAAAAGTTTAGCGCTTCCCTATGTTTATATTAATAAGAAAAACGGTAAAATAAGGTCAGTCGTGAAAACAGAATATCGCGAAAATGGAGGACAAGCTAATGCGAGTAATGAGAGGCAACGCAAGGGAACTGTAATCCAAATTTGTTAGTAAAAGTTGTCCACTTGTTTTTTCCTGTTTTTCCGAGTTTATCTACTTCACTATCAATGAGACAAACATCCGGACTCGGAAAATCCAAGTGGGATGCTAATCCTCAGGACACAGGTGGAAACGTTGTGCAGGTTTCCTTAGACCTGCTGTCCCCTTTCACCTGACAGTAAGTAGGTATCTGGGTGTTAGTCGGTTGGTGTGGGTGGTATCCTGGGGGTGGTAGTATACCTTAGATAGGACTGGGCTTTGAAATGAGCTGAGGTAGGATAACAGCTCTTAGCCTGGTAACACTGGTCTGCTTAAATAAAAAAAATACATATTAGTTACCATTTGTCAAAGGTACTTGTCGATGGATACATGGCTTGTTTGTGTGTGTGTTTGTTTTTCGTGTATGTGATTGCCGGAGTAGAGAACCTGGCCTCTCCTCTTCGCTGGACGCTACGGAGTTTACTCTTTATTGGCCTCGAGAGCCATATTGTACACTTTCCTAAAGTTATGTATGGTTTCTGCTTCTACCACTTCACTGGCCATGTCATTTCACTTCCTGACTATTCTAAGACTGAGGAAGTACTTTCTGACATCCCTGCGACTCATCTGTGTTTTCAACTTCAAGCGGTGACCCCTTGTTGCTGTCTCGCATCTCTATAACATCCTGTCTATCCACCTTGTCAATTCCTCTCAGTATTTTATATGTCGTTATCATGTCCCCCCTCTCTCTCCTGTCCTCCAGTGTCGTCATATCGATTTTCTTTAACCTCTCCTCGTAGGACATACCCCTTAGCTCCGGGACTAGTTGCGTTGCAAACCTCTGCACATTCTCTAATTTCTTGACGTGCTTGATTAGGTGTGGGCTCCAGACTGGTGCTGCATACTCAAGTATGGGCCTGACATACACTGTGTACAGAGTTCTGAATGATTCCTTACTGAGGTGCCGGAACGCTATTCTTAGGTTTGCTAATCGCCCATAAGCTGCAGCAGGTATTTGGTTGATGTGCGCTTCAGATGTGCTCGGTATAATACTCACCACCAGATCCTTTTCCATGAGTGACGTTTGCAGTCTTTCGCCCCCTAAACTGAACTCTGGGGTCTTCTTTGCCCTTTCTCGATCTTCATGACTTTGCATTTGGTGGGGTTAAAATCTAGGCGCCAGTTGCTGGACCAGGCTTGCAGCCTGTCCGGATCCCATTGTAGTCCTGCTAGGTTCTCATCCGACTGAATTATCCTCATTACCTTCACATCGTCTGCAAACAGGGACACGTCCGAGTCTATCCCTTCCGTCATGTCATTCATATATACAAGAATCAGCACCCGTCCCAGGACTGACCCCTGTGGAACCCCGCTCGTCACAGGCGCCCACTCTGACACCTCGTCACGTACCATGACTCGTTGTTGCCTCCCTGTCAGGTATTCTCTGATCCATTCCAGTTCCTTCCCTGTTATACCTGCCTGGTTCTCCGGTTTTCCACTAATCTCTTGTGTGGAACTGTGTCAAAAGTCTTCTCACAGTCCAAGAAAACGCAATCTACCCACCCCTCTGTCTCTTGCCTTACTGCCGTCACCGTGACGTAGAACTCCAGTAGGTTTGTGACACAGACTTTCCCTTCCCTGAAACCGTGCTGGTTGTCGTGAATAAGCTCATTTCTTTCTACGTGTTCCATCACTCTTCTCCCGATAATCTTCTCAACGACTTTGCATACTATACATGTCAGTGACACCAGTCGGTAGTTAAACGCTGTGTGCCTGTCTTTTTCTTAAAATTTGGGACTACATTTGCTGTTTTCCACACCTCGGGTAGTCGCCCTGTTTCGGTAGATATGTTGAAGATTGTTGTTAGTGGTACATAGAGCGCCTCTGCTCCCTCTCTCAAGACCCTCGGAGAGATATTGTGTGGCCCTATCGCCTTTGAGGTGTGTGTTAGTTAGTTACCATTTATGTCCTAGGCACATGTCGATTAGACACTAGGCCTGTTGTATATGCGCGTGTGTGTGTAAAATATTAAAACGTACATGATTGGAGGGAGGGGGTAAAGGAGGTTTTGTGTGCGAGGAGCTTAGACTTCCAGCAAGCTTGCGTGAGCGTGTTAGATAGGAGCGAGTGGAGACAAATAGCTTTTATGACTTGACGTGTTGTTAGAGTGTGAACAATGTAACATTTATGAAGGGAAACCAGTTAGCGGGACTTGAATCCTGGAGGTGGGAAATACATTGCGTGCGTGTGTGGGTATGTGTGTGTGTGTGTGTGTGGGTATGTGTATGTGTGTGTGTGTGTGTGGGTATGTGTGTGTGTGTGTGTGTGTGTGTGTGTGTGTGTTTGTGGGTATGTGTGTGTGTGGGTATGTGTGTGTTTGTGGGTATGTGTATGTATGTGTATGTGTGTGTGTGTAGGTATGTGTGTGGGTGTGGGTGTACACTCACCTATTTGTGGTTGCAGGGATTGAGACATAGCTCCTGGCCCCGCCTCTTCACTGACCGTGTGTGTGTGTGTGTGTGCCGCGCGTATGTGCGTGTGTGTGTTTGCGTCTGCGCTAGTGTGTGTGTGTGTGTTTGGAAGGGTTTTAGAAATAATATATTAATACCTAAGTTTCACCAAAGTGCCATCAAAGCATGTCAAAACACATTAAATATTCGATAAAACAAAACCGTACTGAATTCGTGGAAGCCAATCCTGAATTCTTAACAGTTTGAAAGGAAGATCTTTGTATGCAAATGGCTAATCAAAACTAATTTCAACAGCAGCATGGGAAAAAATAACCTCTTAAAATACGAGGCCTCGTAAAGGTCCCTTTTGCATTTTAAGACCAGGAGACAATTGGAAGGACCTTGCGGAAGTGCATTTAGATAACTGGCAACGGATATTGAGATGCATTTGCGTAAGTGCTCAAGAAATTGAAATGCCTTTCCACGCGTCCAGGCCAAAATTCGAATGTTTTCCAATAATGTTTTTAGCCTGGTCTTCAAAATGCAGAGTTCAAAATTGCTGTTAATATTGAACTAGTACATTCCGACTGTAAGCACTGGAAACCTCGTACTAGCGAATTAAACAAAAAATATGGTGATTACGATATCCGTTTTATTAAATGCAAAAATATTAATAAAAGAAATTCATGTAGCTCATATTTCATAACTGAAGTGAAAACTACACGATGATGATGATGATGATGATGATGATTATGATGATTATGATGATGGACAAAGCTGCTTGACTTGTGAATGATACGAGTTTACATTAATCTTGCATGTCTGTAATGTGTTAGTATCTATGTATATACATATATATATATATATATATATATATATATATATATATATATATATATATATATATTTATTTATATATATATATATATATATATATGTCGTGCCGATTAGGTAAAACTAGTCGATTAGCAAGAACTCATTTAAAATTAAGTCCTTTCTAAAATTTTCTCTTATACGTTTAAAGATATATTTTTTTCATTTATGTTAATGTAAGAATTTATAATTTTGTACCAAGAGAAACTTTGAAAACCTACCTAACCTTATTACAACAAGCGCAATTTAATTTAGCCTAACCCAACTAAATATATTTTAGATACGTTAACATTAATTTAATAATAAACAAACACAATGAAATATATTTTTTCGTTATGTTCAGAATGATTTTGGCGAAATTATTGCATACACAAATTTTCACTTGTCTTATATGGCAAGGTGAGCGTTGCTATTTAAGCCAAAATCGCAAGTTTTACCTAATCGGCACGACATATATATATATATATATATATATATATATATATATATATATATATATATATATATATATATATATATATATATTTATATTTATATATATATATATTTATATATATATATATATATATATATATATATATATATATATATATATATATATATATATATATATATATATATGTAACAGCTCCTTTATTGTGTAGTTGGTAAGTGATAAGTGAGTATTTAGGTGAAGGAGTTTATTTAATTCTCGTAGCTCCATACATTATGAAACTTTTGAAACCTCAAGTAACACTTGAATGACAAGTAACTCTTGAAACAAAAAGTTGATTTTATTCGGATTATGTATCCGGAGGGTTAATAACCTAGGATAACCCAGTAAAGCCATTGTCATCAAACTGTCTGGCTTATTCCCATTGGGGTTCTTTCATCCTCTCCAGTCTGCCAGCACCCGGGTACTTACTACTAGGGTAGTAATGGCAACGGGTGTAATTAAGCGTGCCCACCGCTTCCTCTCGTCGTTGTATCGAGCCCTCAATTGTGAGCTGTGACCGCTACCACATGAACCACGAGCACTTTAAATATCAGGTAAGTCTTGAAACATAAGGCAACACTTTTTTTTAAAATTGGACAATGTTGGAACGTTACATAAATCTAGAAGTACCAAGTTAACATTACTTCAAACACCAGGAAACTCTTGAAATCTCAGGTAACTATTGAAACTTCAGGTAACACTTTAAAAATCCAGCGTTCTCTTGAAACCTTAGGTAACTCTTAAAACTTCAGGTAACTCTTGAAACATTAAGTAACACTTTAACTACCAGGTAACCCCTAGTTACCTGGTAGTTAAAGGGAAGGTCAGGATCAGTTGCCATTATTTTCTGTTGATTGTCCTTCGCAGTGTAACATTGCCAGTTTGGGGTATAATGTGCCTGCAGGCATCTTTGCTACTCTTCTCGCTCTGATTAACATTATTTTATATTATTATATTCATGGCAAGCACTCTAATACTCTTGGTATCATTGTTCACGGGAAGTGTGTGTGTATACGTATACAATAAATGCTTATTTACTGTGGGAACCTTTCGCTACCCTCTTCCCACTAGCTACTACCCCTCTTCCCACTAGCTACTACCCCTCTTCTTACTAGTTACTACCCCTCTTCCTGCTAGCTACTACTACTCTTCCTGCTAGCTACTACAACTCTTCCTGCTAGCTATTATCCCTCTTCAAAGTAGCTACTACCCCTCTTCCCACTAGCTACTACCCCTCTTCCTACTAGCTACTACTCCTCTTCCCACTAGCTACTACCTTTCTTCCTACTAGCTACTACTCCTCTTCCCACTAGCTACCATCCCAACTACAAGTAGCCACCCCACCCCTACCCTGTATGACAGGGAGAGGGAAAAATTAATAGACTTTGCTACGAGGTGGGGAAATTATAGAGGGGCAGGGAGAAAATGGAAACGTATATTATAGGGAGGGAATTGATACGAGAAGACGGATGAGGTGCTGGGGAGATTTATGGGAGTTGGTAGAGGTTAGAGAGAGAGAGGGGAGGGAGTAATGTCCGATGCTGGTGGAAGAACGAGAGGGAACAGAGCACAGACAGGGGAAACGTGATGCAAGCACAAGTGGAACTTTATGCGAAAGCGAAAAGAACTTGATATAAGAGTGAGGGGAACGTGGAACAAGAATTGGAGGGAGTGGACGTGGTAGAATAATGGGAGGAAGGACACGTGGGACAAGAATGGGAGGGTGGAATGTGGGAGACGTGGAGCACTTAATAAGTGGGTGAAAAGTGTTGCCTGGTTAATAAATTACTATAAATGAAGATGATGATATATAAAAAACGTCAGTATATATAAATGGTCTGTCAGTATAGATGAAATGACACAATAAACGAACTGACAGTATAAATGAAATGATACTATAAATGATATGACAATAGTTATAGATGAAATGACAGAATAAATGTATTAAAGAAGAATGGTGAAATAATAATACCAACTTTTGCAGGAGTTTCAATGAAGAAAGGAAAATGGAGGGAGGCAGAGAGAGAGAGAGAGAGAGAGAGAGAGAGAGAGAGAGAGAGAGAGAGAGAGAGAGAGAGAGAGAGAGAGAGAGAGAGAGAGAGAGAGAGAGAATTTGTGGGAATGATATATCTTGACGTAAAAGGCCAAAGTGTGGAAAGGTAATCATGTGTAGGAAGTTTACAATAATAGCATTTCTACATTATAATTCAAGCCATCCTCGAGCCTCTGTAGATTTTTGAGGTTTCCTGGGTCTGGCCAAACCCCGTGCTGCTGGTACATTTGTTGTCACACGTTTTGGTTATTTGCGGATAGATTAAAAAAATTATAGGGTTATGTAACAATTTAAACTGAATTATTTTAAATATAATAAGGATTTTGTAATTGCAGGGAACACTTAGACAATAACACTGGGAATCGCCTAAGAAAATAAATGATGTAGAAGAGTTCGTATAGTTTTATTCATCTCAAATATAAAAAGAGAAGTGTTGGTGTAAAGCAGTGGTTCTCATACTGGTGCGCGCACCTCTAAGGTTAGCATTAAGGTTAAGATTTCTCAGGACACCAGACAATTGTGTCGTGACGCGGGTTTTAGTCCCGCGAGAAGAATTTCGCAGTGGCAGAATTCGTACTTATTTGTTTTATGTTATTACTTAATATTGTATATTTTCAAAGGAAGTACTATTTTTTTAAGTTGTAAAGTTCTAATTTGCCGTTTTTTTATCTAGCAAATTTGTTTCTATATAATAACTAGACTGCTCTTCTGATCGGCTTGAAACCTTAAAAATTAAGCACCGGCGTATTTTGCTGAGAGAATGTTTTGATTTGATTTTTAACTGCATACGTGCCAATTTTCCCCTTTTTTTTATATAGACATAATTTAAATAGCTACTTGTTTCCATGTGATTATTTATGAATGACTAATACAGTTTACTTTGAACCATCAATGCAGGGACCAGGGGACCAGGGCAATAAAACTTTTTTAGCATTTAGCGGCTTCAGACTCAGTGCTGGTGTTTCCTGGAATATTGTTAGCTGTGAGATATTATAATATCTCTTCTCACTGGCTTTCAACTTTCAGTGTCTTAGTGGAAGGTTTGAATTGGTTTTGGGTTGTGTATGTGCCAATTTGTCATTTTTATTTAAGAATTTTGGACAGCTTCCATGCAATAATTTGTGAATTCCTCTTCTGTTTGGCCCCAAATCTTGAATGTTGATTTTAACTGCACTAGAAACTTATGCTACACTCTGTGCTCTTCATTTTCCGTACATTGAGGTAAAGGAGGGTGGGAAAAATAAACACATAAGCAGTATAATGTGATCCTTTATTGACAACGTTTCGCCCACGCAGTGGGCTTTATCGAGTCTGTGACTCGATAAAGTCCACTGCGTGGGCGAAACGTTGTCAATAAAGGATCACATTATACTGCTTATGTGTTTATTTTTCCATTGTGTCGGTATTTTATACCATTTATTTCCAAAGGAGGGTGGGCTTGTAAGATACAGGGATAACACTATCGGATTATTGGCGTAGAGGGACTGATCTTTTAGAATTCGTTGATTTCTCTCTTGGATCGCGCAGCGACCGAGAAGCATCTACTTCATGTAGTGAGACAGGAAAATTAATCTACTAGCTTTAATTGTGATTTTCATTAAGGTTTAAACCTTAATGAAAATCACAAAATGGTCGGTAGGTTAATTACGCATTATCAAAGAAATTACTTTCATGCTGGTGAAGAGCCTTTGATCCAAGGAGTTGAAGCTACCCTTCTCTTCCTTGAATCAGATCCAGTTTCTTAGGAATAAATCTGGTTACCTTCCATTTCCCAGGCGCTCAGGGGTTTAGTACTTTCCTATGGGTATGATAATGTAGGTGAAACACTCACTTTAATGACGTGTTTGTTGACGGAGAGAACAGTGGCCACTGTTGGTCACAGTGGGCACTGCTGGTCACAGTGGGCACCCAAACACTTATGTTTATTATATGTTAAAGGGTTAGGATCAGAGTGCTTAAGATAAGATTTAAATACACAAAAACTCCATAGATTTATGCAGCATAATACACAATGTCGTCTTGCAAAATACTTTTTCAGACCAATAGCGACCATTCCACTAGAAAAATGTTTTGAGTCACTCTTATGTCTTATACGACAACCTGCGTGAAAACTACGGCCACGAGCGAATTCTTTATCAGCCCACTCTAGTGGTGGGTCAGTGGGAGAGGCGTGGTTGGTCAGCTGTGTAAAAACCTCCGGCGTGTCCCTCCCAGTCACATATATTACAGGGAAAAGACGGATTGCACAGGCTGTGAAAATATAGTGAGATGCGGAATTTACGGCGCTGTTGGGAAAGGACGATGTGACGCGTTTGCCTTAGGGATGTGTTAGTCTTTGTGTGATATATTGAGGGAAGAGGAGGAGGAGGGAGAGTGAGTATGAGCTTACCTTGTTGAGTATCTGTAATATTTCATTTATTTTTTTGTTAAAAGTCTTTATATTCGTTGACCTCTGATGCTGACAAGCGTTTATTAATTGATTTTATGGTACCCCTGCTTTTCATTGGCATTCCTTACTCCAGTAAGTTATTTTATTGTGCAATTACGTCTTAGGCTTTAAAGTATTTTAAGTGTAGATGATTATGAAGACTACACTAGATGCTTATAGCGGTTACAGTAGCTTAAATATTCTGTCATTGCATGAATTTAAAAAAAAAAAACTGATATATCTCTTGCATTGGAAATAGATGCGAGGAAAATAAACTTTAAAGTGAGAAAACACAGTTGTTTTGAAGAGAAATATTATTGGTACCTAATCTTGTTTTAAGTTAATGCACACTGTTGTCTTCCTTATCTTTGATACATTCGCTTCGTTGCACTATGGAACGTTAAGTCGTGTGACATCATTCTTCGTAGATTTTTTTTTTAGCTGTTCCTTCTGTTGTTATTATAAATGACTCTGTTATGCCCGGCAACTTTTATAAGCTCTTCGTTTTTTTTTCTTTTATCGAAATAGACGAAATTTATCTGTGAACAGTGTTATTTTCTGACAGATTTTGTTAATCCTGATGTAACTCACTCTGTGGTATTTGCATAAGACACTTGAGGCAGATTTGTGGTTGTGCGTATCTCAGGAGGAAGAGAAAGTTTAAAAGAAGCTGAACAGCGCCTTGTGCAACTGAACTTTTCATTGTACTCAAATTGGATTTGGTTTTGTTTACACTGAATTGTTAAAAATAATTTTCCTAGTTTACTTGTTATACTTTTTACATTTAATTGTAACTTACCACATAATGATCAAATTTAGCAAAATACGTGTAACCAACATCTGCAGTTTTAATTTTTCCTGCCTTTGGCTCTGATGTTGTCATAGTGGTATAATAATTGAGAAACAGGATCTTCCTACTTAAAAGAATGTTGATCTGGGTTGTATAATTCATTTGATTCTGTAACTCCATTAAACTGGCGTCTTGGTGCCTTATCAAAAATTATGTTTGTGCTTCTGGTTCGTAGTTTTTTTTTTTTTTCGCATGCTTTACCGCCAGCTTCTTAGGGCGTAGTAGTATTTTGCATTTCTTTGCAAACATGCTACTCCAGGAGTCGTGTGCTGGCGCTTTTCTGGCCTAAGAGAATGTGGAGTGCACTTGGCCGTTAGTTAGTCTCTTCATTGCAGAGTTTGGTTCACTTATTACCGTTACTAAAGTTAATACGACAGAATAAAAAAAAAATCGTGTTCGCTCCAAAACTAAAGTGTTTTAGATCGACACGATAAAGGTCTATGAGTTAAAGGTCAATGTTAGAGAATAGGTCAAAAATGAGGTATTAATTGAGCTCAATTCATCTTCACTTGGTTAATGTTGGATAATTTAACGGCTAGGCAACATGTTGGTTCAGTTTACAGAAGAAGATAGTTGAAGCTTTGTTAGTGTACGAAATACGACATAACTCCAGCTTTGGGGTTTTCCACGGGAGCGTTGAGGTCTTGAGACGCAAGAGCCAGGTGAGGGGATAAAGGTGAGGCTAACACAAGCAACATATCCAGTTGTTTCGTGGCTTTACAAAGGTAGGTGATGTGCTAGTCTCTCATGTCCGCTGGTTTGCTCTACAAAATACACTGGCAATTTGTGTTATCCTCCGTGTGGTGGCTGGTAACGTTGATGGTGGGGCCGTCCAGTGGTCATCAGTCACAAGAGATGCATTATTGTGGGAAATCCAGCCCTCTCACTCTGATGGTTTGTGACTTTTTTATAGATGAGCACGCACACAAGCAAGCACGCACACAAGCAAGCACGCACACAAGCAAGCACGCACACAAGCAAGCACGCAAGTGCATAGGCGCACATTCACATACACAGACATATACAGACCCACGCACATACGCAGGCGCGGGCACACACACACACACACACACAAATAAATATATATATATATATATATATATATATATATATATATATATATATCCTGTACACACATATACATACACACACACACATACACACACTTATTTTAATCGTAAAAGACAAGTATATTGTAGGTAAATATTCAAACTTCTGGTAGCTTTTTTTTTTTTTTTTAAATCCTCAAATCGTATTATGAGAATTACGATATTGGTATTACTTTCTATTATTACGCGGGTGCGTTTTCGCCTGCATTGAAATGAGATGGTTTTCTCACCATGCGCGGCGGATATCGAAATTCCATATTCCTTGTCCGGGAGGCTGGGACACACAGTATTGACCCACATTTCTCAGGCCAATACCAGGTCGCGCGCCCCGGCACTCCATGGTACTTCCATCATGGGTTATGTGGCTCTTACTGCTTTGTGCGTGTAACTAAAAAAAAAAGTTATGAAATGCTGGTCGACGTTCATAATATAAATTATATTTTTTTTAGTTTGTATGATATTCATTTTGGACAAGTCGATCGGTGGGTATAAAGACACTTGATGCAGAGGAATACGTTTTTAGATTTCGTTTCGCTCATGATTGATCTTCGTAACGTGAGACTTGATGAAGCACATTCCTCTTATATATATATATATATATATATATATATATATATATATATATATATATATACGTATGTCGTGCCGATTAGGTAAAACTGGTCAATTAGCAAGAACTCATCTAAAATTAAATCCTTTCTAAAATTTTCTCTTATACGTTTAAAGATATATTTTTTTCATTTATGTTAATGTAAGAATTTATAATTTTGTACCAAGAGAAACTTTGAAAACCTACCTAACCTTATTACAACAAGCGCAATTTAATTTAGCCTAACCCAACTAAATATATTTTAGATACGTTAACATTAATTTAATAATAAACAAACACAATGAAATATATTTTTTTCGTTATGTTCAGAATGATTTTGGCGAAATTATTGCATACACAAATTTTCACTTGTCTTATATGGCAAGGTGAGCGTTGCTATTTAAGCCAAAATCGCAAGTTTTACCTAATCGGCATGACATATATATATATATATATATATATATATATATATATATATATATATATATATATATATATATATATATATATATATATATATTTCAAGACAACCACTATGAAAAAATATAGGAATTCCAAGCGCATTCGTGACTACTCACATTATCAAGGAACTATAAAACAAAACATAAACAAGAAGGCTTATAAAGGGGCAAGACTACACCTCACAGTCACATCATACTAACGAAGACCACACCTCACAGTAGCGTAACATCGCCCGACTCTGTGAAGAGGACCTGAAACTCTACCCAAGCATTAAGATTTGTTCAATTTAGCATTAAATTCTTCTCAAATTTTATTAATTATCAATGAATTCAATTTATATAAACCAAAAGAATTATTCATATTATTTTCAAAACTGCTTTTAATGAAACATGATTCTATTATATTCCTCTCAACCATGGACTTGCTTAATACAACTTTCTCAGCATTTTGAAAATCAATTGGATGGTTAAAATCTCTCACATGAATAAATAAAGCATTAGAATCTTGTCCAGTTCTAATGCTATATTTATGTTGTTTTAATCTTAGTTCAAGACTTTTACTAGTTTGACAGTAATAAACTTTATCGCATATTTTACAAAGAATCTTATAGACACATCCGTCAGCATTTTGAGGGGAATTTTTTATCAAAATTTTTTTTACTGTATCAAGATTTTTAAATACAACTTTGATATTAAAATTCTTAAGAAAGGAAGGCATATCAACCAAGTTTTCATGGTAAGGGAGAACCAACATATTTTTAGTTGAATAGGGTTGGTTGTCCCTTTTTGGCCTGTAAAAAGTATTTCTAGCTATTTAAAAAAAAATTATCAATTACGTTTCTTGGGTATTTTAAATCATTAGCTATTTCATAAATTTTAGAGATTTCTTCATCTATGAACTCTGGACTACAAATACGTAAAGCTCTCAAAAACATTGAAGAGAAAACCGACACTTTAACTCTATCTTGATGTGAAGAATAATAGTGTACATAGGAACAATTATTTGTAGGTTTTCTGTAAATTTTAAATTTAAAATCAATGTTACCCTTAATAATTAAAACATCTAGGAAAGGCAACCAACCTTATTCAACTAAAAATATGTTGGTTCTCCCTTACCATGAAAACTTGGTTGATATACCTTCCTTTCTTAAGAATTTTAATATAAATATTGTATTTAAAAATCTTGATACAGTAAAAAAAACTTTTGATAAAAATTCCCAAAATGCTGACGGATGTCTATAAGAATCCTTGTAAAATATGCGATAAAGTTATTACGGTCAAACTGGATATATATATATATATATATATATATATATATATATATATATATATATATATATATATATATATATATATATATATATATATATATATATATATATATATATATATATATATATATATATATATATATATATATATATATATATATATATATATATCCTAGGTAGTAGGTTGGTAGACAGCAACCGCCCAGGGAGGTACTACCGTCCTGCCAAGTGAGTGTAAAACGAAAGCCTGTAATTGTTTTACATGATGGTAGGATTGCTGGTGTCTTTTTTCTGTCTCATAAACATGCAAGATTTCAGGTACATCTTGCTACTTCTACTTACACTTAGGTCACACTACACATTCATGTACAAGCATAAATATACACACCCCTCTGGGTTTTCTTCTATTTTCTTACTAGTTCTTGTTCTTATTTCCTCTTATCTCCATGGGGAAGTGGAACAGAATTCTTCCTCCGTAAGCCATGCGTGTCGTAAGAGGCGCCTAAAATGCCTGGAGCAAGGGGCTAGTAACCCCTTCTCCTGAATAAATTACTAAATGTAAAAGGAGAAACTTTCGTTTTTCCTTTTGGGCCACCCTGCCTCGGTGGGAAACGGCTGACGTGTTGAAAGAAAGGAATATATATATATATATATATATATATATATCATATATATATCATATATATATATATATATATATATATATATATATATATATATATATATATATATATATATATCATATATATCATATACATAATATATATATATCATATATAATATATATATATATATATATATAATATAATATATATATATATATATATATATATATATATATATATATATATATATATGCTAGGAATTCGCAAGAGCAGGCGAAATATTCACAAACACTGATCTCTGGCCGACGGAGACTCGAACCTAGCATTGTAAAAATCTCTAGTTGTGTCGATGCATGCAGGGGATGAGATGAAAAGCTGTAAGCCTTCCTGCCTGAAAGCTGGCTGCCTTGGAATAACGTCTAGCGAAAGCTGGATGCCAAGGTATTGGACCAGTGTGGTACGGTCGGTAAAGCACTGCGTACCTTGTCATGAGGTTCGTAGGTTCGAGTCTCCGTCGGCCAGAGATCAGTGTTTGTGAATATATATATATATATATATATATATATATATATATATATATATATATATATATATATATATCAGAGAAAGATCGCAGTCAGCAGGACTCGATACTGCCTCTGAGACGGACAAGATTCGAAGGCAACTAACTCTCTTGACCACCTGCCTAGGAACCTTGTCCGTCTCAGAGGCAGTATCGAGTCCTGCTGACTGCGATCTTTCTCTGTATATACCCGCTTGTTTCTGCGTGGTGCATTGATATAAAAATCGCTTGAGAGGTCAGAGCATACAGAAAGAGATTGAAATAGCTTGAATCCATGCTTGAGGCTCACTGACGTGCCCAGGCTGGGAAAGAAACATGGCTTCTGAACCAGGATACCCATCTTATGTGGCATTCGTGGCTGAGTGGATGAGAGCGCTGCCTGGGAATTTGGACCGTCTCAGTAACAGTATCGAGTCCTGCTGACTGCGATCTTTCTCTGTATATACCAGCTTATTTCTGCGTGTTGCATTGATATAAAAATCGCTTGAGATGTAAAAATATGCAGGAGATTGAAATAGCTTGAAAGACTTAATTTTAAATGAGTTCTTGCTAATTGTCCAATTTTACTTATTCGGCACGACATATATATATATATATATATATATATATATATATATATATATGTCGTGCCAAAATATTTAAATATTCTTTAAGTAGGCAAAATTTTTTTTTGAAATTTGACTTAGGTATTTAGAATGAATATACATATTAGTATATAGGTATTTTGTTTAGTATTTTTATTAAAAGGTTTAATAGATTTATTAAGGAGTTTGGTGAAGTAAAGGAATTCGGCAAAAGGTGTTACCGCCTGTTTATCAAATACATGTCAGTGTTACGGCCCCCTATCTAACACGGCTGTTAGGTAGTATACCTGCCGTCCTGTGACGTAATCAAACGTGATGTTTGACTGACGAGCCGACTGGACCGACAGTTTCAACCAGACTCTTCCCTATTCAACACTGGAGAGTTCACCAGCTCCCTGATACACTACTGGAGTTCGCCAGGCAGACCTGCTTGAGAGTTGTAGACTCTCGCAGTGTGGTGCTGGTGACAGGTCTACAGTGTTCCAGTGCTGAGAGAACTGGAAGTTCTATCCTCTCTAGACCGTGTTACTCGAAAGCAACTCTGTACTTGTGATGTTTGCAAGGCCAAGTACAGTGATGGTGTTCTCTTCCTGCTTGATATGAGGACACTGTAATGAGGATAGTGGCAAGTAAGGTCACCAGAATTACCTACTGGTTTTCATTGTACCTGCGACTATGTACCTGAGATTGTTTACCCGGAGATTGTTACCCGGAGTGTCAGGTATTCAGTGGTGCATCCAGAGAGTTTGTGACGGTGGCACGACACAAGTTAAGAGTCATGTATTTGGTGTGTCATAACGCGGTGCACAGGTTTTATTAGAGATGGGTTCATGATGTAGTGGGCGTGCCATGTGGCACAGAGAAGGTGTCGTGTGACACAGCGATGGAGTCTTATGGTACAGGGAGATCGGGTGTCGTGGAACCCCGTAAGCGTGCCATAAGACAGAGATAAGGGTGTCTGAGGACACGGTGGAGAAGGAGTATCATGACGAGGTATGGTAGTGTCCTGCGTGACACTTGAAGATGGCAGCCACTTGATAAGCACTCAGTATATGATTTTACTTGTGGTATTTTAGTGTACTATGATTTTTTGTGTATATAAATGTTTTTACACAAATTATAAGATTATATGTTTTTATTCAGATTATATGTTTTTATATTAATAATATAATATAATAAATATTGAAAATCTGATATTTTACTTAGTATCCCAAACAGTCGTTTATTACAAATGGTTATTTATTTTGTAATATGCATATTACAAAATAAATAACCATTTGTAATAAACGACTGTTTGGGATACTAAGTAAAATATCAGATTTTCAATATTTATTATATTATATTATTAATATAAAAACATATAATCTGAATAAAAACATATAATCTTATAATTTGTGTAAAAACATTTATATACACAAAAAATCATAGTACACTAAAATACCACAAGTAAAATCCGAATGGCCTGTGGGTCGAGTCGAGTGCCCAGGGAGGAATTGGGAACGGCTAGAAGGAAATCTCCTGAGTGTGGTGCCTTCACCGCTAGGAGACGAGCTTTGTCCTTTCTTGAAGCGTTGGTGAGCATTGTGTTGGCAATTTTTTCCATGATCGGTTTGTCCCAGTGGGACTGTTTGTGCTCTTTGGGAGGGGCTGGTCTACTGGATGAGTCTGCAGTCTGCAAGGGTGTCCCACTGCACGGGTGCTTCAATGAACCTGGGGTCTTGAGCTCCCACCACCTCTCTCGCTCTCTCTCTCTCTCTCTCTCTTTTATATATATATATATATATATATATATATATATATATATATATATATATATATATATATATATATATATATATATATATATATATATATATATATATATATGCAAAAAGATCACAGTAATCAGGTGATATCAAAATATGCAAGACAACCACTATGAAAAAATAGAGGAATTCCAAGCGCTTTCGTGACTATTCACATTATCAAGGAACTATAGAAGGAAACATGACAAGAGGACTTATATAAGGGGCAAGACTACACCTCACAGTCACATCACACTAACAAAGACAACACCTCACAGTAGCGTAACATCGCACGACTCTGTGAAGAGGAAAATAAGAAAGGACCTGAAACTCTTCCCAAGAATTAAGATTAGTTCAATTTATCATTAAATTCTTCCCAAATTTTATTAATGATAAAAGAATCCAATTTATATAAACCAAAAGAAATATTCATATTATTTTCAAAACTGCTTTTAATGAAACATGATTCTATTATATTCCTCTCAACCATGGACTTGCTTGATACAACCTTCTCAGCATTTTGAAAATCAATTGGATGGTTAAAATCTCTCACATGAATAAATAGAGCATTAGAATCTTGTCCAGTTCTAATGCTATATTTATGTTGTTTTAATCTTAGTTCAAGACTTTTACCAGTTTGACCATAATAAACTTTATCGCATATTTTACAGTGAAACTAATAGACACATCCGTCAGCATTTTGGGGGGAATTTTTTATCAAAAGTCTTTTTACTGTATCAGGATTTTTAAATGCAACTTTGATATTAAAATTCTTAAGAAAAGAAGGCATATCAACCAAGTTTTCATGGTAAGGGAGAACCTACATATTTTTGGTTGAATAAGGTTGGTTGTCCCTTTTGGGATTGTAAAAAGTATTCCTAGCTATTTTAAAAGATTTATCAATTATGTTTCTAGGGTATTTTAAATCATTAGCTATTTCATAAATTTTAGAGATTTCTTCATCTATGAACTCTGGACTACAAATACGTAAAGCTCTCAAAAACATTGAAGAAAAAACCGACACTTTAACTCTAAAATGCTGACGGATGTGTCTATAAGATTCCCTGTAAAATATGCGATAAAGTTTATTATGGTCAAACTGGTAAAAGTCTTGAACTAAGATTAAAACAACATAAATATAGCATTAGAACTGGACAAGATTCTAATGCTCTATTTATTCATGTGAGAGATTTTAACCATCCAATTGATTTTCAAAATGCTGAGAAGGTTGTATCAAGCAAGTCCATGGTTGAGAGGAATATAATAGAATCATGTTTCATTAAAAGCAGTTTTGAAAATAATATGAATATTTCTTTTGGTTTATATAAATTGGATTCTTTTATCATTAATAAAATTTGGGAAGAATTTAATGATAAATTGAACTAATCTTAATTCTTGGGAAGAGTTTCAGGTCCTTTCTTATTTTCCTCTTCACAGAGTCGTGCGATGTTACGCTACTGTGAGGTGTAGTCTTTGTTAGTGTGATGTGACTGTGAGGTGTAGTCTTGCCCCTTATATATGCCCTTCTTGTCATGTTTCCTTCTATAGTTCCTTGATAATGTGAATAGTCACGTAAAGTGGATTCTCTATTTTTTCATATGTTATTTCATATAAATATATATATATATATATATATATATATATATATATATATATATTCCGATACTAATGTGTCTGCGATTATATTTCTTTATCGTTGCTCTTTTCATGAACACCTTTTTCCCACATTGACAGGTGTTCCTTCTTTGGTCTTTCATATTTTTAACCGTCTTATTAGTTTGTTGACGTGTGTGTTCATGTTTCGGCATCTGTGTTGGATTTCGGGCTTTGTCCTAAGTTTCGGTCTTAGTTCTATTCTTCAGTCATTGTCCTCTGTTTAGGGTTTTGAGTGGTCAGTTAGTCAACAGAGCGCAGTGCATCAGCAGAGGTTGTGTTGTGATGAAGACGAGTGATCGCCTCCCCCTGTTCCCATGTTTCCCACAGTCAGCGGGGGGCTGGCTAGGCCTAAGCCGTAAATAAGGGTAATGGCAGTGGTGCCACACCCTCGTTAGCTGACTGTCTTCCATCCCTGATTCACTGTTGCCAGCTGCACTTACTTTATTTAATAATAGTAATAATAATGAGAAAAATAATAGAATATAAAATAGAGTAATAATTATAACTGTAATAATAAAAGTATAACTGTGAGCCAACAAGTGGAGGAAAAAATTATATTAAAGGGAGACCTTTTATTTTTACAGTTTTTCTTATAAAGCCTCTTGTGGGTGAAATGATATTGACTAATAACAAAAGGTCTCATGTTTTGCTACAAGTGTCTGTTTAAATAATAATAATAATAATTATTTTATTTTATTAACACATCAGCCGATTCCCACCAAGGCAGGGTGGCCCGAAAAAGAAAAACTTTCATCATCATTCATTCCATCACTGTCTTGCCAGAAGGGTGCTTTACACTACAGTTATAAAACTGCAACATTAACACCCTCCTTCAGAGTGCCGGCACTGTACTTCCCATCTCCAGAACTCAAGTCCGGCCTGCCGGTTTCCTGAATCCTTCATAAATGTTACTTTGCTCACACTCCAACAGCACGTCAAGTATTAAAAACCATATGCCTCCATTCACTCCTATCAAATACGCTCACACATGCTTGCTGGAAGTCCAAGCCCCTCGCACACAAAACTTCCTTTACCCCCTCCCTCCAACCTTTCCTAGGCCGACCCCTACCCCTCCTTCCCTCCACTACAGATTTATACACTCTCGAAGTCACTCTGTCTCGTTCCATTCTCTCTACATGTCCAAACCACCTCAACAACCCCTCCTCAGCTCTCTGGACAATCGTTTTGGTAATCCGCACCTCCTCCTAATTTCCAAACTCCGAATTCTCTGCATTATATTCACACCACACATTGACCTCAGACATGACATCTCCACTGCCTCCAGCCTTCTCCTCGTTGCAACATTCATCACCCATGCTTCACACCCATATAAGAGCGTTGGTATAACTATACTCTCATACATTCCCTCTTTACTTCCATGGACAAGGTTCTTTGTCTCCACAGACTCCGAAGTGCTCCACTCACCCTTTTCCCCTCATCAATTCTATGATTCACCTCATCCTTCATAGACCCATCCGCCGACATGTCCACTCCCAAATATCTGAATACATTCACCTCCTCCATACTCTCTCCCTCCAATCTGATATCCAATCTTTCGTCACCTATTCTTTTTGTTATCCTCATCACCTTACTCTTTCCTATATTCACTTTCAATTTTCTTCTTTTACACACCCTACCAAATTCATCCACCAACCTCTGCAACTTCTCTTCAGAATCTCCCAAAAGCACAGTGTCATCAGCAAATAATAATAATAATAATAATAATAATAATAATGGACGTAAAAGGTATAACATAGGCACAAGATACAAAAAAGACACAAACAGAATAAAAACTTCATGAAGACTGTTTTTACTTGGAATACCAACCAGGAGAGATCAATTTTTTTTAAAGTCTATACAGAGTACATATTCGCAGTTTTATATATATTATCTATAGATCTGAATAAGCTTGTCCTCTCCTAGGTAAGTCTCCAAGCGATACTTCCTTTTAGTGTTAATTCTGTCTTTGGCTTCATTATGCAGTAATAATGAAATAATACAATAATATACTCACGTTTAGTTATTCATTTATAATATGAATTATGGAGAATAAACTTAGGATAACTTCTAAAAGTCAGTGTGACTTCTTTAATTTTTCCTCCTGTGCGCGTTTGAATTTAAAATATAATTTTACATATATATACAAAGATAGATTTTCTCTGTTTTTGGCAGAATACTCTCTTCTGCCATCAGGGTTTACAGAAAATTGGGGCAGGTGGTTAGTAGACATCACTTATCTAGGGATGTACTGCTGTTCTGCCATACGGCTGTGAAGTGGAAACCGGCAAAATGTTTTTCAGTCTGTCAGAATTACTGTTTAATGTCTCATGAGCGTATAAGATGACTAATGAATTAAAAAGAAACTTGACTTATATTAAGTATACGCTTTCCTTTTCTGAGTTTTCCTTAAAAGCTTTTATTCTTTTAATATTTCCTTTCCAGTTTAGAACATCTGGTTTGAGATCGGGTCGCGGGGGCGATGTGTGTGTGTGTTACTCTACTCCTCTGATAGACGTGACGTTCTGGGCTTCATCTATCTTTTCAAACTGGTTATACGGGAAATAAATTTGTGACAGCGTTGCTAGTGATTTCCGCATGAACGTTGGCAGCGTGTAGCCTGGGTCCCGAGGGGCCTTACGACTCAAGTTATGACCCGAGGGGAGCTACAACTCTCTTTTTAGGGACATAACGTGGATTTGACTCTCCTTTTTACGTCTCCGACAATGCGACCGACGCACTAACAGAAATTCCAGTTATCCGGAGGACGATTCCGAGGGAGGGGACGGTGAGCCCAGACGTGTGTGGAAGGGTCGTGTAGTTGACAACTGGCATCGTGGGGCCAAGAGCGTGCTGCACTAGTCAGGCAGTAGGTAGGGGCAGTGTGTCCCTGTTGTACTGTCAACTCACATGTGTAGACTTGGCGTTGCCGCTGATGGGATTTTTTTTTTTCACGTGTGTAAGGCCTCTAGTAGTTTATTTTTAGTTGGTATTACAAATAAGAAAGGTCAGACATGTTTGAGAAAAGACAAGAAATTAGGTACATCATCAATATTGTACCATCTTATGGTATTTGCACTATGGGAACAAAAGCTAGCAAGGTTTTCCCTGCTATATTCCATTACACAGGATGGGTTACAAACTGGAGGCGTAAAGACGACTAGCAGTGACATAAAGATCCTAATAACAGTCAAGACCCACAAGGACTTGACTACAATTAGTGTCTTTATAACCACAGGACAGGTTACATACATGAAGTAATGAACTATGACATCCTGACATGGGAGACTTCAGTAGGGAGACAAAATATCATTCCATTGAGTTCAGTAACTAACGCAGCTTTAAAGGTTGTGTGGGAACTTTGTTAGGGTGAAGGGAAAGTGGGGGGGGGGAGGGTGGCTTGATACTGGTGATGGGCTTTTGATCCAGCAAAATGGTTATCCTCCCATTCCTCGGATTAAGCCTGAATACCCACACAATAGCATTATCCTAGCGATGTATGGTTTTTATTTGTAGGTGTCTGGAATGAATTTTCAAGTAGATTCACTTTTGATTTACAAGAGTTGAGGGCAGTAAGTCCCTGAGTAGTGGTAGTAGTAGAAGCTGCAGCAGCAGCAGCGATAAGGATAATAATATATTTTTATTATTATTACTGATACTTCTGGCGTTAAATGTTTTTGACTGAGAGATAATGTATGATTAGCACCTTATCTCTGGGCATAGATAGCCTACCTGTCTTTGTACGTTGCCTGTGAGTGCCCGTGGCTGTATATGCTGCTGTTGTTTTGCGGGTCGGTGACTATGTGCGGATCCGGGCTCTCTCTCTCTCTCTCTCTCTCTCTCTCTCTCTCTCTCTCTCTCTCTCTCTCTCTCTCTCTCTCTCTCTCTCTCTCTCTCTCTCTCTCTCTGTGCGTCTGTGACTTTTGGCAAAAAACAAATCCAAGCTAATCTTTGCTTCGGCGTACGAAAAGCCAGAAAAACAGAGAAGTATTTTAGAGTAAGCAAACACCAGAGTGCTGACAAGGAGTGTTTACATAGCTATGTGCGACAATGAATAAAAAAACAAGTAGCCGTGAAGAGAAACGCAGCGAGCTCAACCAAAGTCGGAGAAAGAGAGTCAAGCAGGAAGTGATACAAACACCGCCACCCATCCTTATTTTAAACAACTGGGTACACCCTCAGTGTATGGCTACTCTACTCTGTATGGTAATTGCATTGTGCAAACAAAAGCTGCCCGCGTTTTCCACCATATTCTACAACACAGGTTGGGCTGCGTGCATGAGGTAGTGAAAGTCGTCAACCTGAGTTTCAAATTTTCAAATTCAAATTCTTTATTTCATGTAATACAAGGTGTGGGGTACTTACAGTTATACATTAAAGTTGATATTACAAGATGGCCAATAATATGCCTAGGCTTTTCAGGCAGTCTTATGATAGGTTTTACTCAATAGCTACACAATGAATATACAGATTGTAAGGTTAGGTTAGGTTAGGTTTACAAAATTTAGGTACTGGATTTTAAACATTGAGAATTTAACAATTAGTATAAGAAGTTAGCAATTAGTTTATATATTAATGATAAAGGTGATATATTGGCATAATATAGTTTCTATATTGGAGTGTCTTAGGCAAACTTATGACTAGCTTAAGTATTATGAAGCAATAGTTGTATTAGAATTTTGGTTAGAACTGTGCAAATTAAGGGGAATGAGGGCGATGAGGATATTGTCTCGTATCCCATTTTGGTCCCAAACTTATACACCGAAATTGCTACCAAATCAAGAACCTTGACAGACAGTGCAAGATACCTCCAATGAAAAGCAGAGAAACAAGTGTTAAGGGACTATGACTCAACACCCTCCCTCCATTCATATGGGGGATTACCAACAGTCCCCTAGCTGTATTCAAGAGGAAACTCGACAGTTCTAATCAGCCGCGTTATGGTGCACAAGTTGGGTTACTGGTGGCTGTCACTAACAGCTTGCTCGATCAGGCTAGCAACCAGGCCTCGTCTGAGACCGGGTCACGGGGATGGTGACTTCCGGAAGCGACTTCAGGCAATCTCTGGTTTTTCTCCGGTAAAGTTGGAGATATTATTACATGGATATTACCATCTCACAACAGCCTATTTTAACACACGAAGGGGAAATTGTAATTTATTAGAATACCGAGACAGAGGGAGGAAAGACAGTAGTGGGAGGGAAGCAAAATAAGAGGAATTATTAGTAAAATAAACTGATGAATATATTTCTTTGTTTAAAATATAGAAGATAGAGAGGAATAACACAGAACAGGAGCTGCCCGTAAAATCACACTTTCGAATCCTGCGGCCAGTGTCCAACCCTCTATCCGTGTCATACCTGAGGGCAATATAGCCTGCCGCCTCTCTCTCTCTCTCTCTCTCTCTCTCTCTCTCTCTCTCTCTCTCTCTCTCTCTCTCTCTCTCTCTCTCTCTCTCTCTCTCTCTCTCTCTGTCTCTCTCTCTCTCGTGAAAATGACTTTGATATTTAAACGTGATTCTCCATCTTTCATTTTTTAATGTAAACAAACTTAGTAGAGCCCTTTTTTATTGAACGTTTAGCAATAAATAGGACTTTATCAGGTCTTTAGAAAATCCACACACAAATCTTGTATATATATCGTGATACCGGAGGGCGGGGTCGGCTACTTGTCATTCATTTCACCTTTCATTTTGTGCATATGTGCTTATGTTTGTTTATGTATGTATCTTCTTGTTTGCATATTATTTTTAAACTTGTGTTTGTTAGCCGTCTCGTGGAGGCATTCATGGCCAGTGGAAATATTTCTGCCTTTTGTTTATTCTCTGTAGGACAGCTCTTCATTTTTCATGCGTCAGAGATGTGTGACTACTTTAATAACCCTGGGGAAGATGGCCCGCCTCGGTCTTAATGGCTTATCCCGGGTACTGCCACCGCTCCGTTTACCATCAAAGACCCTGCATAAGCTATGACAACACCACGATCCTCTACTGTGAGACACTCCACGCTTAGGTTGTCACAAACTCGGGCCAATATGCACACATTTAGGTTGTCCCTCATGCACTTAGGTTGTCACCGACACAGACCTAAATTCACACACAGGTTTATTCCAGACCACTTTTAGTCACATACTCAGGTTGTCACACGGTACAGCATTTCCTAACACCCTCAGGCTGCAACATAGTACTACATTCCCCACACACACTTAGGTTGTCACAGTGCTACATTCACACACACTTAGGTTGTCACAGTGCTACATTCACACACACTTAGGTTGTCACAGTGCTACATTCACACACACTTAGGTTGTCACAGTGCTACATTCACACACACTTAGGTTGTCACAGTGCTACATTCACACACACTTAGGTTGTCACAGTGCTACATTCACACACACTTAGGTTGTCACAGTACTACATTCACACACACACTTAGGTTGTCACAGTGCTACATTCACACACACTTAGGTTGTCACAGTGCTACATTCACACACACTTAGGTTGTCACAGTACTACATTCCCCACACAACTAGGTTGTCACAGTGCTACATTCACAACACTTTGGTTGTCACAGTGCTACATTCACACACTTAGGTTGTCACAGTGCTCATTCACACCATTAGGTTGTCACAGTACTACATTCACACACCACTTAGGTTGTCACAGTGCTACATTCACACACACTTAGGTTGTCACAGTGCTACATTCACATACACTTGGTTGTCACAGTGCTACATTCACACAACTAGGTTGTCACAGTACTACATTCACACACACACTTAGGTTGTCGAGTGCTACATTCCACACTTAGGTTGTCCAGTGCTACATTCACACACTTAGGTTGTCACAGTACTACATTCCCCACACACACTTAGGTTGTCACAGTGCTACATTCCACACACTTAGGTTGTCACAGTCTACATTGCACACACTAGGTTGTCACAGTACTACATTCCCCACACATAGGTTGTCACAGTGCTACATTCACACACATTAGGTTGTCACAGTGCTACATCACACACTTAGGTTGTCACAGTGCTACATTCACACACACTAGGTTGTCACAGTGCTACATTACACACACTTTGGTTGTCACAGTACTCATTCACACACACTTAGGTTGTCACAGTGCTACATTCACACACATTAGGTTGTCACAGTGCTACATTCACACACTTAGGTTGTCACAGTGCTACATTCACACACACTTAGGTTGTCACAGTGCTACATTCACACACACTTAGGTTGTCACAGTACTACATTCACACACACACTTAGGTTGTCACAGTGCTACATTCACACACACTTAGGTTGTCACAGTGCTACATTCACACACACACTCTCAGGTTGTCACAGTACTACATTCACACACACAGGTTATCACAGTACTACATTCACACACACACTCAGGTTGTCACAGTATTACATTCCCCACACACTCAGGTTGTCACAGTATTACATTCACACACACACTCAGGTTGTCACAGTATTACATTCACACACACACTCAGGTTGTCACAGTATTACATTCACACACACTCAGGTTGTCACAGTATTACATTCACACACACACTCAGGTTGTCACAGTATTACATTCACACACACACTCAGGTTGTCACAGTATTACATTCACATACACACTCAGGTTGTTACGGTACAACTTTCCCACATACACTTAGTTTGTCACACACTCAGACTTGTATTCATAAACACTAGCTGCCACATTCTCAGACTTATATTCATACACACCCATGTTGTCGCACACTCTGACCTACCTTCACACACCCTACATTAACTCAGCACTCGAGGACAATAGCGTCCACGCTCAAAACTTCCTGGATTTAAAGCTGTGGTGCCACTTTAAATCGCATTTACAAACTAGTCATACTTTCTTCACCCTCGTCACTAGAGACTGCGGGAGGAAAAGATTTTTCACTCTTGTGTTTTCTCCCCACCGGGTTGGGCAGTTAAGAAGACATAATTGCCCACTTGGTAGTTAGCGGACTGGGGGGGAAAGATGGTAACTATTTGGCCCACTGTTGGTCCATGGATACGTGGGGGTTTTGTGGCGTCGTGATGACGCCAACATGATGTTTTTACAAGACGTCATGAGCAGTTTGCGCCAGTGCTTCCTCATCCACACATCCTCCAAAACGACTTTCGTTTTTTTTTTTTACTCGTTTACGTATATTTATTTTTTAACAATCTAATATCTCCCAAAATGTATTAGTTGTTACGTTTACCATAATTTCCAAAATTTACATATTTTTAAGCTCCAAAACCAGATTAAATAAATAGGGATAACCGCAACGGCAATAGACCATGACCTTATTATTTTATTTATTATACTAGTGGGGAAGCGTTAAACATGTACGTCTAGGTTAAGTTATCTGTAGTTGATTTCGGGCGTCATCAACCCATGGGGCTCGGTCCCAGATCAGGCCTTCTGGGTGCTAGCCTGATCGACTTGGTTGTTGGAGACGGCCGCACGCAGACCAACATACGCACCCTCTTGAAGGCAGCTATGGATCATCCAGTGCATGGGGAATGGTTTGATCCAAGAAACTGGAGGGTCGAACCAATTACCCTGATCAAGAATTCTTCACCAGCATCATGTCATATTCCTTGACGTGGGAAAGACGACTTAAACCATAGGAAACACAACGTTGGTTATGCGAAGTGCAAGAATGTGCCCTTGAAGGCTGAGTCTTTCCTTCTCGACCATATTATCTCACCCCATACTGTAAATTCTTCTTCACATGATAATAACGACGTTAACGAATCATTTTGTCAGCCTAAAGTGTCATCATGTTGTTTAGTGCAAGATAATTGCAAATGACTGCCTACTAAAAATGTCATAATCTTCTTCATCGTTTACATCTTGGGAAAAAAATGCTGTTTATTTTTAATTCCGACCCGAGGTCTTGTTGGTAGGCTGTGTTTACAGTGTGCTTCATGTTATACTATACCCCAGCATGAACTGATAGTTTTGTGAACTGTGGTGTTGTTGGCAGGTTGATCTTGAGGGCAGTAAGTTACTATTTTGTCCTAGGTACTTGTCGATTAGACACTAGGCCTGTTGTATATGCGTGCATGTGTGTGTGTATGTTATGATACCATTTTGTTCTAGGCACATGTCCATTAGACACTAAGCCTGTTGTATATGCGTGCGTGTGTGTGTGTGTGTGTGTGTGTGTACTCACCTAGTTGTGGTTGCAAGGGTCAAGTCACAGCTCCTGGATCCGCCTCTTCACTGGCCGCTACTAGGTCACTCTTCCTACTCCATGAGCTTATGAGCTTTATCATACCTCTTCTTAAAGCTATATATGGATCCTGCCTCCACTACATCACTTCCCAGACTATTCCACTTCCCAACAACTCTGTGACTGAAGAAATACTTTCTAACATCCTTGTGATTCATCCTAGTCTTCAACTTCCAGTTGTGATCCCTTGTTGCTGTGTCCCATCTCTGGAACATCTGTCTCTCTCCACCTTATCGATTCCTCTCAGTATTTTATATGTTGTTATCATATCCTCCCTATCTTTCCTGTCCTCCAGTGTCGTCAGGTCGATTTACCTTAACTTCTTCTCGTAGGACATACCCCTTAGCTCCGGGACTAGTCTTGTTGCAAACTTTTGCACTTTCTCTAGTTTCCTTATGCTTGGCTAAGTGTTGGTTCCAAAATGGTGCTGCATACTCCAATATGGGCCTAACGTACACAGTGTACAGGGTCCTGAACGATTCCTTATTAAGATGTCGGAACGCTGTTCTTAGATTTGCTAGGCGCCCGTATGCTGCAGCAGTTATTTGGTTGATGTGCGCCTCAGTAGATGTGTCCGGTGTTATACTCATTCAAGATCCTTTTCCTTGAGTGAGGTTTGTAGTCTCTGGCCTCCTAGACTGTACTCCGTCTGCGGTTTTCTTTCCCCTTTGCGGTGTGATTAGTGTTGAGGGTCTTGAGGGCAGTGTGGTGGTCAGTGTGTTGGTGTTATAGACAGTGTTGTTGGTGGCATGGACAGTGTTGAGAGCAGTATGTTGATGGAGAGGGCAGTGTGTTTTGGGTGACGTGGGAGACGGGCCTTGAGGAGGTTGAGGTTGTCATCAGTGAGGTCTCGTTACTTGGTGTTCCTGCATTCTGGTTGTTACTAGGTGTTCCTGCATTCTGGTTGTTACTAGGTGTTCTCTGCACTCTGGCTGTTACTAGGTGTTCCCTGCATTGGCTGTTACTAGGTGTTCTTTGCACTCTGGTTGTTACTAGGTGTTACCTGAACTCCGGCTGTTACTAGGTGTTACCTGAACTCCGGCTGTTACTAGGTGTTCCCTTCACTCTGGCTGTTTCTTGGTGTTCCTTACACTGGCTGTTGCTGGCCCGCGGTGGCTTGCTTGATCTGGATGCTCCCACGCTGGTTCATCAAGCCTCTCGTGTTGCTTCTGTAAACCTTCACTCATCTTGATGCGTTTAAAATTATTTAATTTGCTGAGCTGCTCTACTTTGTACTCGCGACTGTTTTGGTATCAAAGCCTCCGCACAGCTTTGCTTTAAAGTCCCCTATCTTGTTTTAATTGTCTGAAGAACGTGAGTCTATCAGATGACCTGGAGTACTAGTCGTTGCAGTACACAAATAACCCGCACACAGATGAAAATTATGACGACGTTTCAGTCCGACTAGGACCATTAACTAGTCACTAGTTAATGGTCCAATTCGGACCGGAACGTCATAATTGTCTTACTCCCATGTGCGGGATATTTGTGTATTCCAGCCACGGTATTGCGGTTTCTAGTCGTAGCAGGTAATTTAGTAGTATTTGCAGGTGAAAGGCTCCACCACCACCAACAGAGCCACCATTATTAGAATCAGTAACAACAGAGCCATCAACAACAGCCGTTAAATAAACAGAAGACTAATAACAGCTGCCACGAAACAAAATGTCGCTGCAAAACCAACCGAAGCGACAGAAACAGCAGCAGAAGCAGCAGCACTTCCACCACCACGACTAACACCAGTAGCAAAATCGTTGCGTACATTTTATTACCCGTGTTGAGAGTAGGGGGGGGTATCATGTGCCACTGTGCCTAATGACTGGCACTTATCTCTCTTTGTGGCACTCAGAAGTATGTCGTGGCTCAGTTAGTGTAGTACACACAGGCGTTAAAGGTGCGTTATGAAGTACAATGATGTTCAACGAACCTGTGTGTGTGTGTGAGCACGCGCGTGTGTGTATGCGTGCTCACATGTACATTCTTATATACTTGTACTTCCCTAATGGTTGGAAAATCTGTTCTCAGGTCCTGGCCCCACGCATCTTAAGAAAACACGACCTGCTCCACTAGTCTCCAACCTCGTACATGTTCTTAAAACTCTGTATGAAGCTTTCTTCCATCACCACCTCGTTTAATTCGTTTCACTTCTTTGGCAACATTAGGCTGATGTATTACTTTATATCCTTGTGACAGATTGTCACCTAACTTGCATGTATGCCACATTGTTGGGGTTGTCTCTGAAACCAACCTTTCAAGTAAAGCCCTCCCTGGTTTCCCTACCTACGTGGAGGGTATTCCGGGGATTAGCGCCCCCCACGGCCCGGTCCACGACCCTTTGCATAAGGGAGGTAGTAGAGCACTAGCTAAAAATTACAGACCAGTAGCCCTCACTTCTCACATCATAAAAATCTTTGAAAGAGTGATGAGACGGCAGATTACAAACTTCATGGACCAGCACAACCAACATAACCCGAACCAGCATGGCTTTAGAGCGGAACGATCATGCCTGTCACAGCTGCTGAACCATTATGACAGAATTACGGAGGCATTGGAGGACGACCAAAACGCAGATGTGATTTACACAGATTTTGCAAAGGCGTTTGACAAATGCGATCATGGAGTGATAGCGCACAAAATGAGGGCCATAGGCATTACTGGAAAGGTAGGTAGATGGATATTTGAGTTCCTAACACACAGAACACAAAAAGTAGTAGTGAACAGGGCAAGATCCAGCATCAGCGAGGTCAAAAGCTCAGTGCCCAGAGGCACTGTCCTGGCACCTCTGCTGTTTCTCATCCTCATAGCAGACATAGATAAAAACACCCAGCACACTTTTGTATCATCATTTGCAGATGACACTAAAATAAGCATGAAAGTCACTACGGTAGAAGACACTGAAAAATTACAGGAGGACATAAGCAGGGTCTTCCAGTGGGCAGTGGAGAACATGACGTTCAATGGTGATAAGTTTCAGCTGCTTAGGTATGGAAAAAATGAAGAACTCAAAAGGAACACTATATACAAAAAGCAAGAGGGTCACCACATAGAACGAAAGGAGCACGTTAAGGACTTGGGAATAATTATGTCTGCTGATCTGTCTTTTAAAGACCATAACAAGACAAAGATCACAACAGCCAGGAAGATGACGGGGTGGGTATTGAGAACTTTCAAAACAAGGGAAATAATGCCGATGGTGACACTCTTCAAATCGCTAGTGCTCCCTCACTTAGAATACTGCTCTGTGCTGACGGCCCCGTTCAGGGCAGGAGAAATATCAGAGCTGGAACAAATTCAGAGATCGTTTACGGCTCACATTGAGCCATTGAAACATCTAAATTATTGGGAACGCCTTCAAGTCTTGAACATGTACTCATTGGAGCGGAGGAGAGAGAGCTACATTATAATATATACTTGGAAAGTACTTGAGGGCCTGGTCCCAAATCTGCACACTGCCATAACAACATACTGGAGTGAGAGATATGGGAGAAAGTGTAAAATAAACCCAGTGAGGAGCAGGGGTGCGGTGGGGACAATTCGGGAGCACTGTATTAACATCCGGGGTCCCAGACTATTCAACATCTTACCAGAAGATATCCGAAACATCGCTGGAACCAGTATAGAAGCCTTCAAGAGGAAACTGGACAAGTATCTTCATCGGGTGCCAGATCAACCAGGCTGTGATGGATATGTGGGGCAGCGGGCCTCCAGCAACAACAGCCTGGTTGACCAGGCAAGCACCAGACGAGCCTGGCCCATGGCCGGGCTCAGAGAGTAGATACACTCGAAACTCTTCAAAGGTATATCAAAGGTAAGGCCTCCCGGTGGATCAGGGTCTGATCAACTAGGCTGTTACTGCTGGCCGCACATAGTCCAACGAATGAACCACAGCCTGCTGATCTGGCACCGACTTTAGGTATCTGTCCAGCTCCCTCTTGAAGGCAACCAGGTGTCTATTGGTAATTCCCCTTATGACTGGAGGGAGGCCCCGGACACTTACTGTGACAGTACTTTTCACTGGGGGTATGTTGCATCGCCTGCCAAGTCTTTTGGTTTTCTAGGGAATGATTTATGTGTGCAGATTATGGACCAGTCCCTCTAGGATTTTCCAGGTGTAGATTATGATGTATCTCTCTCGCCTGCGCTCCAGTGAGTACAAATTAAGTGCTTCCAAGCGTTCCCAGTAGTTAAGGTATTTGATGGAACGTATATGTCAAGTCATCTTGAGTACATTGTGTGCTTTTAAATGTTTGATTTTGAAGTTTTAAGACAATACAATAAATCACTTTGCCAATTTGGTTATAAAACTTGACTCGAATAGGTTAACATATTAGTTGATATGGCCTCTACATATTAATGCAGGGGCTGTTACTAATGACACGGCGATATGACAATACACAAATAAGCCACTCATAGAACAGAGGAGCTTATGACGACGTTTCGGTCCGACTTGGACCATTTACGGTGTGACTAGTTAATGGTCCAAGTCGAACCGATACTTCGTCATAACTTCTCTCTCCTTTGTGCAGTGTATTGTTCCAGTCACGCGTGGTATTGTGCCTTTTTGTTCGATATGACAATCATCGTAGTGTCATTAGCTCATACTAGATACAACTTGGCAAGAACTAATTATGTCATGGCTTTGAGTGTAAAAAGTCATCCAAATACGTCACTGTATCGTTGTAACTGCGAAGCTTTTTGTAGTTTGGTGTGCTTCCCCTCCAAAAAAGAATGGGGGGGGGGGTGAAGAATTTCAGTGATACAGAAGTGTCTAGTTACCGAGTGAAATTTTCTAGTCTCTAATACAAAAAAAAATCGTCTGGCCTTGATAAAAAAAAATAATAAAATCGTAAATTTTATTCTATTTTTGTCTTTGCGCAGGAAGAAAAAACTTTTGTGTGTGAATAGTTTCGTATAATTTTGTGTATTATTTCAACTGGGATTTGAGTACAGAGAAATTTTGAAAACTGAAAAATGTCACTGGAGTTTTAAATCTTAGTCCTTGATTTGCGTCGCGATAAATTCTCGAGAAACTATTAAGAAGGGACTAACAAGTTGTCTGGTAACAGGACTCTCGAACAAATACGCCCATTCTGCTGATTGGAAATGGAAAGTTGGACGGCAGAAGAAGACATGAATCCTAACTTGGGCGCCTCTCGAGGGACGGCTAAAGGACATCAGAAGAGAAATGGGCTGGGCGCTCCCGACCGCCAGAGAATGCATTGGAGCCTTCGACCAAGAAATGTTTTGGCGCCTCTGAAGCAGGAAACGCTGCGGTGAACACAACCAAAGAATACCTTTAGATTTTTAAACAAAAAGTGAGGAGCTTTTTATAAAAAAAAATATGAAATAAAATCGCAGTTGTCTAAAAAGAAATGTTTTTCCGCCTTCATTGCAATGCGGCTTCCTCAGCTAGAAATGTTTTAGCGCCGTTAATGAACATCTAAACACAAAGTTCTTTATATAATAGCAACAGAATATTAGGTACTATTAAGGAATAAAATGTTTATTAAAACTCCTTTGATGAAGGGTTTAATGACTGATGAAGCTTTTAGTGTTTAGTGACTATTGAGAACAGCTTCAACAGCAAGCCTACATTTTAATCGTCAGAAACAGAACATTCCCATTGGGTAAAATGTTAAACATTTCCCAACAGCAAAAACAAAAAAAAAAAAAAAAATAGCTAACAAATAGACGAACTGATTTACTATATACTTTCCTACTCGACCAATATAAACTTCAGCCGCTTCGTGGCTTGGCACACGCTCACTCAATACATACATAGCTAGGAATTCGGTCAGTACATTGGCATTTACAATCAAAAGAGGCAGCAACAGCCTGGTTAACCAGGCAAGCACCAGACGAGCCTGGCCCATGGCCGGGCTCAGAGAGTAGATACTCTCGAAACTCTTCAAAGGTATATCAAAGGTAAGGTAGCCCATCTATCCTCCAATAGTTGTTTATATCTTACCTAACGAGACTAAACTTGAAATTGTTAAACGATTCTTTATCACTCTGAATAAGTTGTTACTCTCCACTGGTCTCCTGGCAATCTTAACCAATACTTTTGTACACTCAACTAATACATTCTTTCAACCAATAGTTTGGTAGTCAACCAATGTTTTGATACAGTGGACCCTCGGTTTTCGTTCACCTCCAAACTCGAACAATTATGTAAGTGTATTTTTTGTAAGAGCTTTTGTAAGTGTATTTTTGGGGGTCTGAAACAACTAATCTAATTTACATTTGTTCTTATGGGAACAAATTCGTTCGGTAACAGCACTTGAAGAGCATCCTGGAAAGAATTTTGAACGAAAACCGAGGGTCCACTGTACTATGAACAGTACTTTGGTACTCTCAATTTATACTTTAGTACTGTCAAGACATACGTTGATAATCTTACCCAATCCGGCTTCGGGCGTTTTCAACCAGGAATCATAAGACGGTAGACTAAGATGAATTTACCTGACATAAGTTATAATGGCTAAATCTGCAGTGTTATGTCGATAATGTGAATGTCGACGCGATTTCGGGTGAAATCGGCTCGGATTGACTGAAATTGCCGTGGAAGCCGAACACATCCCTCGCGTACGCGCCTCTACTTATCTAGTAAAAATTTTCAGGCGTCAATTCATAGCTCTTGGCTATGACGTTACAGATTCCTTGCCTTAGGACACTTAGTCTTGAAATTGTATGTATGTCTGTCTTTGTATGTGTGTCTGTCTTTGTATGTATGTCTGTGTGTGTGTACATGTTTGTCTGTGTGCGCGTGCTTGTGTTTGTCAATTTCCTCGGGATTGCTGTACTAACAATGTAGATCTGTGCTGGATACTTCATGTTTACTCGTGGAAGGTGTCCTCAGATGTTAGGTTTCCTCTTGAATCTGCTTGCAATGTATGTTATGGTTTTTTAGCCAGGAGCCGAAGGCATATTTATTTTTGGATTCCTCATGTCATGAATTAGAGTTGTTCTCCCCTTCCTCGGATCAACTCTGATTGGCTTCCATTTATCCTAGGCGTTGTATGACCCCTGCAGGTTAACGCTTCCCAAGGGTTATAATAATAATATACAAATACAACAAACACCAGAAGCTTCTTGAAGAATTGGGGAAAATGAACATGTCAGTATTAAGACATTGTGACTAAGGAGAAAATAAAGTACTGCATTCTAGTCTGGGATTGACAACCCTATAACCCTCTCTGCAACTATTACTTGAACATAAATTGTAAATAAAGACACAAGGATGCAGAACAAGTCTGTGTTTGGTATACGTTTACCTTTCCGAAGAATTTGTTCAAGTCATAGTACATTAGTACATACAGAGAAAGGTTGGGTTTTCAGCTTGACTTTCTTGAGGTCGTCGACACACTGCATCCACGTCTTTAATCCTGCAATTAGGCTTCGTAAAATGTATATATTAAAGTAAGTTTTTGAGGAAGATAAATGGAGAAAATTAATATATAATATTTTTGTGATCTTCGTCAAGGGTCAATTGGTTTGCGTGACTCCCAGCCTTGACCCGCGAGTCGTGTCGACTAGCAATAATAGTGCGTAATAAATGTGAGGTAGGGGGGAGAGTTCCACAGTTTTAAAAATGATCCCCATTTCTTCATAATACGTCCTCCACCGTATCTGTCCAATTTTCATTCTCTCGCATATTTTTTTTTTTTTTTGTTGGTGATAACTTTCAACTTTTAATTTCCCGTTGCTATCAATTGCCGCCGTGATAATGTAGGCTGGAATTGGTCTATAGCAGCGGGAGGTCATATGTCACATTAATGGCGTGATAACTCACCCAGTACACAAGGAACGTTGCAAAAAAACACACACAGATGCACGCGGGAGTGATCTATTTGGGTGTGTGTTTTTCAAATTGATGAGCGTGTGTTGGCCACATCGGGAGTATACATTATAAAGTCTCTTCCTGCAACACTGAATCGGTTTCCCCTTGATGTATGTGCCCTTGGCTAGCATTACCTCTTTATCTCGGACTTTTCCTATTCTTGGTGTGTTCGAGCTATCATGTTTCATGGTTATGATTCTTATCCAGGAAGAACAAAGTCACAATACCGTGGCTGGAATATTCTTCAGGAACTTGCACTCAGGAAAAAACCTTATGATGACTGTTTCATTCTTATGTGCCACCCTTATCTTGCTTCATTTACCACATTTACCTTCGTCTTCTAATCTTAAATCATGGAATTAATTTTATGAATCCATCTTAATATACTCTTACCATCTACTATACCCCGTCCGGTTAGCCTGCTATATATCCTACCTTCTCTTCCCTCCTAAGTTGCCTTTTGTATTATTGTCACATCCTCTATTTTTTTTTTTTTAGACTCTCTTCTCCCTGCCACATCGTCAGTTCCACTACCTTCTGTATGTATTCGCTTATTGTAATAGAAACTGCTAGTTTTTTTGTTCCCATCATCCAGCTCTTATGTAATAGGATTTTCGCACGCTGCGGATGTACTCAGTTGTTTAAAAAATCACCACACCCTGTCGTTTTCCACTCTCCCGTACCTCTTTCTCTCTCTGCCTCACCCTGTCGCTCTTTTCTCTCCCTCACCTCTTTTTTTTCTCAGAATCACTCACCTATCATTCAGCACCACCTTTTCCATATGCTCCTTCTTCTCCGCCTGTTCAGATTTAATCGTTTCAATCTTCTCTTTCTTCTCTCCTCCTAATTCTTTGGTTTGACTTTTATGTTAGCTATATAATGCTTAACAATTCGCAAACGGGCAAAATTATTCACAAGCATTATCTCTCAGTCGACGGCAGGATCGAATCCTGCCGTCGACTCTGTGTACTCTGCGCCAGAGTACACAGTGCTTTATCCACACAGCCATACTCCAGAGTCTCGTTGTGTGGATAAAGTACTGTGGACTCTGATGCCGAGTTTGCAGGTTTGAATCCTGTTGTGGGCTGAGAGATAATGTTTGTAGCTCTACAATGAAGTCTTTTACTACGGTCAGACAGTAGAACTAGCTGAAGTAAGGTAACAAGTCTTAATTTGAAAAATACTTGAAGAAACTTTGATCCTAATACCCTGTAAACCCTCACGTGTAAAATAAAGAGAGAAAAGATGAGGTGTTGATATCCCGGCCATCAATGCCCTCACTTCCACTTTCGGTCTGTCCTCTACCGCTTTCATCCATCTGACCCTTTTGAAACCAGTGTCTAGATTGAGGGTAGGCTGCACACGCCTCACCCATAGACACATTGCAGGTGTTTCTGCCTCTTGTGTAACGTGTGGCTTACTGCTGACCGTGAAGTTTATTTTAATGCGTTTGACTTCTGCTTACCCACCTCCCATCATGCTCCCTCCTACACCCCTGCTCCCCTCTGCTACATCCCTTCTTTGTCCTTTCCCACATGTACTTATGTCCGTGACTGGTTCCAGAGCTTTTCTGCCCTAGCAGGCCGACTTGGAGCCAAGCATCTGTTGATTGCCTCATCAACCGGGCTGTTGCTTTTGGCAGCCCGCTGGCCCACATATCCATCATAGCCTAATTGATCTGGCACTTGGCGGAATTAGTGATCCACATCCTCTTGAAAACCATTGCACTTGTTCTGATATATGCTGGCAGCACGTCGAATAGTCGCCGACCACCGACGTTGTCAGTGGCGCAGCTACGGGATTATGAGAAGGGGGGGGGACGCTAAAGCCCCTCACGGTCAAATTTTTTTTTTTTTTAAATAAGGGCTTTTTTTCACTTTTATATTAGCCATTGACCACAGAAATGTTAGTTTAAGACATGTCACATACATAATTAAAATCATATGTTTCTAAAATTTTTTTTATTTTTTCAGCATGTTATCATTTAGTCCCCAAATTGAAATCGTGGCTGTGATACTGGATACTGTCACAGTTTAACTTATGTTCGATGGCGACCTTGCTTTTCACTTGGTTTATTTTACACTCCAAATTTTTCCCTCCAGTACATTATGGTAGAGTGTAGATATGTTACTGGACCCTGAAGTATCTTTTATGGATATATTATGTTATTTCTCTTCTCTCCAGAGAGTGCATTTCCAGTATTTTGAGGCTTTCCTATTATTTTAAATGTTTTATTGGCTCGATACAAGCAGTAAACGTTCTATAGATTTTCTCCAGCTCTGATGCATAAGTGATTTCATTATTGGCATTGTTTTTCTTTGGAAAGTTTTTATTATCTACCTTACCATTTTTTTCTGGCCTTTGCACCATTTGCCTTATTGTTATTTCTGTATGCTGGACCATCTGACATTATTATACTAAAGTGTTTCACATGTTCCTTCAGTTCTGTGGAATGGCTCACCTGTATTTTGTATCCAGTATTCTTTTTCAGTTCTTCAACTTTTCCATATCTGAGCAGATAAAATATGTCGTCATTGTGTATCATGTTATTTGCTGTTGCCCACTGAAAGACTGTTCATATTTGTTTGCATATGTTTCCGTGTCTTCTACCAATGCTATTTTCATGCTTATTTTGGTACAGTCCTCTAAAAAATATGCAAAGCTATGGCTAGTGTTCTTATCTCTGCCTGCTGTGAGGAGGGGAAACAGTAAAAGTGCCAGGACTGTGCCTTGGGCTACTGAATTTTTTTTGTTTGTTTTTTGTTATTTAGCTAAGTTAGATTTTTCATTGTTTACTACCGCTTTGTGTTCTATTCGTTAGAAAATTGAATATTCATTTTCATACTTCTGTTATTCTTATTGACATTGTTTGATGGTTTATCATTCGGTTGTCAGATGTTTTCGTGAAGTTCGTGTAAACAACATCTACTTTTCAGTTTTCTTCTAAAGCCTACTTACTTTTGTCATCATGGTTAAGTAGTTGTGACAAGAATGATCTTTCCCGCTCTTAATTCACGTTAACCTGGGTTGTGTAGATCATCCTTTTCCGTTAAATTTTAAATTCATTATCTTACCACCCTTTCAAACACTTATGAAATGTAATTATTTTTTTTTTGTGCTAGAGCTCTATTGCCTTCTTCGTGTAGTGGAGCTGCAATATCTGCACTTTTAAAGTCCTCTGGAATTTTCCCGTAACTCTAAGCACTTTCTTCATAAAGTATTGAGTGTTCGTGCTAGTAGTATATTGCACTTTACCATGAATCAAGCTCGTCCCCTCTACCCCCTCCCATCACAGTGACACGGTCAGTTCACCCATATTGTCATGATCGTGCCCCTACTCGACCTGTTTGTCTCCCTAGCACCAGCCTGTCCTGCCTTTAGTCAGTTACCTCCCTCATACCAGCCCCATCTTCCCCGTTGCAGTCAGCATGTCATGCCCCCAAGTCTGGCTTCCCGTCGTCATCTGTAAAGCGGTAACAATCAGTGTGTCACGATTTCCGTCATCTTCCCGTCATGGGGCAACAGTCGATGTCATATCCCGGCCCCACGTCCCGGCTTCCCGTCCCTCCCTCCCCTCACTACCTTCCCGTCCTGGCTCCCGTCTCCTTCCCCCACACCGTCCTGGCCTCCCTGTGGGCCACATCTCACTGCTTTATGGCACCACCAGACACTTTTGAGCTGTAGGAAAATATTTTTGCTCCACCATGCATAGAGGCGAGACGGGGCTACCTAAAGGTGGGATGTCCCGAGACTTCCTCAGTCCGGGTGTTGGGAGGAGAGGTGGGGTGGGGTGTTGGAGGGAAATGGTGTTGGGGAAGAAGGGGTGGGAAGAGGTGGAAAGAGATGATGTTGGGGAAAAGGGAAGAGATGGAGTATATGAGAGCTGTTGAGAGAAGTAGTATATTTGAGAGGTGGAGAAAGAAGTGTTAGAGAAATGTGGTACTGGTCTATGTGAGAGGCGAAGGGAAGGTGTATTGGGGTGAAGTGAAGGGTGGGGAACAGGAGTGCTGGAGAAAGGATGCAAATGTGTTTTCTTGGTTTTGAGATTCAGGATATAGTTAGCAGAATAGGAAACGTAAGTTTCATGCTATGGGAGCAACCTCATTATCCGCCTCATTGCTGGAGGAAATAATTTCGGGAGGTTAGTTCCAAGTATGGGTCAGCAGTCGTTTTCATTAGACTAGTAAAGGGAAGAATCCAGGCTATGCTTTGCATTTTACCAGTAAGAGTGGATAGTGGTTAGATGTATAGGGCACTTGGCATAAATTTTTTGCTAGATATGTATTGCAATGAACAAGCAGCAATGGGGCAAGTTCTACAGCAAACTTTGTATTTACGGAAAGGAGAGAACTCATCTTCCTAGTGCTGGGGAGGTTGCTGCGACACTGTCTTCACCTTTAATCTGATCAAAGCTAAACGTATTGGTTTATACTGAGAAAATAAACGTTGGAAAACTATTAACAAAAACAAGAATTATAACTGATTAGAGTAAAAACATACATTACAAAACAAATGCAGGATGGACATTTTATTAAAACAATGTTTCGCTTTGTGAACAAGGTTTTTCAAGTCTATAGAGATTACATGGGAAATATGGGAATATATTGGTAGAGTGAGGGTCGTAGGAGAGGTGCAGGTGACCTGACCATATGAACAACTGTGAAGGTCAAGTTGAGGGGTGTGCCCAGCATCGGGATTTGGCAAGCTTAAAATATTCTTATCCCTGTCTTTATGATGGTGTCCGTGGTTAAGAATATTTGAATCTTCTGCTTAAAGCCAGTAGTCTGCGTAATAGGCATAATTTTCTTCACTGCATCAGAGAGATAAAGCTTCCCAGATCTACTAGGGCTACTACTTGAGTCTTCCCGTCTCCTATGCAGACCGAACCTACCTACTACAGTAGAGTACGCCAAGAATCTTGCTTCAGAAACTAATGACACTTTTCACACAGCCAGTAGACAATCTCCGTGGCATCATGGACTGGAACACAGATGAAGACATATGTAATGTACACTACACACGGTATTGTGCCTTTTTTGTTATTTATATGTAATGTAATCATTATTGCTAATGTTCATCAGAGGTTTATGTTCAACCTTGTACTGTCAACACTGTTCCAACATCAGACCAGCGATTAGCTTCATTATACATACGGAGGCATTCAACATTCGTATCAGCATTTCAAACCCCAAGCTGACTTCTTGTTCCCAGGAGCACCCACATAACGAAGGGAATTGATGAGCAGACTCCAGAATAGAAACACCGTTTAAAAAACGATCACAATATCTTCAACACCGTTCTGAGTATTTACAGTAAGCTCACGGTTCTGTGTTTCACCAGCATTTTGAAGAACATAGAGCAGAGGATAATAGTATCAGGTTTAATCTTCACCACAGACACCATTATACAGATAACAGGGAGAGAGGAATTTTCATCTGGCCAAATCTCTCCTGCTCGGCAAACTCCTCGACTTTATTTTTACAGTTGTTTAAACCCTCAGGTAATCCACTCCTCTTCCCACGATCCTCACTCGTTCTATATACTCCCAAGTTTCCCATGTACTTTCAATAAGCTTTTAAAAAACTTGGCCAGGGAAACGTTTGAATTAAGTGTCTACTCTGTCACGTATATTTGTTTTGCAACCTGAAGTTCTTTTATACCTCTTACTGCCCCTATATATCTTAGCAATGAAGTTGAAGTGGGGAGGAACACAAAGGAAATGATCTCAAACTGATGGAAACAAAGTCTGTTGTTGTATTTGTTGTATTTCTTGCAGCGCTAAAACTGGAAGATATATGATACCAATAGTTGGAGTGCAATAAATTAACGACGTAAGGCTAGTTGCTTGTACAGGAAACGTATTATTGCAGTGAGAGAGACGCATACATGGACGTGAAGTGACTTTGTGTGTCAGGGAAATTTAAGCGCTGATGTGAAAGGTGGTGTATATAAAGTTATGAATTTTAGTTTGATAGTTTCAAATGTACAAAAAAAAGATATAGGAAGGTATTTATTTGGCAGTACAGTGGTAAATGAGTGGAACAATCTGCCAAGCTCAGACATTGAAGCAAAAAACTCAGAGGCTGTAAAAATAGGCTAGAAAGATCTATAAGTTGGAATGATTGGATCAAAGAAGGACGAACCTTACATGGACCTGTAGACCTACTGCGGTGTTCCTTATGTTCGTATTTTCTTCTGAGAACTGAAAAATTGACTGTTGGGGAGAGGGCGGTGTTAGGAAAATTGAGAGGAGGACGAAGAGGCGGGTGTAGGGAAAGGAAAAAAAATGGAGTGTTAGGGGGAGAGATGGAGTATGAGGGAAGATGGGGTGTGAGGGGAATAAAGATGGAGTGCGAGGGAGATGGAGTGTGAGGGGGGAAGGTGGAGTGTGAGGAGGAGATACCGATAGAAACAGACAGACACAGGGAAGGGGTGAGTGTGGAGATGAAGACTAGGAATAGATGGAACAAAAATTACAACAGATGGAGCATACATTACAACAGATGGAGCATACATTACAACAGATGAACCATACATTACAACAGATGAAGCAAAGTTTGCAACAGATGGAGCAAACATTACAACATTCTTCTCCCTCTCTGGTAGTCTGACAGATGATGCAATGAGTGATACATTAGGATGTGTCAAGACTTGAGTGGTGGCAGGGGTAAGGTCTTGAAGAAGGATAACCCCTCTCTGATACCTCTTCTTCGGCACCCTCTTCCTTGGTAAACCCCCATGCCAGGTGCCTGGCACCCACGACTGGTGTTGCTGGTGTAGGAGGTAGAGAGATGGTGCTCCTGCGCCCGTGTGATCAGCTCGTTTTTCACAGCGCTCCCGGTCACGCTAGTGTTGGCCTCATCTATTTTTGTTTATCTTGAGGCTTTGTAGGAAGTGAGGGGTGATGCAGAAACACTGACGTGCGCAGTGAAGCAGCAGACACGGTACGTAACGAATTGTAAGTACAGAATTGTAAGCAACGAGTTGCTTTCTGGTATTCGCTGTTGAAAAAGTGTATGAAGTTCGTTCATTTTATTTTACCATCCGAAATTAAAGGAGTGTTTCCTAATGCCCATAGGGTTTAGCACTTTGGGAATATGATAAAAATAATATAAAAATAATAATAACATTTACTTGGCTCAATCTCTTTCTCGTATTTCAGCCTGTTATTATTATATTCAACGGGGAGGGGGCGCTAAACCCGTAGGGATCGTTCAGTGCCTGGGAGAATGACAGGTAGCCAAGTTGGATGGAGAGAAGGGAAGTTCGGCTCCAATTCCTTATATTAAGAGCACCTCACCATCTTCAAGGAATCTCTCTTGAGGGGTCATTCTGACCTTATTTATCTTAACAGATTCTTTAAATATATTTTTTATCGCATTATCATATTTGCCCTTGTTCCTTATCTCTTCTAAGGTTGTAAGATTAATTTCTCTTAGTCTTAGGCGTGGGCCTCGTGCTGGCACTGTGTTGCTGAGGCTGTGAATTTCAGTCCTGTGTCAGTGTATTTAATGTGCTTACTTCCATATCCTTTGTTTTACTTAGTTATTTTCACCTAGGTTTGTATTCAGTCTCTGCTGCTCTCTTCTCTTCCCTGTTTTGCATATCTTTGAACTATTTTTGAGTAAACTCCGGTATCCACCTGGTTAAGTAGGCTGTCCTGATCTCCTTACAGTTAGTCTTGTACTCTTCACAAGCTATTACACATTTAACAGTAAAGTGCGATAGAAGAGGACTTTTGACTTTTATCTCTTAGTGCTTTATCCATTCTAGCACTCTATGCAGGGTATTTTAACTTAGTGATATAGTATATATTTTTCTCGTGTGCTTTTTAGCTTTTTTTTAAGAAGTTTTTCAGCTTTAGTATTAGTATGAGTGAATGTAAAATTTTACTGACAAAAGTTCCGAGTGATCTCGCAAGTAAAGCAGCCTGTTGTCCTCCTTGCTCTGTATTTCTTCCATGCCGTTTCTCTGCTCACTTCGGCCTCTTCATAGGTCTGTTTATGCTGTGATAGATATAATAAAGATATAAATGTTTTAAATTCTATGGGATGAAATATTCAGTAAAGAGAGAGTGCAGGTAAGGATGAGGAAATATACTAATGAGAAGGAGATCATTATTTTTTTATTTTATTGGTGTTGGTGAAGAGTAAGGCCAGTCACCAAATTGGTGACAATTGTTATGTAATATCAGATGATCTGCACAATCCTGAGTGAGAATGTAATAGTTCATTTTAAATACCTCACAAACTGACTGAAAAAATAATCGTGGTAGTGGAGGTAGGAGGCAGAGTGAGTGGTGGAGATACTGCAGGTAACAAGAGCAGGCTTGTACATAAGCTGGGAGGACCAGAGGGGAGACTCAGTCAGAGCGGCCAAGGCACACGTGCTTAAAAAAAATACGAGAACAAGTTATCTGTCAGTTATTCCCACGCCTGCTGACACTCCCTCTTACTCGCGTTACTCTTCCCCTTCCCAGCCCTCCCTCTATGCTTTCCTCTCCTTCCATGCTCTTCTCCACTCCTGTGCTTTCCTCCCTCCCTTCCATCCTTTCGTTCACGCTCTCCTCTTTTCTCTTCCATCCTATCCTCCCCTCCATTTCTTCCATACTCTCCTCCTTTACCTTCGTTATATGCTCTCCATTCCCTTCTTGACACTTCCCCTTGCTTTCAACCCTTCCTTTCTGATCCTCCATACATGCTCTTCTCTTTCATTCCTTGCCTTCTCACCCTTATATGCTCTTTCCCTCTCTTCCATGGTCTTTTTCTCTTTTCCATACTATCCTTTACTCAGCTCTTGGCTCTCCCTCTTTAGCCCCCCTTCCTAGTCATCCCTCTTTCATTCTCTCATCTTCTGTCCTTCCAACCTTCCTCTCACGCCTCTTTTAAACCATCTTGCCTGCGTCTAACTTCATTTCCCTCTTCTCCCTGTAGGAGTGGTGCCAAGGAGACTCCCACTGCCATCACCCCTGAGGCCATACACATTTTCCAGTGATTGACACAAACATCGCCATACCAGAGGGAGAGGGGAAAATTGAGTTTCATCTTCCCCCCCCCTCCTCCTGATAGAGCACTAAAGAAACCACTAAATTCACTGAATCACCACACACACACATATCAGTCACTTTGTGGAAAGGGGAGGGAATGGAACTAGAATATAGAGTTACCAGAAAATAGACGTAATATATAGTTCTGAAACTTTTCAGTACTTATCAGAACTTGAACACAGTACTGGGGAAATGAGATCTTTACCACTTATAGGATCTTACACTTTATATAACTAGTGGTAAATGAGATACAAAACTGACAAAAGTAAACTTAAAACGTATTTCAGTGCTAGTAATGCTCTCCGGGGCTCACACACTCCATCCTCTGCCCTCAGCCGTTTCTACTCTATGAACAGCTCCACTTCTTCCCCTGATGAAGGAACAAGGAACCCCCATGTTTTGCACCCATTTTCTATTTCGTGTGCACCGAAATGGCTGGAGCCGAGCCTAATATGGCGTACACCGAGTACTTCATCGTCACAATCACACATTTGAGCTCCTGGTTATTTAACATTATACCTGCACCCAGGTCTGAAGGTCAGTCTCTCACTACCTTTAGGATGATTAACACATACTGAGTTCTGTCTATATGAGTATATAAGCAATTACCTGTGAACATATTGATTTTTGCTTGTTCTCATTACTTTACCCATAATATGGTATCTGCTACGCTTATTGAACATGTATAAATAAGTGTATGTAACTTTGGTGGTGGGAACATACGGGTACTCAAAAAAATAACCTCTGATGAATCATTTATTTTTTCCTTAACTTTAGTTGGATTACTTTATTGATCACTCGCAGCGGGTATGTTTGACAGGGATCTCGGGTACACCCTCTCTAGCTTGTGTTCCCAGCTGGTATGTTTGACAGGGATCGCGGGAACACCCTCTCTAGCTTGTGTTCCCAGCTGGTATGTTTGACAGGGATCGCGGGTACACCCTCTCTAGCTTGTGTTCCCAGCTGGTATGTTTGACAGGGATCGCGGGTACACCCTCTCTATCTTGTGTTCCCAGCTGGTATGTTTGACAGGGATCGCGGGTACACCCTCTCTATCTTGTGTTCCCAGCTGGTATGTTTGACAGGGATCGCGGGTACACCCTCTCTAGCTTGTGTTCCCAGCTGGTATGTTTGACAGGGATCGCGGGAACACCCTCTCTATCTTGTGTTCCCAGCTGGTATGTTTGACAGGGATCGCGGGAACACCCTCTCTAGCTTGTGTTCCCAGCTGGTATGTTTGACAGGGATCGCGGGAACACCCTCTCTAGCTTGTGTTCCCAGCTGGTATGTTTGACAGGGATCGCGGGTACACCCTCTCTAGCTTGTGTTCCCAGCTGGTATGTTTGACAGGGATCGCGGAACACGCTCTCTATCTTGTGTTCCCAGCTGGTATGTTTGACAGGGATCGGGTACACCCTCTCTATCTTGTGTTCCCAGCTGGTATGTTTGACAGGGATCGCGGGTACATCCTCTCTAGCTTGTGTTCCCAGCTGGTATGTTTGACAGGGATCGCGGGAACACCCTCTCTATCTTGTGTTCCCAGCTGGTATATTTGACAGGGATCGCGGGTACACCCTCTCTATCTTGTGTTCCCAGCTGGTATGTTTGACAGGGATCGCGGGTACACCCTCTCTAGCTTGTGTTCCCAGCTGGTATGTTTGACAGGGATCGCGGGTACACCCTCTCTATCTTGTGTTCCCAGCTGGTATATTTGACAGGGATCGCGGGAACACCCTCTTTATCTTGTGTTCCCAGCTGGTATGTTTGACAGGGATCGCGGGAACACCCTCTCTATCTTGTGTTCCCAGCTGGTATGTTTGACAGGGATTTCGGGTACACCCTCTCTAGCTTGTGTTATCTACATGCCGGAGTTGATTCCTGTCTACCTCTTGCACATATGGAAAATTAATTATTAGTATATTAAATATAGGTTACAGTAGATCTTTTTTATGAAGAATTAGAGAAATGTGCAACATCTGGGTATCTTTATTGTAGACGTTTCGCCCTCCAGTGGCGAAATTGGAAGACAGTAGAATTCTATACCAAAGATGAGGTAATCAGTCGCTCAGCTTTGGAGTTGGTGGAGAGTACCGTAGTCGTGAAGAGTCTGAAGCACAGGCGTGAAGGTGAGGGACGTGTAGCAGTCGAAGACATTGTCACTGGTAGGCGGGATTTCCATGTGAAAATAGGTCATACCCGTGGGACGGGCCAGTAGTAAAGAAGGTTGTGCAGATGTCCTCTGAACCAAGATTCCATGACTTTTTTGTTAGCTCTTTAGCTTTATCTTGTTGGATTAATTCGATTTATTCAGTGGCATCCAGAGAAATGGTACATTAACTCCTGTCTCCCTGATTATAAAATATATATGCAGATCCTAACTTGCAACAAATAATGGTATATGAATACCGACAGTCTGTATATTATGAAGATACAAATAGGAGACTTTATTTAGTCAAAATTTCGCATGTTAAAAGTCCTTTTCCCATATTCTGTAGAGGCGAAATGTTGCCTAAATAAAATTTCCGATTATTGCAATTTGTATGTTTATTACCTACGAGTCATGACTTATGAAATGAACATGTTTCTGAATTTTCATCTTTATGACGATTGTTTTCTGTGACTTCATTGCTTGGAGTTCCTAGTCTTTCACTGGCACCATTCGCAGCAAGATGCCAGTAACATCATTGAAGCATCTTCAAGACATGGGTACACAAGTAGCCTGTGGGCGACTTGATTTCACTTATGTAGCATCTGTAGACATTCCTTTGGCACCCGTGTATCCTTGGCATCACTGAAACCACTTAGGGACTCCTTGGGAAACCCTGTAGCAAGAGAGGGACTCCTTGGGAAACCCTGTAGCAAGAGAGGGACTCCTTGGCACCTCTCTAGCAAGAGAGGGACTCCTTGGCACCTCTCTAGCAAGAGAGGGACTCCTTGCCACCTCTCTAGCAAGAGAGGGACTCCTTGGCACCTCTCTAGCAAGAGAGGGACTCCTTGGCACCTCTCTAGCAAGAGAGGGACTCCTTGGCACCTCTCTAGCAAGAGAGGGACTCCTTAGCACCTCTCTATCAAGAGAGGTACTTCTTGGCACTTCTCTAGCTAGAGAGGGACTCCTTGGCACCTCTCTAGCAAGAGAGGGACTCCTTGGCACATCTCTAGCAAGAGAGGAACTCCTTGGCACCTCTCTTAGCAAGAGAGGGACTCCTTGGCACCTCTCTAGCAAGAGATGGACTTCTTGGCACCTCTCTAGCAAGAGAGGGACTCCTTGGCACCTCTCTAGCAAGAAAGGGACTTCTTGGCACCTCTCTAGCAAGAGAGGGACTCCTTGGCACCTCTCTAGCAAGAGAGGGACTCCTTGGCACATCTCTAGCAAGAGAGGGACTCCTTGGCACCTCTCTAGCAAGAGAGGGACTCCTTGGCACCTCTCTAGCAAGAGAGGAACTCCTTGGCACCTCTCTAGCAAGAGAGGGACTCCTTGGCACCTCTCTAGCAAGAGAGGGACTCCTTGGCACCTCTCTAGCAAGAGAGGAACTCCTTGGCACCTCTCTAGCAAGAGAGGGACTCCTTGGCACCTCTCTAGCAAGAGAGGGACTCCTTGGCACCTCTCTAGCAAGAGAGGGACTCTTTGGCACTCCTCTAGCAAGAGAATGACTCCTTGGCACCTCTCTAGCAAGAGAGGTACTCCTTAGCATCTGTCTAGCAAGAGAGGGACTCCTTGGCACCTCTCTAGCAAGAGAGGCACTCCTTGGCACCTCTCTAGCAAGAGAGGGACTCTTTGGCACTCCTCTAGCAAGAGAATGACTCCTTGGCACCTCTCTAGCAAGAGAGGTACTCCTTAGCATCTGTCTAGCAAGAGAGGCACTCCTTGGCACCTCTCTAGCGAGAGGCACTCCTTGGCACCTCTATAGCAAGAGAGGGACTTTGGCACTCCTCTAGCAAGAGAGGGGTCTCATTTTTTTTAGTAGAAGAGCGCGTGTCAGCTGCGCATTCCGTGACCACATTGTTCTCACGTGTCTCCCTTCCCCACCTCCATAACACTACCACCAGCACACTTGTACACACCACAGACACATGGGCTCCCTTTCCCTTTCTCCCTCTTCCCCCTCTCCCCCTACCCTTTAATCCTTCTCTCCTCTTTCACCTCAGTTAAAGTAGAGAATAATAGAGATGGGGCATAGGTCACTGGTGATAATATTGGACTGACAATAGCAAGATCCTGGATTCAATTCTCCGGCGTGGAGAAACATTCCTAGAGTGGTTTCCGGAGGTCATCGCTCCTGCGAAACGCTCCCGGACCCAGCCTCCTGGTTGCTGGCCTGATCGATCAAGCTGTTAATGCCCGCTGCCCGCAGTCCAGTATATTTATCACAACCCGGTTTATCAGAATCTGTGTAGAAATTTGTCGCGTTCCATCTTGAAGACACCTAGGGATTTGTTGATAATCCTCCCTTATGCGTGAAGAGAGGGGTGTTGGGGAGTCATGGTCCCTTTATACTTACTGAGTTCTCAGTTTACTCATCAAATGGAATAGTTTTCTTACACCCCTGCTGCACCTAACTGGAAGTGCTCAAGCAGAAGGTATCTGTGTACCTAATGATGTTAATAAAAAAGTTTTAAAAGTAGAAACGACCTGACCCTGGAGGCCATGACTCAGTAAAGCTGGTCATTATTAGCAAATATCAGTAGCAATGAATCGACTCCTACATATATAACTAGGCTTATACAACTGTGATTGCACACGTGCACACACCGAGAGGAATTGATAAGGAAGATAGGGCGCGTATGTTTGAGAGGCTGGCCTCCGGTACACGAGGACACAGCTGAAACTTAAAAACACAAACGAGTTACGGGAATGTTAGGAAATACTTCTTTAGCCTTAGAGTGGTCAGGAAATGTAACGACGTACGCAGCAAAATAATAACGGCAAGAGGAGATGCGGGGCAAGGAGCTGAGACTCGACCCTTGCAACCGAAAACAGTCGAGTACAAATAGGTGGTGAGACACACAGGCACACTTCAGGCACTTGTAGAAGCAGAGAGTAGACTTAGTATCATTGACAGGTAGTTTTGTTAAGGAGTAAGCGAGGAGGGTTATTTTCCAGGCACACTCTCTCTCTCTCACACACACACTAGGTAGCTAAGAATCTAGGAAGTAGGTTTTCTAGGAAGAAAGATAAACATTGAAGGAACTAGTGTATAGGCGGTTGAGTTAGCATCAGGTCAAAGTCAAGCCAGAGAACCACATGTACACATGGATAGTGCAAATATTCTGAGCGCACATACGTACGCAAAACGCACACACATACATATACACGCACACAGGCCAATTGACTTCTCACTGTGACGTGATAGTACCCTACTCATTCCCTTCCCTACACCTCTCTCTCTCTCTTTTTCTTTCCTCTCTCTCCCCTTTTCTCTTCCTCTCTCTTCCTTCCCTCATTCCCCCTCTCTCTATTTTCCTTCCTCTCTCTCTAGCCCCCTTCCCACTCTTTTCTCCACCTCCCCATCACTCTCCCTGTCCCCCTCCCTCCCTCCCTCTACTCCTTAAAACTCCCCACCCCCTACCTCCTTTATCCCTCTTTCTCTCCACCTCTCTCTCTCTCTCTCCACCTCTCTCTCTCCACCTCTCCCTCTCTCCACCTCCACTCTCCCACCCCATACCTCCTTTATCCCTCTTTCTCTCCACCTCTCTCTCTCTCTTACTCTACCCATCTTTCTCTCCACCTCTCCCTCTCTCTCTCCACCTCCACTCTCCCACCCGCACCTCCTTTATCCCTCTTTCTCTCCACCTCTCCCTCTCTACCACTTTCTTCCTGTCTCGCACGCACATACACATACCACACACACACACACACACACACACACACACACACACACACACATACACAGGAGACAGGTAGGACTCCAGGAATTCAGAATAGGGAGGTATACCAACAAGTGCTGGATGAAATACACACAACCGAGGAGGAGGTGAAGAAGCTGCTATGTGAACTCGATACCTCAAAAGCGGTGGGACCGGACAACATTTCTCCGTGGGTCCTTAGAGAGGGAGCAGAGATGTTGTGTGTGCCACTAACACAAATCTTCAACACATCCATTGAAACTGGGCAACTACCTGAGGCGTGGAAGATGGCAAATGTAGTCCCAATTTTTAAGAAAGGAGACAGACACGAGGCATTAAACTACAGACCTGTGTCACTGACGTGTATAGTATGCAAAGTCATGGAGAAGATCATCAGGAGAGAGTGGTGGAGCACCTAGAAAGACACAAGCTTATAAACGACAACCAGCACGGTTTCAGGGAAGGAAAATCCTGTGTCACAAACCTACTGGAGTTTTATGATAAGGTAACAGAAGTAAGACACGAGAGAGAGGGTGGATAGACTGCATTTTTGGACTGCAAGAAGGCGTTCGACACAGTTCCTCACAAGAGGTTAATGCAAAAGCTAAAGGATCAGGCACACGTAACAGGAAAAACACTGCAATGGATCAGAGAATATCTGACAGGAGGCAACAACGAGTCATGGTACGTGACGAGATGTCAGAGTGGGCACCTGTGACGAGTGGAGTTCCACAAGGGTCAGTCCTAGGACCTGTACTGTTTTTGGTATATGTGAATGACATAACGGAAGGGATAGACTCAGAAGTGTCCCTGTTTGCAGATGATGTGAAGTTAATGAGAAGAATCAAATCAGTCGAGGATCAGGCAGGACTACAAAGAGACCTGGACAGGCTGCAAGCCTGGTCCAGTAACTGGCTCCTTGAATTTAACCCTGCCAAATGTAAAGTCATGAATATCGGGGAAGGGCAAAGAAGACCGCAGACAGAGTATAGTCTAGGTGGCCAAAGACTGCAAGCCTCACTCAAAGAAAAGATCTTGGGGTGAGTATAATACCGAGCACATCTCCTGAGGCACACATCAATCAAATAACTGCTGCAGCATACGGGCGGCTGGCAAACCTAAGAATAGCGTTCCAATACCTCACTAAGGAATCATTCAAGACTCTGTATACCATATACGTCAGGCCCATACTGGAGTATGCAGCACCGGTTTGGTACCCACACCTGGTCAAGCACGTCAAGAAATTAGAGAAAGTGCAAAGGTTTGCAACAAGACTAGTCCCAGAGCTAAGGGGATTGTCCTACGAAGAAAGGTTAAGGGAAATCGGCCTGACGACACTAGAGGACAGGAGGGTTAGGGGAGACATGATAACGACATATAAAATACTGCGAGGAATAGATAAGGTGGACAGAGACAAGATGTTCCAGAGAGGGGACACAGAAACAAGGGGTCATAATTGGAAGTTGAAGACTCCTATGAGTCAAAGGGATGTTAGGAAGTATTTCTTCAGTCATAGAGTTGTCAGGAAGTGGAATAGCTTAGAAAGCGACATAGTGGAGGCAGGAACCATACATAGTTTTAAGACTAGGTTTGATAAAGCTCATGGAGCAGGGAGAGAGAGGACCTAGTAGCAATCAGTGAAGAGGCGGGGCCAGGAGCTATGACTCGACCCCTGCAACCACAAATAGGTGAGTACAAATAGGTGAGTACACACACACACATGACTCGACACCTGCAACCACAACTAGGTGAGTACACACACACACATCACACATCACACACACACACACACACACGCAACACACATCACACACACACACACACACATCACACATCACACACACACACACACACACACACACACAACACACATCACACACACTCACACACACATCACACATCACACACACACACACATCACACATCACACACACACACACACATCACACATCACACACACACACACATCACACATCACACACACATCACACATCACACACACACATCACACATCACACACACATCACACACATCACACACACACACACATCACATCACACACACATCACACACACACACACACATCACACACACACACACACACATCACACACACACACATCACACACACATCACACACACATCACACATCACACACACATCACACACACACACATCACACACACATCTCACACACACACACACACACACACACACATCACACACACACACACACACACACACACACACACATCACACACACACACACACACACACACACACACACACACACACACACACACACACACACACACACACACACACACACACATCACACACACACACACACACATACACACACACACGATAGTGAAACAAAGCAAACCTTTAAAATTAATGAAAAAAAGCTTCAGTTAATGTCAGTAAAATATCCAATTTTTAATAGTGTTCAACCTGGCTGCATCACAACATAACGAAAGAATATCTGAAAAATAATGAACATGCGAGTTCGTCTACCGAAACTGCAGAAAGCAGACCATTTTGCCGGAAATATTTGGAACATTTGTTTTAGGCCACCACCCCAGTACACACACATTAATACACGGACACGAGTACGTGACCTGTATCTCAATGGTCAGATACTTGTGCTCATACAACGTTCCACCTCTAGAGGAAGACAAAAAAATAAAGTATGGGTAGGTCTCCTTATAGATGCTACCCCTACTATTTTTGCAGCAAATGAGGCTTAAGTCGACTTGTTGGTCGCATCGTGGTAAAAAAATAATAAAGAGGAACTGCACGAGCAGACAAATCTTTTAACCACAAATTAGGTAATCGCACACACCAAGCTCGTCTTTTTCAGCTTTTGTATACGTCAGATAACATCAGCATATTCTGAAATAAAAAAAATACGAATGGTTCTTTGAAATCTTGTTAAATACTCATTCAAAGTATTACTCACCACACAGATGAGAGAAATTATAGAGAACTCAGAAGTATTGAGGATCCTTCAGCTAACTACTCACAGCGAAGTTTGAAGCAGTTGAGAGGGCCACCACCAGACTGGTACCTCGGCTGAGATACAAGAGCCACGAGATAAGACTATGCACCACCAGACTTATATAAACGTAAGTCTGAAATATGATTAAAAATAAAGTAATTGGGCATTGATATTGTTAGGGTAGACAATAACACTGTTTGACCTAGAGCCTAAACACACAAATGAATCAGTTAAGAGGCGTTCTTGCCGCATAATGGAATGGGTAAATGGTTCAATAAAAGCTTATTCTTTACATGGATTCCAAAGTAAATACTTCAGAATTACATCGCGTCAGTTGACCTGAAGTTAGTAGAGTCCAGGAGCTGAATCTCATTCCCCACAAATTAATCTCTTCACCTCCCCATACTCCCTCCATACCTTTAACTGTGCCGGAATAAAACCTTTGAAACTCCCGTAATTGATAAGCCTTTAATGGAATACTGTACTGCAGTCTCCCAGCTTGAGCTGACACATTTCAATACCTTGTATGAGCCCCATCGTGCGTGATGGAATATGACAGGGAAACGGTTTTTATTTCCACTCTGTAACAGTTATATAGAATAATGTAGCAGCACACCGCTGATTTATCCAATTTTATTTAGTAAAAAAAAAAAATATCCCGGTTGAGATTTCCCACTAGTTCTCTTGGCCTCATAAGCTCCACGTATTTACAGCCAAGCCACACTCGTTTACACACACGCACTTTACACCACAAAACACACAGCCAGGCATATTTTAACCCTTTTCAGCAGGATTGTTTTTACGAATATTCTTCTCTTCTGTGAAGCTGGTTTTATCCCTGTAGCGAATGTTTCTCGGCCGCGGGTGTTATGCAACCATTTCTAGCACTGTTTCTACCCCGATTGTTTGACTGATATTGTGCCATTTTTCTCAGCCCTGAGCGTTTGACAAATATGCCTTCTTGCTGTTCTTTCTGCCTTACGCGTTTTGCAAATATGCCTCTCAAGTTTTCCTCGAGCATCGTGGCAGCTTTGCGTCTGTTCTTTACTCCCTCATGTGCATGTAAATATATCTGCATTTCCTTCCATTTGCTCAGCACTACGAAAAAAAAATTGCTTCGAAGCCCTTCATTATTTTGATGTCTCCAGGTTTTGATAAAAAAAATATTTTCCTTTATTACTTGCCGCATCGTAGTTATTATCCCATGTTTGTGCTTCGTCAGTATTCAGTTATTCACGGAATCTGTTTCTTTTTTCCACAAAATCCCCCATTCACTTATTCTTAACGGCGAGATAATTTCCTGTTCTTTAAATCAGCATGTACTTATCAAATATACTTTTAATTTTCTTGTGTAAGTAATCATCCACTTTCTCCATCCAACACTGTTTCCTCAAAATATTTCCGTGACGTGTATTTTATTACATGGTTAAACACAAGTTTACCCTCGCCACTTCTGCTACCAAAAACCACTTTGTAAATTCGCTGCAGCCCAACTCCTGCTTACTTCCTTTGTGCTTAGTTCGTCAGTCTCCGGGAAAGGGTGTTAAGACTTTTTTATTTCCCCAGACACTGGTAATGAGAGGTGTAAAGGCGTGTGAGGGAGGCCAGTTGTTGTGGTCCGAAAATTGTTGAAGCTACTTAAAGCAGAAAGTTTCTTGAAGAATTCTCTTCTGAGCGGGTTTGGTAATGCACTTCTGCTGACTCCATTAGCGAGTTCTGTGTTTAGGTAAATAACGCTTTCGTGGCGACTTAAAAGGTTATCTTTATCATGTTTGCTTCCCTCCTTGATGAATGAATTATCATGTTAAAGAGTGAGTTGTTCGAACAAATTTTGTTTTTTGGGGACCCTCTTTCGTGACTGGTAGATTAGCAACTTATATTTTAGACACGTGAAGTTAAGCTTATAATTTGCGCTAAAATATGTACTCTACTTTATGACTGAATAATTTTCGTGTAGTCAAGTGTTATTAATGCTGGTCTCTAATAACCAAGAGTGAGTGTATGTTTCAAAGCTAATGTTAATAATTGGTAAATAGTTTTTAATGCACGTTGCTAAGTGAATTAGTATGCATATTATTTTTACTAAATAAGAGTAACTTTTTTTCCACAGTTACTGTAATACATTTTAACTGTTTTTCCACCGATCAAAGAGCTAAGAGAATGCATAAACTTTCAACAACCAAAGATTATTTAAATCTTTGCAGCCTTTCTGTTCTCATAGTACTCATAAAAGTATTTAGGCTGATGTACCCACCTGTTACACGCACACACGTTGCAGTGTGGTAGAATTCTTGCCATGCTGGAGTTCCGGTTAGATTCCTGGCAGGTGTATTTACTCAAGGCTAAACAAAAAAATACCAAACTAAAAAAATTAATTACACTCGCACGCCTTTTGCGTGAAATTATAGGATGACAGGCAGGCTACGTGAATTATCACATTTGCAGGAATGACAAAATATGAGGCATGAATGGTACACTGTTCAGCGGTAACGGTATAATAACTTTGTAATGTAACTTTGATCAACCATAACAAATGCAAAGTAATGAAACTAGACACAAAGGAATAACGAGCAGAGGCAACGGCCAGAAAACTTAAATACATCTTGGTAAATACAAACATGCGTAAAAGTGCAAGAGGACTTGGATAAACCGAAAAGACGGGAGCCCGAGAAAGGATGCCAGAGACAATTTATCATTTTGGAAGGAAACAAATACAAGAGTCAGATAAAGAAAGACATTGAAGTTGACATCACTGGGAACTAATCTCCCGAGGCGCGCACTTGCCTGATAACACGGACAGTCTACACAAGGTTGGTGAATGTAAATATTTCCTCTAGGAACCTGAGCTGGGGATTATTCTGGACGCATACACAACTTACATAAGGCCAATACTCGAGTACACAGCACTAGCATAGAATTTTCTAAAGAATTTGCTGATAGCCCAAAGGGTATAGCACAGTGATCTAATTGAGGTGTTGTGATGATCTACGTGAGACACCCAACTGAAGGAGGGGAAAGATATGGAAGGGAGAAGGTTTTGGCAGTAATTATAACTGTTAATAGCAGCACTTTGAAAATAAACGAGCGGTTGAAAAAAAGTTAAGAGCTACTTGGGAGGAGAGTGCTAAGATACCAGAGAATGCCAGGTGAAAAAAATGAGGAACATGAAAAGAAAATGTTTGCAGCTGAGGAGAGGGTAAGGAAGGTGGAGAATATGCTGAAAAAAAAGACGGGAAGAGGTCGAGAAGTTATTACTTTCTCATCTCTTCACAGATGAGAAAGTGAAGGATACGAGAATACGAAGGAATTGATAACGACTGGCAATTTTTTTCATATGCCTGTCATATATTTACGTGAGAAATCACGCTGTTGGAGTGTTAGCATGGTAATATCTAGAAAAGAGATTTAGGGAAGTATGATGCCTGCATCAAGCGAGTGAAAATATTAAGCTTCAGGAGGTTATTGTAACTTGCATGTCTCTTAATGGTTGGGTGCGAGTGATGAAGAATGTATTTCTGCAGATCATTGTTTACTTGGGAAACTGCCAATGTGTTAAAAGAAAAACCTTGTGATACTACATCTTGTTGTCCCTCTAGCATTACTATACCTTGGCTATAATTTATGTTCTGTATTATACATCTTGCTTCATTATATCTCGACAACTTATAAATGTCTCTATGCATTGATTATATGTACTGTAATATTGTATCATGATTAGTGTCCTGTGTATCTGGTTACCTCCTCCAGCGGTCTTGTTCTGGGGTCCTGGGTGGTAGCTAGGAGGTTCTGAAGGCTCCTTTGTTTTGTATGATGAGTTTCTCTCTATGTATATTTTCAAGTCGAGCACTGTTCTAACTTCCAGAACTGAAATGGATAGACAGTGCCTTGTGTTTAATACAATCTGGCTGAAGCACTGTTGTGGTTGCATTAGCCGATTCGATTGAGGGGGTCATTGGAGACTTGTCTAGGACTTTAAACTGATAGATTATAGAGGTATGGGTGTTTGTGGGAAGCAATCAGGCTGTAGTATTAGGGTTGGAAACAGCAGATATTACCAGGATACATCAGGGATATGTTTAAAAGACAATATTCAAAATAAAGTTGCTAGTAAAGGCAAAGCAATTGATCAACAAACAAAGAGAGATAGTAGAAGGCAACGAGTGACTAGCTCCCTTAAGGTTTACTATACAAATAGTAGGAGTCTAAGAAATAAGTTAGATGAGCTAAGATTACTTGCAAATGCAGGTAATATAGATATTATTGCTATAACAGAGACCTGGTTCAACCTGAAAGATAGAGAAATGCCTTCCGAGTGCAACATACAGGGTTATAAACTATTCCACACTGATAGGGTCTACAGGAAGGGTGGTGGAGTGGCAATGTAAGTCAGAGATAAGTTAAATTGTTGTGTTAGACAAGATATAAGATTAGAAACATCGGACACAGAATCTGTTTGGCTACAGTTTCTCGATGGTCGTGAAAAATTAATTTTGGATGTGATTTACAGGCCCCCAAGCCTGGATAGGGAGTGCAGTAAGCTGCTATGGGACGAAATTCATAAGGCATCTAGATATGAAAATGTTGTGTTAATGGGAGATTTTAACTTTAGACAAATTGATTGGAACATTGTGACAGGTAATCTTAAGTCTAGTGACTTTCTTGATACGGTTCAGGATTGTTTTTTAAAACAGTTTGTGACAGAACCAACTAGAGGTAGCAACTTGCTTGATTTGGTTCTTGTCAACAGAGAATCACTTGTTAATAATCTTGAGGTTAATGAAGAGCTTGAGGAAAGCGATCACAAATCACTTAGTTTCAATATATCATGGAATTATCCAGGTAACTGCAATCAAGTCTCTGTTCCAGACTTTCGCTTAGCCGACTTCATGGGGATGAGAAATTACCTAGGTGGGCTAAATTGGGATGACTTGACTATGGGTCAGGTAGGTGGTTTTGGTTGCCAATATGACGTTTTCCAGAGCGTAGTTCTACTGCCCAGACAACTTTTGTTCCGAGTAGGGAAATTAGATCGAACAAAAATAATCCTAAACTGATGAACAATAGATTAAAACATGTCATTGGTCAAAAGAGAGGCATATATAGGCGTATCAAAAGAGGGGATGAACAGATAAGAAATCAATATTTTCAATTAAAGAGAGAAATAAAAAAAAAAGGAATAAGAAAAGCAAAAAGGGATTATGAGGCTAAGGTCGCAAGGGATTCGAAGACTAACCCAAAAGGGTTCTTTCAGGTATACAGAAGTAAGATTAGGGACAAGATAGGCCCACTTAAGAGTAACTCAGGACAGATCACGGACAGTGATAAGGATATGTGTGAAATTTTCAATACTTACTTCCTCTCAGTTTTTACTCAGGAAGATACTAGCGGAATTCTTGAAATAATAAATTATGTAGAACAGGAAGATAATAGGCTATGCACTATTAGGGTAACTAGTGACATGGTCCTCAGACAAATAGAGAAATTAAAACCTAACAAATCCCCAGGCCCTGATGAACTGTTTGCAAGAGTTTTAAAGGAATGTAAGGAGGATCTTAGCAAACCTTTGGCATAGTGCCAGACAAGTGGAAAAGGGCAAATGTAATACCTATTTACAAGGCAGGTGACAGGTCCTTAGCTTAGAACTATAGACCAATAAGCCTTACCTCCATAGTTGATAAATTTATGGAATAAATAATTGCCGAGGCAATTCGTAGCCGTCTTGAAAGGCATAAATTGATTAATGAATCTCAACACGGTTTTACTAAGGGGCGTTCCTGTCTTACGAATTTACTAACTTTTTTCACTAAGGTGTTTGAGGAGGTAGATCATGGTAATGAGTATGATATTGTGTATATGGACTTCAGTAAGGCTTTCGATAGAGTTCCACATCAGAAGCTATTGAGGAAACTTAAGACACACGGAATAGGAGGATTTTTTTTTTCCTGGGTAGAGGCATGGTTGACAAATAGGCGGCAGAGAGTTTGCATAAATGGGGAGAAATCAGAATGGGGGCACGTCTCAAGCGGTGTCCCACAGGGGTCAGTTTTGGGCCCCTTGTTGTTTACAATTTACATAAGCGACATAGATGAGGGAATAAATAGCAACATAAGCAAATTTGCTGATGACACCAAAATAGGCCGTCCAATTCATTCTAATGAGGACATTAGAGCACTCCAGGATGAATTGAATAGACTGATTCAGTGGTCGGAGAAGTGGCAGATGCAGTTTAATGTAGACAAATGAAAAGTTCTAAATGTTGGGCAGGACAATAACCATTCCACATATAAACTGAATAATGTAGATCTTAATACTTGTGATTGCGAGAAGGATTTAGGAGTTCTGGTTAGCAGTAATCTGAAACCAAGAGAACAGTGCATAAGTGTTCGCAATAAAGCTAACAGAATCCTTGGCTTCATATCAAGAAGTATAAATAATAGAAGTCCTCAGGTTGTTCTTCAACTCTATATATTTTTGGTTAGGCCTCATTTAGATTATGCTGCACAGTTCTGGTCACCGTATTACAGAATGGATATAAATGCACTGGAAAACGTACAGAGGAGGATGACAAAGTTGATCCCATGTATCAGAAATCTTCCCTATGAGGATAGACTGAGGGCCTTGAATCTGCACTCTCTAGAAAGGAGTAGAATTAGGGGGGATATGATTGAGGTGTATAAATGGAAAACAGGAATAAATAAAGGGGATGTAAATAGCGTGCTGAAAATATCGATCCAAGACAGGACTCGCAGCAATGGTTTCAAGTTGGAAAAGTTCAGATTCAGGAAGTATATAGGAAAGCACTGTTTTGGTAATAGAGTTGTGAATGAGTGGAATAAACTCCCGAGTACCGTCATAGGGGCTGGGACGTTGTGTAGTTTTAAAAATAGGTTAGCTAAATACATGAGTGGGTGTGAGTTGGACCTGACTAGCTTGTGCTACTGTGTCAGATGCCGTACTAATTCCTTAAGTGGAAGTGACCTGACTACCTGGAGTTTACCTGGAGAGGGTTAACTCCAGGTGGGGTGCGGGTGGGTGTGAGTTGGTCCTGACTAGCTTGTGCTACTAGGTCAGATGCAGTACTAATTCCTTAAGTGGAAGTGACCTGACTACCTGAAGTTTACCTGGAGAGGGTTAATTCCAGGTGGTCAGGTCTAAGCCGGGAGTGATGGACCTGCCTCGCATGGGTCAGTAGGCCTGCAGTAGTGTTCCTTTTTTCTTATGTTTTTATGTCTGTCCACCATGAGTGTGTCATACAGCTTGAAAATACATTTTAGCGAAGAAACCTTTTTTAACACGTTTCACCCACAAGGGGCTTTATCACGTACATTGAATGCTTAGAGTGCTACAGGGGAGGTCCGGTGCCGCTGAAACAGGTCAGGTGCCACCGGGACGGGTCCGGTGCCGACCTCTTCCAGTCTGACCACCTCTTTACGGCTCCTCTATGGTCCAGTATATATGGAACTCCTCGAGAGGAAAGACATTGTGTGGAGAGATTAGACACACTCTCCGGCACTATATCTTAGAATGCACAACCTTACACATTTGAGCAGTGTAAGCAGATTGTAACTAAGATATGTAGCTTTATTTTTTAAATATATGCTGGATTTAATGCAATTAAAGGTAATCTGTAAATTTAGAGGTACTGATAGATATGCACATTCTTGAACAATAAAATATAAAAGGCTGGTGTTGACATCGTCAGTGGTGTCAACTACTGTATTTGGGTCACAGTGAACTGATTTAAGGAGGTGTTACTTAGATGAGTGACGCTGCTCAGTAAACTCTCCCCTCTTTGTAAAAATCTAAAAAATTAAATCTATCCTTTCCTTTCGTTTTAGACTGGCCTTGGAAGGGCTTGAAAAAAATTGTTCGTTGTAAAAATTGTACAATATCTTTATAAATGATTGGCGAGTTTGCTCTATCTCGCCTGGATGGAAGAGACGTCAGTTTATCAAAGTAGCTTTCTCCTGGGAGGATTTTTTTGCCTCCTACATTGAACCTTTCCCACTAACGTCACGTCTTTTTTTAGGTAGGGACTCCATGTTATAAACTGATTGGCAGTGAGGCCGAAAGTCAAGGTAGTTTCAGAGGATATCCAAATAAGTTAAACAACCTCGCCCAGCGCTCCTCGCCTGTGAAATATCATATTAAGGGGCGCGTCCAGATGTCAGCTTTGGAGAAAGATCGAAAATGTAGATGATGTGATTATAATATTATTTTAATCATTTATGCACACACGTCGGTAATATTTTTTTTCACCAAACTTTAACAGTAACTTATGAAATCTGTTCTTCCTCTGGGGATCGACATTAAAGAATATAATATATATAATATTATAATATAAAAAAAATATATATAAAAAAATATAAGATAGGATGGTAGGGGAAGTGGAATATTCAAATGGCTTCAGGAAGAAATCCAAATATTTTTCCCTGAAACCTTTTTATCCACTTCTCCGAGGCTATGGGTCCCACAGTTGGCATTAGAGGTGGACCCCATTATATATATATATATATGTCGTGCCGATTAGGTAAAACTTGCGATTTTGGCTTAAATAGCAACGCTCTTCTTGCCATATAAGACAAGCGAAAATTTGTATATGCAATAATTTCGCCAAAATCATTCTGAACATAACGAAAAAAATATATTTCATTGTGTTTGTTTATTATTAAATTAATGTTAACGTATCTAAAATATATTTAGTTGGGTTAGGCTAAATTAAATTGCGCTTGTTGTAATAAGGTTAGGTAGGTTTTCAAAGTTTCTCTTGGTACAAAATTATAAATTCTTACATTAACATAAATAAAAAAATATATCTTTAAACGTATAAGAGAAATTTTTAGAAAGGACTTAATTTTAAATGAGTTCTTGCTAATTGACCAGTTTTACCTAATCGGCACGACATATATATATATATATATATATATATATATATATATATATATTATATATATATATATATATATATATGTATATATATATATATATATATATATATATATATATATATATTATATATATATATTTTATTGTATATTATAAATATATATACTTTTTCATATAATATATAAAATTCATAGCAATAACTCAGTGTATCCAACTATACACTATATGTATATATACTATGAGTGTCACCAAAGCTATACTGAGTGTCACACACTGCTTAGTTCTTGTGAGTGTCATAACACACTAAAGCGAGTGTAGCAATACAACTTGTGTAAAGCTCAGCGGGTGTCACACACAGCTAGCTGAGTGTCACCACCCTAGGGAGGGCCAAACCCTAGTGGAGTGCACCAAGCACAGCTACAAGCTGGAGTGTCACCAAGCACACTACAAGCTGGTGCAAGCAAGTACAAGCTGGCGAGTGCACCAGCACAGCTACAAGCTGTGAGTGCACCAAGCACAGCTACAAGCTGTGAGTGTCACCAAGCACAGCTACAAGCTGTGAGTGTCACCAAGCACAGCTACAAGCTGTGAGTGTCACCAAGCACAGCTACAAGCTGTGAGTGTCACCAAGCACAGCTACAAGCTGTGAGTGTCACCAAGCACAGCTACAAGCTGTGAGTGTCACCAAGCACAGCTACAAGCTGTGAGTGGCACCAAGCACAGCTACAAGCTGTGAGTGTCACCAAGCACAGCTACAAGCTGTGAGTGTCACCAAGCACAGCTACAAGCTGTGAGTGGCACCAAGCACAGCTACAAGCTGTGAGTGGCACCAAGCACAGCACAAGCTGGAGTGGCACCAAGCACAGCTACAAGCTGTGAGTGTCACCAAGCACACCTACAAGCTGTGAGTGTCACCAAGCACAGCTACAAGCTGTGAGTGTCACCAAGCACAGCTACAAGCTGTGAGTGTCACCAAGCACACCTACAAGCTGTGAGTGTCACCAAGCACAGCTACAAGCTGGCGAGTGTCACCAAGCACAGCTACAAGCTGTGAGTGTCACCAAGCACAGCTACATCCTTGGTTAGCATTACGTGTCTTTATACTCAATTATCGACTTGTTGTCCTAGTCACCGAAATGAGTGTTGTTTACATATTAAGAAGCTGTGGGAGGCTGCTTCTTTACCTTAGTCTTCCCCCACAGACGCCAAGGCAATAACCTCACGTTACCTACCATAATGTTGACTCTTGTCCTGTGTTCGCTGCCTTGCTGCTGCGTTAAGCGAATTAATAGTATTGGAAATAATGTTTTGCCTAAAAGGGGGTGAAGTAGCATATTTTATATATTTTCTCTGCCGAATCGAGGTTCTTTATATTTATTTATTTAGCTGTCAGTTAACAATTTAAACGATGTTTTTACTTCGCTTTTGTTTCATTGTTTTGCTATACACATTTTCTTATGGTATTCTATGTTTATATGATTAAGACACATGTGCAACAGTTGGGTATCTTTATTGTTGAAACGTTTCGCCCAACTGTTGCACATTTGTCTTAATCATAAATTTGTTGTTATTTTATACCATTTTCAACATAACATGTTTATATAAATATTCAATACTAAATATATAATATTTTATTTAACGTATATATATTTCCTCCTTTTTTTTCTTATGATAGACGTCCACAGACAAGAAAATTGGTGAAGTTGGTCGAGGCTGCGATCGCTAAGTGCGTTTACTCGTTTGTTTTTCTGCTGATAGCGTAAGTTAGGGTCAGGCAGGCGGAGATTTTTAGGGAAAAGTTTGGGCGAGTCTTTTTTTTTTCCTCTCTCCTGCGAGTTGTGGTTTATAAGTGTTAGTGCCTCCACATGAGCACTTGATGAAAGTTGGAACGGATATTGAAGGATTGAGAGGGATTAAGATACAAATAGATAGATAGGGTGATGTACTCAACCTAGTTGTGTTTGCGTCTCTTAATCTATCTTGCGTAACATTTATTCGCTTGCAAATGAAAAGCTTTGTCAATCACCTTTTATATATATATATATATAGATGTAATATATATATATATATTATATATATAGTCATAGATGTGAAGAACTTAATAGTTTTTAAAGCGTCAAGGAGACTTTTATTTATTTCTCTTTGAAGCCCTATTTATTTCTCCGAGCATCCACCACACCTGAAGGAGGAACCCATATACATTCATATACATTCTCAATCCAAGTAGAAAGTGTAGTGGGAAGATAAATGTAAATTGAATTTTGTTCTTAATTGGTAGGTGAACCAGATTTAAAGGCGACGAAGTCTTATTCACTCAGCAAGTCTCTGGACATCCTGTTGGGAAATATTTCACACAGTTGTGGTGCTCGTGTATAAGGGGAGGTATTGATGACCTGGAGAGTGGCAAGCGACCATCATCACAACAAGTTCAAGAAGGAAACCCTACTGGAACTTGTTTTCAAGAGATGAATTTTTTAAAAGTTTTACCCGAGCGACGATAGAGAAAGATCTTTATATAAACAATTATAATTATTAAGGGTTATTACAGTTACGATTAAGACAGGTACTTTAATTTTGACTAATAACATCATACCCAACATAATTATCTAAATAGGCAATTACACACACACACAAACTTTAGAATAGTGTTCCGACACCTCAGTAGGGAATCGTTCAAGGCTCTGTACACCGTGTATGTCAGGCCCATTTTGGAGTACGTAGCACCAGTTTGGGACCCACACTTGGTCATGCATATCAAGAAATTAGAGAAAGTGCAAAGGTTTTCAATGAGACTAGTCCCGGAGCTCAGGGGCATGTCTTACGAGGAGAGGTTAACGGAAATCGACCTGACGACGCTGAAGTACACGGGGGAAAGGGGCGGCGGCATGATACCGACGTATAATATGCTGAGAGGAATTGACAAGGTGGATAGGGACAGGATGTTTCAAGGATGGGACACAGCAACAAGGGGGTTACAACTGGAAGTTGCAGACTCAGATGAGTCACAGAGATGTTAGAAAGTATTTCTTTAGTCACAGAGTTGTCAGGAAGTGGAACAATCTGGAGAGTGATGTAGTGGAGGCAGGATTTATACATAGCTTCAAGAAGAGATACGATAAAGCTCATGGAGCAGGGAGAGAGTGGACCGTGGACCTAGTAGCGACCAACGAAGACACGGGATCAGGAGCTGTGAATCGACCCCTGCAACCACAATAGGTACACACACACACACACACACACACACACACATAAAGAAGCTAGAGAAAGTGCAAAGGTTTGCAACAAGACTAGTCCCGGAGCTAAGGGGTATGTCCTACGAGGAGAGGTTAAGGGAAATCGACCTGACGACACTGGAGGGCAGGAGAGATAGGGGGGACATGATAACGACATATAAGATACTGAGAGGAATTGACAAGGTGGACAGAGACAGAATGTTCCAGAGATGGGACACAGCAACAAGGGGACACAGTTGGAAGTTGAAGACTCAGATGAATCACAGAGATGTTAGGAAGCATTTCTTCAGTCACTGAGTGGTCACTAACTGTATCTGTTTGCCGGGTCACCATTTGGAGAAGACCCGGGCCGGATGTACCGGCGAACATACAACAACACAACTGAGTGGTCGGGAAGTGAAATAGTTTGGAAGAGATGCAGTGGAGGCAGGTTCCATACATAGCTTTAAGAAGAGGTATGATAAGCTCATGGCGCAGGGAGAGGGACCCAGTAGTGGCCAGTGAAGAGGCGGGGCCAGGAGCTATGACTCGACCCCTGCAACCACAACTAGGTGAGTACAACTAGGTGAGTACACACACACACACACACACTCATACATGCTCAAGCTTGACAGATAATCTCTTAAAACATCTGTTCAAGACAAATGTACACCGAAGACAAACACAGTGAAAAGGAGTGAATGCACTAGTCATTGTTATGTCTGTTTTGACGTCTCTTCAGAACTCGCTTCGTGGACTCTCAGCCTCACATTCTGGCTGGCTGAAGCACCTGGCCCTGAGCCCATCAACGTTCTACTCCCCCCCCCCACCACACTACAGCAAAATTACAAACAAAATAAATATGATAACCATCCAACATTGAGCGAGGCGGCGAAGTGGCCCAGTTATGGAGCCAGAAACTGCTCCGACTGCGAGAGAGTAATCTTGCTGGAGTGGGAAATTTTCTGAGAATTGATGAGAACGTGGATATAAAAGAAGAATAAACTCGAGAAACGGAGTCATCTTTCTCACTCCAACCCTGAATTTGGGGAATGCAACCTTTTTTCCGTATCTTGGTAAGGTCCAAAGTGGGTTCCGCCCTGGTCTCCTCTCTACTCTCCTAAGGTCACCATTTGCCTGGTATAAAGAGGGAGGATGATTTCATGACATATAATGCTGAGGTTATCATGACCTTAGCATGGAGACCGGAGGAGGACATTTTTAGACCACTCGAGGTGGTAATATAATAGTTTAAAGTGCGTAGACTCGATTGGATTTCTCGTTTATAGATGTTTGGTTTCGTAGTATACATAAAGTTTCGTAATATTTCATGTCTCGTACGAGTTGAGGAAGCGGGACGGGAGGGAAGATGAACTTTAATTTGTAGTGACGCTAGATGTTGGGAATGATAAAGCAAAACACCTGTAATGACGCTGCATGACAGGAATGAGGAAACAACACCTGTAATTCCGGTACAAGTTAAGGATGCAGATTTTTTTTCCGGTTTGCATGTACGTATTTTTTTTTTTTTTTTTTTTTTTTTTTGCGGTTGGCTTGTCCACAAGTTATTTAAAAATTATAGTTTGTATTTTCTTGCTTGAATTTATGAATCAAGTTGGTGTTAAAAGCTAAATGTTTCTGTTGAACACTTTTATAGTTTTTTAAACGAAACGCGGTTTCTAGGTTCTTTTTGAAAGATTTTTTTATGAATATATGTGAAAGTAGAATAGCTATAGGAAAATATTTAACTATTGGAAGGTATCTGATAACATGGACAGGGTTGGTACATGTAAATATTTCCTTCAGGAAGTCGAGCAGGTAATTATTGCGAACGTATACACAACTTATATAAGCCAGTACTCGAGTACACAGCACTAGCATAGAATTATCTAAAGAAGAATTTAATGATAGACCAGAGGACACAGCACAGTGATTTAATTGATGTGTGGTGATCTACGCGAGTCACCCAGCACCATTTAGATGTCACGGCCAATATATTATATCATTTAAGCATAAATGTGAAATTAATGGAATCTTTACGTTGGGTGACTTCAATGGCAGAAGTATTTCAGCAATCCTTTAGGCATGGAATTGTCACTGTTTATTCGTCAGGGAACCCCATCCTCCCCTTCTGTATGTCATATAAAGCTATTATTATTGATATTACGTTTTTAATTTCCATCTTTTTCTCTAGTCTTATAGATTTTTTATTAATTCTAAAATGTTATGAGGCTTTATGTAATTATTTTACTTGCTAATAGGCAATTCACTTCTAGAATTCTTTTCCGATATAAAAATCAAACATGTTTTTAAAATAATTGGGAACATAGGTATGGATGACTAGGCATTAGGCCCATAGTAATTTTCTTTTATGAAGCCTATATAACTGCCGAGTCTTGGACATCTGCAAGGTTTGAGACTATCTGCTGCTAAACGTATTGAGAAGATTTGATCAAGCCACTCTGTTTACAATTGACTGCAATATCTTGTATGCAGTTCTGAGGAACCAATTTGCTTTCAAAAAGGCTGTCAAACTAGTACACAAAGTAAAGGTGAAAGTTTTCATAACTCAATAAACTAATGTTTTATGGTATGGTGACCAAGATCCGAAATACTCCACTTTAAAAAAATGATCACATAAATTAAACAAGTGTGGCTTTCAAGATCTTGCAGATGTGAATGTCTTTACCCTCGTAGATTAAGCGAGTGTTCCAGTGGTAAATAACACAGCATCAGATTTGAAAGATGGGGGGGGGATAGAAATTCTTGTGGCATTGTCAATGATATTACTTTATAAATGCTTCCGTGTTGCTATGAATTCCTTATGCTGTAGGTCGGCATCATTGGAGACTAAATTGTTCGATTTTTTTTTTCAAACATTCGCGAATTCAGTATTTATTTATATGGTTGTAAATAGCTAGACCAGTGTTGGTCATTCAGCGCAAAGAATGGTGAAGGCTCGATCATTAGTATGCATTAAACAAATGTGCAAAAAAATATATTTTTACTGTGATGCTTTCAGGTTAAGTCGAGATCTTGTAACTTCCTACAAGAAAACTTGCGACTCTGCTCTCAACAAAAACACTCAGGTGAAAAGACACACACGTTGCAGAACAAGCTTTTATTGGGACGTTTCTGTGTAAATCTCTACATAGAGTTTCTGCAACATTTTTTTTCGTCTCTGTTTGGAGATTTACACTACTTTTTCTATCCGGTTACTATTCAGTGGATGTTTGGAAGTTGTGGTGATCTAGTTCATAGAAGGAGACGTAAAAACATCACACATATTTAAGAAAGCCTAAAGTAGCATATATCATTTAAGGGCATGATATAAGTTACGTTGATTAATTTCTTTAGTGCTGTTATAATGCTCAGGAACTCGCTAGTGTTGTGAGAAAGGCAATACTTGATATTAGGTAGTGTGCTAGCGTTAGGTGGCGTACCTGTGTTAGATCCTTATTACTCAGACACCGTCACCAAAGCGTGACAAAAGTCTCGTAAGTATCTCAAGCCTGAAATATTAAGATTATTATATATAAATTGTATTGTCGTATGTCTTTTTTGTTGCGATAAAATATCTGTGATAATAAGTAATTATTTCTGACCTTTAAATTGGTCGACATTTTCACCCAGCCAAGCGGAACGTAGCATAGAGGACAGAGAAGCCTGCCTAAGCAAAATTAAACTTTTTAATCTAGTTTTCCTCTCGGTAAGTATAAAATGTTGCAAAATAATGAAAGTGAATGGTTACTTGCGATGGTAATTATAATTAACACTTAAACTAGAGACGTAGAAAGTTAGTCGACAAAACAGATAAATATACGACGTTTCCCCAGCAGGAGTTAGATAAAAGATTACAATGAAGGGTGGTTTGTGGGGCACGCTCCTCGTTTACAAACTTCGTTATTTGTCTTTAGAACAAGTTAAGCCAGCTGGTACGAACCAGCGGAGCTCGTCCTTGTAATGTAAATAACATCCAAGGAATTAAGACTTTGAGACAAGCTGAGTACAGCTTAATGTGGAGTTATCTTGAGGGTAGTAGAGCCTGTGCCTTAGGGTGTAGCATTGTACACAGCTAGTGTGCTAATAATTACCACATGGGAGTACATGGTAAAAGCAGTCTCCACATAGGCATTCTGCTGAAGCGTACTAAGAAAAGTCTAGCGTTACTTCTTTCATGAAAATTGATGAAAAGCTGAAATAGCAGAAGCCTATTCTCACAACAAGAGTGATAAACGTTCGAATTCCAACGTTTAGAGAAATTATCTCTAAACGTACCTATTCTATTCTATTCTATATGATCTGCCGGTATGGATCCCGGCCCGGGTCTCTTCCAATTTGGCGACCCGGCATCGGTTCCCCTGTAGGGAAGTGTCATGTATCGACATTAAAGGTACATGTGTGGTATTCCTTTGGTGGGAAGAGGGGTCCTCTCCGAATCTATGGACAAACGAAGTCCCAAAAGGTAGTTGCTCCAATGGTAGTTGGTGCAGGGTGCAACGGAGGCCCTCAGCAGGCCTTCACAGTGACGTCAGCGGGGGGGCGGGTGACATGCAATGACTGAGAGTAAGGTCTCCAAATCTTTAACAGCCAAGTACACCAGATGTGCCGCCTCATCTTCCCGGGCCCGCCCCACCGGGGTCATCGGGAAGTGTCTGCGGCGAAGGGGCAATGTAGCTGGGCAGTCTAACAGGTAGTGCACCAGGGGAGTGGAAACCATCCGGTCACAGTGGGCACAGAGCTCCTCTCTTGCTTTCTAAACGTACCGCGGTGTTTTTTTTCCATATGCTTATTTTAAATTATTTTTAGATGTTATGTAACTTTATGTAATCCATCCTAACCTTGATTAATTTAACATAAAATAATAAAATAAGATTGGGAGAAAAATATGAAACTTAAAAGTTGACTTCGGGTAAACATCAAAAATTGACGTTTGAGATGTGACTAGATTGATAGCAGGAGCTCTCTCTAGAGCGTGGGAACTAGACACTACACATTCTGTGCAAATTATCTGCTGAACGAAGTGTCCGTAAGCTCTCCGGCTGATAACAAACGCAAACGCAAACGAAACTTTATGGTACAAATTCAATCTCACAGAAAAACAGTAATAACAAAACAATTGGGTAACGCGCGTTACTGAACACTAGGTGGCTGTGTTGTAAATTACAAATCTAAAATTACAATGTAAAAACTAATGACGTTAGGGTGCAGAGGGCAAACTTGCTGCTGGGTTGCTAGGACAGACTTGAATGACTACTTGAGGCTTGCTCTCACTAGCCAGCTTCATATTTGGCTTCTCAGCTCATCAACTGCCAAGAAGAGCTTTCATCCTGTATTTAATCACACCCTATTCGATATGTAAAAGTCAAACTCTAGAAAAGAGGGGAAACAAATTAAAAGTTCTAACCTCTGGAGTTCTCAGTAATGCAAAAGGTATGAACTCTGTGCAGTAAAGAAGAATAAAAGTCACAATCACATGACTGCAGCAATTCGCAATTAAAACACAAAATGGAGATAAATCTTAGACTGCATTTCGGTTCGTCCTGGACCAATATCTGTCGTGAATTGATAATGTTTAGGGCAGACAGAGCCGTCTTAGATTAAACTTAAGTTTGTTAGTTGTGATCTGTATGTGATGTTTGTTTTAATGATTTAGAAATACAGGTATGGTCTGTACATACGGAGTGTAGTTGTAGGCTGTCGGCTGAGAGAGAAGCAAGTTTGTGGGGACTAATTTTATAATGTATATTCTTCAAATGCAGACTATTATTCCTCTACCTGCTGTGTATACTGTTGCATGTGTATGTACTGCTGCAGGTGTGTGTATATGTATTGCTGCAGGTGTGTGTGTATATGTACTGCTGCAGGTGTGTGTATATGTATTGCTGCAGGTGTGTGTATATGTATTGCTGCAAGGTGTGTATATGTATTGCTGCAGGTGTGTATATGTATTGCTGCAGGTGTGTATATGTACTGCTGCAGGTGTGTATATGTATTGCTGCAGGTGTGTTATATGTACTGTTGCAGGTGTGTGTACTCACCTAATTGTACTCACCTAATTGTGGTTGCAGGGGTCGAGACTCAGCTCCTGGTCCCGCCTCTTCGCTGTCCGCTACTGGGTCTCTGCTCTCCCTGCTCCATGAGCTTTATCATACCTTGTCTTAAAACTATGTATGGTTCCCGCCTCCACTATATCGTTCTCTAGACTATTCCACTTCCTAACTACTCTATGGCTGATGAAGTGTATATATGTACTGCTGCAATGTATGTATGTACTGCTGGAGTTCTGTGTACATGCACTACCGGAACTGTGTATACATGTACTGCTGAATTTGTGTACATGTACTGATGGAGCTGTGTGTACTTGTGCTGCTGCAGCTCTGTACATAAGCGTATATGTTCTAATACAGCTGTGTACGTGCTTCTATTGGACTTCATTTGGTTTTACCTTTAAATATATAAATTAAGCTGTCGTGGTGAATAGAGATTTGCTCTTGTAAATAAAATCCCAGTCTCCTGTCGTGTTATCATAGTACTAGTCTGTTCTAGTGTTATAGTACTAGTCTGTTCTAGTGTTATAGTACTAGTCTGTTCTAGTGTTATAGTACTAGTCTGTTCTAGTGTTATAGTACTAGTCTGTTCTAGTGTTATAGTACTAGTCTGTTCTAGTGTTATAGTACTAGCATCTTCTAGTGTTGTTATAGTAAATGTAATTGCCTTTAAACTTTATCGTTGTGGTTCAGAAAGTTAGCTTGTCACTTTTTTTTCTTTTAAATTAGGAAAAGCCGTCTTGATGTCGAAATATTTTTTTTTTTACTATAGTTTCGCCACATTTTCAGATTTAAGAAATAGGAGTAAAATGTTGGTCTTCCATCGCCTCATAATTTTCCTCTCTTCTTGACGTGTTTCCAAACTTACTTTTCCATACTTGAACACACTTCGCAATTTTTGTTTCCTAATTCGCCTCATTTACGTTTTCCTGTGGAATATTTCATGCACCTCTCATTATTCTTGAAGATCGTAATATAATAAACGTTAAACGTCGAAAGTTACAAGGCTTGGGCGATTTTTTTTGTATCAACAGAGCAGTCCTTTGTCATGGAGATTGGTTGAGTGTTGCAGATGCAAGAGGCGATCTGCGTCTCTTGATCGCCTGGTATTGACACAGTCCTCGGCACACACAAGTACTTGACTTTTGTGATGAAATAATGCTTGTCTGATAGTACGGTATGTGTACGGCCTGAATACGGTATTTACATGTCTTACGATTTAAGATCATTCGGTATATATATATATATATATATATATATATATATATATATATATATATATATATATATATATATATATATATATATATTATCATACATAAATATACGTTGTGTATACTTACTGAAACTTTACCATATTTTTTATCTTCACAGTATCCTATGTGGTAGTGTTGGAAAGTATTTATATTGTAATTTTTTATGGTGGGGCTGTTGATGGTTAATGTATAAACAAGACTTACAATATAAAGCTTCATATTTGGTGCACCTGTGACAGGGAACATTTTCACCTAACAGGTAAACTAGTATTTTTTAAGGAGCTAAGGGTCGTCGAATAATGGAGTCAGACTTATTTGGTAGTAACAAAATGGGGCTATAATCAGCTGCATTATCGTAGATCTTTCGTGCTTCCTTCAGAGCTCTTAACCTTGCATGCTAAGGAAAACACACTCCTATACACACATACCCACACGCACTCACTTACACACAAGTATATGTAGGTATATTCAGTCACAGAAGTGTAATAGAAATTAATCATCGGCATTAAAGAGCCCACATGGAGTAAATAGGGGATAAGAGTACAGTATACCTATTTGTACGTTTATTAAAGATGGGGTGGTAGGAGAAGGCTAATATTGAAACGGCCTTAGAGAGAAATCTAAATATTTTTCCTCGAAGCATTTTAATATACACTTCTTTAAGGCTATGGGTGCCCTCAGTTTGCACTAGAGTTGGGCCCCAACTGTATATAAGAAGTGCCGTATATTTCATCTAGTTAGCAGCCTGCTGAAGAGGGCCTCGGTGATATTAATGGTTTCCATACTGCTTGTGTGTCTTTTCCTTATATTATTATCTTCTGAATAATAAAATTAACAATACCGTTTACGGAAACATTCATAACTAACACAATTTGGAGAGAAAATACAAGACGATGTTTCGGTCCGTCCTGGACCATTATAAAGTAGCGACTTATTTGATATTTTTAGTGTGGTTTTGTCTGTGCCGCGTAGATGCATGGTTATACGAGACTTGCTTATGAATATGCAGACTGCATTATACAGTTATAGTGATGATAGACAATAAACAAGGAGGAAACAGGGAAGAGTTTAAGGAATTACTGTTCACTGTAACCCATATTAAAGGCGATCACATCCTCCGTCCTGAGTTGTAACTGATATAAAGCTCAGATGTAGGAATAGTGATGCTTGTAAGGTGACTTACGTCATGAAGGATTAAAAGAAACACGTCAAAGTAAATACGATGTTTATATAATTATAAGAATCTTATCTCGTATGTACATTATTTGCATAAACGTATCATATAATTATTTACTTGCATACCAGCAGCGATCGGGAACTGTGAAGCGAACGCTAAAACACGAGGTAAGTATATACGGAATAAGAAAACATGAAATGACATGTTAAATCCTATAGTGTATGAAAAATAAGCAACAGACCTTATATCGACTCGCTACATTGCATGTCACTCGCTACGACATATTATAAATACGTACTAGACAGGAATCCATACCACACTTATAAATATGTTGGTAAACAATGGCGTGAACGTACAAGTTGTAATTCAAAGACACTTCAGATAGGGGAAAAACCTTTATTGTCGACGTTTCACCCAGAGTGTACTTCCGTCTACGTTACCTTCCCACCTGCGCGACCAGCGGCCACCACACTATATTTGACTGAACGTGTGAAGTGCGTCACATTTCACCTTGCATGTTTCATTGTTTGGTAGTAAGATTTCTGTGGCAATGGCGTGTTGCTTTGTAAATGGATGTGTGAATATTAAATACTGCACTCGATACATGGAGGTTTATCAACGTATTCCCATATTGGCTTCAGTGGCTGTGAACAACAATGATTTGGAGCACATGGTTGTACACTATTGTACACCATGTGTTTTCATATTAATATTATATGTTTCGTCAAGTGCAAGAGAAAATATCTGCATACAATAATAATATCGTTGAATGGATAGGCTTAACCCTACCCAGTTTGTTAGTTTCAAATCCTTTATGCTACATTAAGACTGTGACTCACTCTCTCTCTCTCTCTCTCTCTCTCTCTCTCTCTCTCTCTCTCTCTCTCTCTCTCTCTCTCTCTCTCTCTCTCTCTCTCTCTCTCTCTCACACAGAGTGTGGTGGAACATTTGTTGTGCCTTTAAATACAAAGATTGTGATCGTGGCTTATTAATCAATACTAATTTTGCCAGGATATAAATTCACTGTTGCAATAACTCCGCAAATAAATCATTCTGAACATTAACAATTTGTATATTCAATGATGTTAATATTAACTAAATATAGGCTGACCTGGGATAATTTTTGTAGGATTAGCTAAATTATTTTATAAATTTTAGCAAGGTTAGGTGAGTCTGTTAAATTAGCTTTAGTGCTAAATTAAAATTAATATATAAACTTAATTCACAAAAATATGTATACTAATGTGATGCAAAAAAGATCACAGTAAACAGGTAATATCACAATATGCAGACCAACCACTGTCAAAAAATAGTGAACTTCGAAATGCGCTTGTGATTTCTCACATTATATATATATATATATATATATATATATATATATATATATATATATATATATAATATATATATATATATATGTCGTGCCGAATAGGTTAAACTTGCTATTTTTTCTTAAATAGCAACGCTCTTCTTGCCGAATAAGGCAAGCTAAAATTTGCGTATGAAATAATTTCGCACAAAATTATTAATTTTGCTAATTGACCAATTTTACCTATTCGGCACGACATTTTATATATATATATATATATATATATATATATATATAACAGAGAGATATCCCTCGGTGGATGCCATGAACATGTTACTACGCTCGATGAGTGACGTAACTGACCGGAGATGGTAATGCTGTTTGAGTGGATCCTCGCTAATTACCCACATCAGTATCATGTTGGCCTAACGCCGATGTTTAAATATTATCGTTTCAGAGATTAGACTAATTGTTGTTTTTGTTAGGATTTATTAATCTGCAAATAAAATTAAATTAGGCTATTAATTGTCTACAGGGAAAAAAATCCCCAATAAACTGTTTTGGTCTCTGTTTATGTGATTTGAGGCATGTCGTTAAACTCCCACGAATTTGGTGTTTCATGCGTGAGGTTATTCCAGTTGTGCGTGTTGTTCGCTGCTAGTGTGAACGAACTTAAATTAATTATGTGTTAATTATCTGGAATGAGAAACTGGTGTCGAATGAACATTGAAGTATTGGGACTGTGTGTGTGTGTGTTTACCGTTTTTCCAAGGCACTTGTCTGTGTGTGTTTGTGTGGACTCACCTATATGTGGTTACAGGGGTCGAGTGTGTTTGTACGTAGTTGCGTACGCTTACCTAATTGTGGTTACAGGGATCGAATCTCAGCTCTAGGAGTCGCCTCTCTACTGGGTTCACTCTTTCCTGGTTGCGTGAGTCCTGTCATACTTATTCTAAAAGCTGTGTATAGATTCTGACTCTCTACTTCGCTGTCTAGGTCGTTCCACCTCCTGACCACTCTAAGGCTAAAGAAGTAATATATATATATATATATATATATATATATATATATATATATATATATATATATATATATATATATATATATATAATATATATTCGACTCGACTATACAAGAGTTAATGTATTTCATGTGTGGGTAAGGGGGCTGGGAAGTGATCCTAATGGACCCACTGCATCAGCAATAGCTTCTGTCCTCCATTAAGCTAACATAAGTTTGCGATACTCTAACAAAACCATGTAAGCTTGGCCAAATTGTCTCACACTACCAAGAACACTAGCACAGCTTGAGTCTGCTTCATCCCATGTGGAAGATGCGATCGTTTTTATGTAGGTGAGACAGCCAGGGATTTGAACACAAGACTGCACGTATGCATACAGGGTTGCTGATACAACGCATGCATGCATTGCTGGTGCACCACAACACGCGCTCGCGTCATGAATTGAAATCAGACACATTTTATTTGCCAGGCAAACGACAAGTCCAGGTGCATAAAGACTGCCACTATACGCCTCACCGTCATCATAGTTCAAAACAGAGAATATACTGTACACTTTATCAGTGTAACTTGGATACTTCATCTTGGATCAACACATTGCCGCTCCCTCCCCAAAACATGACCTTGTTTGGCATTACCCGACCACAGTGTGGGCGAAGCGTATTATATGCTTCTGTTGTCGTGTGTTTCTCTTACTTGATGAAACATAGCAGAAAAAAAGTCCTTTGTTATACATGATTTTCTACTATGTGAGAAGGAATCTAACCCCATCTTCTTAAAGAGTGTGTAAAGAAATGGTAGTTTCCAAAATTAAAGAAACATACAGAATTATGAAGGTAATATGCATATTTAAGACTAATAGGAAATACAAAGATATTTTGGTATCAAAATATTTATGAGAGAATAGAAAGATGAGCAATCCTGTCAGTACAAAATATTAAATGAGTATTTGTTTTATTACTCCTGGTAGACGGTAGTGCCTCCATGGATGGTATGAGAAATATACTGGAGGAAGAGGCTATGGACGCAACACCTTTCCCTTATATGATTGTACCGCGATCAGTTTATTTACTTTTATTTATTTCGTTGACCAATAAGTCTTGAGGTTACCGACAAGGACCTTGACTCTGTGTGAGTTGTAATAACTCTTGCGGCCAGGAACCATGGCCTTATCTAGCATCTTATTTCCTTTTGCTTTTGGTCGACGCCAATAATCTATATCCTGTGCCAAAGCCAACTTGAAAGATATTATTTGCTTCTTTTCTTCAAGGCAAGAGAAAATATTTTCTTATTGAATAGATTGGTTCGGCACTGTACATGATGATTTTTCTCGGCCAGTCAGGTTAAGCATCGTTGCATTTGGCTAATAAATGGATGGATGGTTATGTGAACAGTCTCGTCTTCGGCAGGCGAGATGTTCGGAGGCCAAGGGATTCCTATCCCCAACAGAAGATACTATGCCATATGTAATTTTGTATACATTTGGTGATTTTTTAGAGACCAAGGAATATTACCCCCTACATCTGCACGTGGAAAAAAGAATAATAAAATATGTTTCGGTAGCTGCGGCGATCGACTGGGAGGCGTCCCTGACCCTTACTAACCCCAGCGTCCTATCCTGGCTTATCTCCCGAGAGAAACAATAGTATGAATTATGTCTTAGAATTGTATCCTTGCCATCCCTTCTTTTTTCTTCTAGTCTTCTGAAGTGAAGAAGGAGTGTGAGTACGTGATGAAATGTGGAAATGATTTGTAGAAGTGGTTGGATGAGTGTGGTGTGAGTAGAGAGAAAGGAGCGCGGGAGAGAGTATAAGGTGAAGGTGTGAGTTGTGGGTGTCTTGGTGTGTGGGGGTGAGCTACAGGTATAAGGATGGGAGTCAGGAGTCATGGAGATGATAATGAGCACAATGGCCACTGAAACTCGCTGTTCTGATACGAGTTATATTACAGCCTGTTATGCATATGTCTTTTTTTATCATTTCGTATCTCTAAGGGAAATATTAGGTTCGCGTGATGGCTTAAACACAATACTTAAGGGTAATTTTAAGTTCAATAAACGTTCTGTGTTAAACTTGTAAAGTTGAATATGTTATTTAACGAAGACTGGATATATTATTTAATGAAGGCTGGATACATTATTTAATGAAGGCTGGATACATTATTTAATGGAGGCTGGATACATTATTTAATGAAGGCTGGATACATTATTTAATGGAGGCTGGATACATTATTTAATGGAGGCTGGATACAATATTTAATGAAGGCTGGATACATTATTTAATGAAGGCTGGCCAGTGATATACAGAGCACCAGCAGAAGAACAGCACTCTTTGGAAGAGGAAGATACAGAGGAAGGGATAAAGGAAATTAGCGAAGGCAGGCTGGAGGCAAATATGTATGGGGATAGATAAAAAAGTAATTAGTTTGGCACGTATATTGATAAACAGGGAAGTAAGCAGATATGGAGTATCGTACGTGTCCTGAAACTTGAGTATTCCATTGTGATAAACTTGACATAGTTTAAGGTGCTTGGACAAAGCGGTGAGGCAAGAAGCATGTTTATGGAATCTCTTATGATTATCATCTTTAAGTCCTTCCTGAGGAAAGAGCATCTATGAAACAATTACATCATCAAGGACACACGGCCTCAAGGTGACCTAATGCATGAAGGAAAAACTTTGTTCTCGCCTAATGATGGCGAAACGGTGGCTTGAGCAGGAAATTGATGACTGAGAGAAATCCTGACCTAAACTTTTATCCATAGATCAGCTGAGTTTTCTCAAGTGCTTCCGACCTTAGCAGAGTTCCCGAGCTCACTTAAATGGTATTTTGAACGAGCTGAAAATTTGGAAAATGTGGCGTTTCAGTACACGTTTGTAGCCATAATTAAGAGTTTTTGATCTTGGTTTAATATATTTCAGTAAGATTTACTTCAGTTTGTACCTGAAGATAATTACGTGTTTGTCATAACTCCTGGGTATTATATAACTTGACTGTAAACATTATTCTGATCATTACTTCTCCAATGTTTTTATTAGCTTTACTGTTGCAACTACGTTAATTATCATCCTATCACTGAAATTAACTGAGGCAGGATATCAGCTGTTAACCTGTGAAAGTAATATGTTAAAATATGATCTTAATGGATATTCACATTCGTCTAACTGCTGCTCAAATGTCAAAGGTCGAGACCAGTGGAAAATTTTATACAACAGACGATCATGGTAATTACTGCTGTGATTGCTATAATTTTATGCAAAAGTTATTCAGTTTAATGTTACATACACGAATGTGAGCGTGATGTTGGCAGTTAAAATAAAATCTGCCAGCTTACCAAGAAGCAAAAACAGAAAAGAGAATACATGAAATAATATAAATTATAAAAAAAATAAACGTTTGCCAGTAAAATTAAAATAGTTGAGATGAATATTTAAAAAAAATGTTTTATATTTCAGATTTCTGCAAGGATTAGGCTCAGGGTTTCTGAATTTATTATAGCTGAGTTTTTTTTACATAATAGTTTTTTAACAGGGTTAGATTAAAATCTACCTTTATTTATAATTTATTGAAAACCTTCCCTTGTATTACTATTATTAATTTTTTACTGTTATGAACTTTACAAATGGAAAACGAAATGAAGATAGAGCCATCTGTGGGCCAGATATTTAATTTTGTCATTTGACTATTTCATCAATGTTGCAACGCTGTGCGAACGTGTTTCAGACTCTGGTCATTCTAGGAATGATTGATCTCACAGGAAGTGACGTTCTTAAGGAAGATAGAGTTGATTGGTCTACCTCGCTTCATTTCACTTCTTTATATACGGAATGTAGATAAATCAATGAAATGAAAAGAGAGTGGAGGGCGGGGAGAGAGCCTTCTGCTATACTATCATAACTTCATCCATTTAAACAGAAATATGGGAAGCTAAACTGCTGAAGATGTCTTACAGAGCGTAACCGTAAGATTTTCTTTTATCTGCCTTTCCCTTTTACTCTCTCTCCCTCCCCCTACCTCTCTTTTCTCCCTCAGTCTGTGGCCTCCACTCCCCTTGGTTGTTTCTTCCACCTGGATACTCAGTGTATAGTGACCATCAGGCAGACAATCCTCTTGCTCAGGTGGGGAAGGCTGCAGGCAATGTGGAGGTGGGAGTTGGGGAATGAAGAGGAGAAATGGATAGGGTAATGTGCGTAGCAGGATAAAAGCAAGGTTGCGATGGAAGAGAAAATGAGAGTGAATGAGTGTGAGTCGAGGAGTTATAGAGGAATAAAAGAAAAGGCAAACGGAAAAACAAACGAGGGCAAAAAGAAGCATAAGAGCTACAGTAGATAAGCAACAGTAATTACAGGAAAAACAGAATGTAAAGGAACAGTAGCAGGAGGCTGAAGAGGAGGAGCAGGTGGTGGAAGAAGAAAAACAAAAGGAAACACAAAATTAGCATGGATAGCAAGAGGAACAAGCAGGAGAGAGAAAAACTTAGCAAGGAATAAAAGCATCAAGAGAAGCAGAAACCAGCAGGGAAAAGTGGGTAAGGAAGAGGAGCAGGCGCTGAAGCATAAGGAGGAATTAGGAGAGGATGAAGAGTAATAGAGGAGGAGAGTGGCCACACGTGAGAATAAGGTGAAGGGAAGGAGCAACGAGGCTGGCTGCAGCTACATACCCAGCGTCAATACTGCAGCCAGGTTGGCTCCTTACCTCCCAGTCAGCAACCTGTTTTTTGTAGAGTGCTGGTTCTGTTTTCTTTGGAGTGTTGTGATAGACCAGCAAATGTTTAGTATGACTTCCACTAGGGGACCCAGGTCACTTATGACCTCGTTCCCAATTTGTTATACCTAACTTTCCAGTATATAAGTCTCTGGCCACATGTTTCTGCTTTAGGCTAAGAGAGTGATTATCTTGTACTATGGCAGATGGACTGATTACGTCAGATTCTCTCTCCACTCCGCTTACTGAGTCTTCCACCAAGGCTGATGTCTCGAGAAGAGCGATTCATATTTCTGTATTAGACTAATGAAGCTGCAGCTCAAACATCACCTTTCATCAATAAGAGTCTCAGTGTCGCCCACGTGTCTTGTTCAGCAGCTTGTCGACGTTCTATACCATTTATAATATGATACCATTTACTGTTACTAAGTATTGGGACAGATGAAGTAGATGGCGTTATACTAAGTGCTTCTGTCAGTATATCCCTTCCAGGGAGGTGCCTTGATGGTAGTGTATCCCTTCCACGGATGGTAGTGTATCCCTTCCACGGAGGGGCCTTGATGGTAGTGTATCCCTTCCAGTGAGGTGCCTTGATGGTAGTGTATCCCTTCCAGGGAGGTGCCTTGATGGTAGTGTATCCCTTCCAGGGAGGTGCCTTGATGGTAGTGTATCCCTTCCAGGGAGGTGCCTTGATGGTAGTGTATCCCTTCCAGGGAGGTGCCTTGATGGTAGTGTATCCCTTCCAGGGAGGTGCCTTGATGGTAGTGTATCCCTTCCAGGGAGGTGCCTTGATGGTAGTGTATCCCTTCCAGGGAGGTGCCTTGATGGTAGTGTATCCCTTCCAGGGAGGTGCCTTGATGGTAGTGTATCCCTTCCAGGGAGGTGCCTTGATGGTAGTGTATCCCTTCCAGGGAGGTGCCTTGATGGTAGTGTATCCCTTCCAGGGAGGTGCCTTGATGGTAGTGTATCCCTTCCAGGGATGAGTCTTGATGTTGAAGCGCATTAGATCTCAGGAAGTGAGGAACTGGAGCTACTTTCCTCTATCTTGAATCTCTTCTGCTTACCTCCCATTCCCAAGGTCCTGTGTGATGCTTCAAGCTTAGCTCTTCTCTGTGAACATAATTCTAAAATACTACTGATAATAAAAGTAATAATGCCAGTGAATGAAGTAACCCAAGTGGCTAAACCCTGAAAAAGATAAAAAAAAAAAAAGCCCTCCATGTAAAACATTTGTTTATATGGGAAAGAGGTGGCACAAGTTGAGGAGTATTTTTTTATATAGGAGATAAATAGTAATAGTTGAAAATTCATTTATTCAAAATGCATAAAATTATGGCAGCATGTATTTCAGAGTTGAGTTTAATATTTTTATACACCTGCCCTTCCTCTTATTCAAGGAGTCTTAATATTTACCTGTCCATCAGCTACCTCAACCAAGTCTTGAACATAATTTTTTTTTTACTTTACGTCGCGTATGTACATATGTACAGTACGCTACATGACCCCAGTGGGTTTAGTGCTCTCCCTGAATGTAATAATAATAATAATTTACTCGTAAAGATCTTGTATTTCTTAGTGTTGCAGAGTTGTTGTTATGCGTACTACCAGGTACTACCAGGTAGCTATTCTCTCAGATACTTCAGAAACTGAGACGAATTCACCAGTAATTCAATTGACTTAACAGGGGTCCAAGACGGACCGAAACGTCGTCAAAAGGTTCGTATCTTAAGTGCGGGTTTTTACTGAATTGTTGCAGCTTCGGTATAGTGACTTTTCATTCTTCAGTGACAGGAATTGTTCCTTTTCCACGAGTGTTCTTACTCCCCGTGTTTCAGCTGATGCTCACCATTATTGTGTTACATACAATAATAAAATTCGCGTTTTAAAAATTCTTGTTCACTGAAAATTAAATTTTTTTGCTCCTTTTTTTTATGGAGAATTCGTTGATTCTGTCTTCGTTATAATGGTGTGTTAATGATTATAAAGAACAGCCCATTATTGCTATTTAGTAGACGGGATTCTTTCTTTGATTTTGGCATTATTCGTAGTTTTTATTATAAATAAACAGAAGTTGTCTTACAACTCTTGTCGCCTTTCCTTATTTATCTTTACCGTCGTCTTGGGAAGAGTTTGTACTGCCACAAGAGGAAAGGTATATTACGCAGTTTTCTCGTGAGTCTAAACATCCTGGTTTTTTACCTTTCATTCTTTTTTCCACATTTCATGGCGAACAACACTTACCTGAGGAGACTGACGCGTGATGTTGAGTCTCACCTCAACAAGTGACAGAACGCTCTTGAAGAATTCTTAAGCGATAAAGGCAGAGTGACAGCCAGGTGTTTATAAAACTTGGGTACCTGATCTCAGCGAGAAGGACGCTCAGAGGAGATGCCACGGTCACACAGGGAAGGAGTTATTATGCTCCAGAGATCTTGAGGTGTTATTTAAGAATTCAAGTCGTACTAACACCCACCAGCCCAACCACCACCCACCCAGAGTAGCGTCGTAATAGAGGATTGCAGATATTACAATTATTCAAAATGACAACTGTATTTTCATTCTACTTACGACACAAGAGCGTCACGGAGCACAAGCACTACCCCCACACAAGAGCGTCACGGAGCACAATCACTACCCCACACACAAGAGCGTCACGGAGCACAAGCACTACCCCCACACAAGAGCGTCACGGAGCACAAGCACTACCCCACAAACAACAGCGTCACGGAGCACAAGCACTACCCCACACACAAGAGCGTCACGGAGCACAAGCACTACCCCCACACAAGAGCGTCACGGAGCACAAGCACTACCCTCACACAAGAGCGTCACGGAGCACAAGCACTACCCCACAAACAACATCGTCACGGAGCACAAGCACTACCCTCACACAAGAGCGTCACGGAGCACAAGCACTACCCCACACAAGAGCGTCACGGAGCACAAGCACTACCCCACACAAGAGCGTCACGGAGCACAAGCACTACCCCACACAAAGAGCGTCACGGAGCACAAGCACTACCCCACACAAGAGCGTCACGGAGCACAAGCACTACCCCCACACAAGAGCGTCACGGAGCACAAGCACTACCCCACAAACAACATCGTCACGGAGCACAAGCACTACCCCACACACAAGAGCGTCACGGAGCACAAGCACTACCCCACAACAACACGTCACGGAGCACAAGCACTACCCCACACAAGAGCGTCACGGATCACAAGCACTACCCCACACAAGAGCGTCACGGAGCACAAGCACTACCCCACACAAACAGCGTCACGGAGCACAAGCACTACCCTCAAACAACATCGTCACGGAGCACAAGCACTACCCCACAAACAACATCGTCACGGAGCACAAACACTACCCCACAAACAACATCGTCACGGAGCACAAGCACTACCCCACACAACATCGTCACGGAGCACAAGCACTACCCCACAAACAACATCGTCACGGAGCACAAGCACTACCCCACAACAACATCGTCACGGAGCACAAGCACTACCCCACAAACAACATCGTCACGGAGCACAAGCACTACCCCACAAACAGCATCGTCACGGAGCACAAGCACTACCCCACAAACAACATCGTCACGGAGCACAAGCACTACCCCACAAACAACATCGTCACGGTGCACAAGCACTACCCCACAAACAACATCGTCACGGAGCACAAGCACTACCCCACAAACAACATCGTCACGGACGGACCATCAGCATTTCCACACTAAGCAAATTATCCAAGTATTAACTTGGATGCTTCGTACTCTAAGTATCAAACATTCATCAGAATTGCATAGCCACAATTACTGAGTCCCGCATAAGCTGTTTTTACTCAGTTCTCAGTTGTTCACATTCCATGTTTTTGTAGGCACGCAAACGGCATCGGTAACATCACAATTTAAATTCACAAAAATAAGAGTTTTCGCTCAGGAAACTAGCCAAATAATTATTCGTAACACACTTCATAAATGTAACGTATTATGTACACGGTCCCTCACCGAATAAAACTGAGAAACTTAAACGGAAAGTTACGAAACACGACAAAAACCTATAAAAATAAGAAAACTTTTTTTTCCGTATAGTGTTAGAATTGTTTGAAGCATGTATACATGGTTTGAAGCATGTATACATGTAAATAACAGCCCAGTCCTTTCCCCCGACCCACCACCCTTCCAACGCAAACTCAAGAGATAATTATACATAGATAACTACACAGAGGCATCCACTGAAATTCAGCAGCAAAACTGCAAAAATGTTTTCCCGGTATAAACAACGGTAAAACGCCAGTAATCACTGAACCAGTGTCGCTTTATTGCTGCCAGGCATATAGGCAAAGGCAGTATAAAAGATAATATTAGTAGAAAACTCAATGAGAAACATAAAAAAAACAGTTTCGAATTCAGGGGATGTCAAATCCTGTATCTTGTTTTTGCAAGATAGAGTAACGAAAATAAATGATAAAAAACACTTATGGATTAGCTGCATTTTTCTAGATTATATAAAAGCATGTGACAGTGCCATACATGAGGCATACCATAACAGAAAACCATAGGGAAGTAACAGTGGGATATGCTTTTCACCCGGGGTGACTGATCACCCTGGGGTGACCCAGCTCTGTACAGTGATATGGTGGCTGTGATGTATACAGTACTTCATTCATTTGATATTCTCTCTTCCTGGTTTTTCTTTTGTTATCGTTTTAAACATTTGTTCTCACTTCCAAGATACTATTTACTTTTTAGCCTTTATAGATAAGAACCGACTCTGACTGCATCTCTTGTTTTCCCTAGCCTAACAAACTTTGGCACAGGAACCTTGCACTGAAGGCATTCCATTAGTATTAACGAGACGAGAGGCAGAGTGAGCATGTGCAAATGTATTCCCAGGTGCCATTCAAACCGTTCATTGTCAAGTCTGTAGCACCTGCATGTTTTCCCTCTCACCATTTGCTTTAGTCTTGGGACCGTGGCCGTGTATCCTCCCCCAGCCTCCACCTCCGTTCATTGCCTTCACGCTAAACCTCGTTGCATTTGCATGCGGGCAATTTCATTATTATCAACAGGATACCTAGGTTGAATGCGCTAATTTTTTATCCCTGTCTACGTGTATTTCTCCCCAGCGTCCACCTTGCTCCAGGCCGTTTGTACCAGAGCCGTTTACGTAAGCACGACAGCGTTTGTACCATTTTGAAGGAGACAGCTGGAAGTGCGAATACATTGTTGTCCAGTAGCATGAATTTTCCTGCCCCTCTCGTCAGGTCCTCTGCGCCGTTCTTCGCCGGCTGGGCCTTCATGCATTGTAAGCGTCCCGGGGACACTTTCGGATAATAATGTGTTTCCAGGGATACGTGTGTGTTTGTGTGTGTGTACATGTGTTCGTGCGTGCGTGTATGTTTGAGTGTAGGCTCGCAATGTTTGTTTCAGAACAAATAAAAATGACTATGTGGTCATCAAAATAATGCTTCTTTAAGATAATTGTTAAAACACATGGAACAAGTTAATTTAAATATTTTCAAATGCGAGCTACATAGGTTAAAATTTTTTAGATTGCATTGGCAGCAAGATAATCCATATCTTCAACACGCGGGTAATTTCACCACTCTTAAATCCGTCCCCGTGGTAATATAATAGAAGTAAACATTGGTAAATTAGACACATATGCAACACTTGGGTATCTTAATTGGGAAACGTTTCGCCACACAGTGGCTTCATCAGTCCATACAAAGGAGAATCGTGAAGAACAGGAGGAGTTTGAGGTGGTCAGTCCCTCAATCTTGAGTCGATGTTGTCAGTCCATCAATCTTGAATAGAATACAGCATATGTGCGTAGAGGAAGCTTATATACTGTAGACAGGAGAGGTGCAGCAGTTGTAGGAGGTGTCACATTTGTCCAATGTGGAAGTAGGTCGTGCCCAAGGAATAGGCAAGCGAAGAGATCCCTGTAAACATTAAGAGATAATATCTGGGCATCCATCTCATTCGCACTACTTAATCTAAACAGCTCAGAATCAGCGTAGCATGGTAGTTTGTGAAGGCAGACATACATACGTATTACTGAAAATGTGATACTCATCTTACTGTTATGGATTACTTATCTCGTAAATTTCCAAGAATATTAGACCGATTCTTAGGCTAAATTCATTAAAGAAGAAGATGCTAAATATATTTTTGGGTTGTCAGCCATAAGCTTCCAAGCACTTTTTCGAAAAGAGAAATGACATGTGAATTTAAAGTTTGTAAATAAAAATGTTGCAAATAGGAGTTAGATTTGATGTTCATCATTAAGGTATCAAGGTAAATGAAGGTGGACATGAACAAGATAAGCGGACTGCAAGATGGTGTCACTGGTAGATCAAGGCAGACTAAAAATATTTCTGCAATTCAGCTTGTATAGCGATCTGTTATATAAATTGTGAATTGTGATGACAAGCTCAAGGACCACACACTAAAACACCCCGTAATGAATTGGCCAAAATTCTTCCTCATTGTCCTACGTCCAAATAAACCCTTCAAAAATAAATTCACCTCAGACCCCAGTGGGTGAACTAATTATTACTGCTCACAAGATGAGCTGAAGGTGCGTAATACATTACAACTCAGAGTCTACGGCGGGTGCACAATGTACTACCGCTCACCTGATAAGCGGCCAGTGCACAATAAACTATCGTTCATAGAATAAGCTGCGGGTGCACAATATACTATAGTTCAAAAGATGAACTACAGGAGAACAAACTATCACTCACATGATGGGCTGCAGCTGCATGAACTAGCAGTTCTTGGCTGCTGTTATAAATGAAAATAACAAGTACATTCTGCACCACAAGTGATTGTTTTATTGCCATCCACGTTGAGTGTACGTACATGAGACACTACAAGAAATATGTGCTTTTTCATAGGCTTTAATTCGTTCATTGTTTCCTTAGCTTTAATAAAAAGTTATATTTATGATGAGTTTATTGAATATTTTCTTCAATTTAATCAAGGGATGGAAATACTGCCGTTCATTATATAGTTCTGAGAGTCGCCGAGTATGTGAATCATTTACAGAAATGAGTGATAAATAAGACAAATTTGAAACAATTGGGTATCTTTATTGATGAAACTTTTCGCCTGCACAAGAGTCTTCTTCAGTCAACTAGTGTGAATATAATACTGACAATAAAAATAGCCAGTTGCTGCAAATATGTGTCATTCATAAACATGTAGGTAACGAATAGCTAAAGTGTAATGAATACTTGTCAATGTGCAGTAATAACCCACATGCAGGCAGAAACTCAGGAGATTGATTGATCTGTATATTTCGATTCCCTTCTGGGATCCTGTTCAGCAGATGTATACCATCTGTAATGGATACTTAGTCTGACAATTGCGGTGAGTGAGTGATGGATGCTACCCCTCATATAGTGACTCCGCCTTATAGGTTTGCAGTCGATCAGAAGAAACACTCGCCGGTTGTTGAATATAAATTCAGTATCACAATTAGTTAATAAAATTAGAAAATTGGCACATACGCAGCCCACTAAAAACGTAAAGTTTTCATTGATAAAGCATATTAGTGCTACGAGGTTGAAGTCGATCAGTTGGGGCATTCTCTAGCATACGAAGTCCAGCTAACTATTCCAAATCCTTAATTATGTTGTTATATTTCAAAAATTTCACCTAACTAGAATAACCTAGTGGAGTAAAACTTAGAAATCAAAACTGGGAATGGTCTATATAACATTGATCAGAGGGCATCTGCACATGACAATAGTTGCTTGAACTTTTTTCTTATTTACAGTGCACTAGCACTGAAAACTTTAAGCCGATCGGATAAGGCATTCTCGAGTTATAAATGGAAAGCTGACAGCTAAAGGAAAAAAAATGCAGCAGCCACTATAAAGTATCCTTTTGGGGGTACCTAATGAATTTCACCTAAATTAATGGTCTTGCCTTCTGAACACCATAGAGTTTCAAAAGCTTAAGATATTTATTATGCAAGGACACAAGCAAGAAAGCAAGCGAATATAGCTTAAAAATAATCATTAATTTTGAAAAAATAGGAGTACATGGTTTGGTTATCGCGTTTGATTAATAGTATGATCACTCAGGCTATTGGTGCTGACAGCAAGCAGTCAACCGTAAGTATCACAGCCCAATTAATCAGACACAACTGGAGGAACCTACATCAATATTAATAAGGCTGAGTGACACCCGTAGGCTGAGTGACGCTACTCGTAATAATCTCATTGTGTCCTAATCAGTAAAACAGTTAATGTTAACATCGGCTTGTACACTCTGATAAATGTTAAGTGTTATGATTGCGAAGGTGTTAGATATTTACCGAAGAGAGGATTATTATGTTGTTCCTATCTGATTTACTCTTGATGTTTGAGAGTGTCTTGCATGATGTCATTTGTGAGATCTCTGAACTGGTAATGATCTTGTCTTGTGGGATTGTAAGGGCCGTCGTTGCCTTTCATTAAAATAAATATTGTTACTCACCTGGAGTGTTCATGTGATAGATAGTAGGCTTAAACACACCAAACAGAAAGGGACAATTTTAATTGAACAAAAAAAAATCGCAGCACTGGTATAATACATTTTAAAAGCACTTTACACAGTTCATAAAAATATATATCACAAACTAGTTTGATCACTGATAACACATCACAATTTACACTTCAGACTATGTATTTCTGAACATTTCCACTTAATGGCCAGTGCACTTTATATCGATATTTCTGAAAACTATAATGAACACTAGATAAATATATTATCATCTTGCTTTAATCAAACATTTTTTTTTATCTTGGCAGTAAATTTGTTGCTTGTTCATTTTCTGTGACTCGCTGCAATAATGTATAGAATCTGTTTCGTACCACAGCAGAATTCTGTAGCCTCGCACACATTCTCTAGCCTCCGTATAGTATTTTGCTGTCAATATAATATTTCGCTGCCACTGTGCACAGTTTCTTGCCACTCTGCTGGGCTATACGTTTACGTCAGTCTTGTCGCTTGAGGTTAGAGAAAAAAGCTGAGGCCAGGTGAGCCAATGCAAGTAGTCAGTGCTCTGTGCTAGAATGGCAGTATGAACGAGCACCTGCGCATTTCTTAAAACGTTCTTGTATTACTACCATGAGCAAAAAAATACACGGTGTCCACAAAGTTTTTTCCGAATTTATTAAATTTATTGCACAAATATGGTAAAATATATGTAAATAAAGTTTTCCTAAAATAATAGAGTAATTATCATAACATGGTGGTCTCTGACACTGTATTGGGCGTGATGCCGCTTTGAATGGTCTGTCCCCCCCCCCTCCCTCACTCTTCCCTGACTTCTTGTGTGGGTTTGTGAAGGATTACCTTTACCCGACATTAAAACTCCGTCCTAAAATGACAACAAACAACAAAAAATGTACCCCGGATATGTTGACCAATACTGGGAATGAACTAGATTATCGATTAGAGGTACAAATGTTGAGGTTACTTACATTAAATAACTATGAAGCTGTATAAAAACTAGTAGTTCAGCTGCAGTATGCAAAAAAAAAAAACATTTTCATGTGTTACAATTTTATTGTAAATAACTTTGCGGACATCCTTCATATAACAGTAAAATGTTAAATTAAATATGTTTGGATACCTCTGCCACTATTTAATTTGAAATCAAATTAATACTTAGGAATATTTGAAAGATTCTGAGTTTATATTGATAAACGAAGGGAATTTTGTGGTTCAGTTAAAATACAAGAATATCATAGCTGGAGCAAAGGTAACCTGATTTTAGAACTGTATAAATAACATAGTCTGTATAAGTCTCTAGTATTATATTTGTAGAGGTATAAATTCGAAACATGTACAACATTTGGTGAGCGAAACATAACGTAATAAAAGTTTACAGACGTTGCACATATCTAATGTATACTTTGGTTTATATTATATTGATAGAGATCACGCCAGTATCACTAGTAATTTTGGAGGGAGAGGTGGGAGGGGGGATACTAACATAACCATTAACACGAGCGAAGATCACGTTATATTGTCGTTTGTATTATCTCTCTTCTGTTTTTTGTGGGAGTAAGATTTTCACCAATTATAGAAACTGCAGAACTATCAGCAATAATGTGGTTACATTATTACAGTTCACTAATGATGGAGCTCCTCTGTCATTATTAAACTAATTGGGATAGAACATAATTACGGTTGTTAACATTTGGGACCTTAATATATTCGTTAGTTAATGGGTACCATATATATATACGTATTATATATAGTATATATATATATATATATATATATATATATATATATATATATATATATATATATATATATATATATATATATATATATATATATATATATATATGTCGTGCCGATTAGGTAAAACTTGCGATTTTGGCTTAAATAGCAACGCTCACCTTGCCATATAAGATAAGTGAAAATTTGTGTATGCAATAATTTCGCCAAAATCATTCTGAACATAACGAAAAAAATATATTTAATTGTGTTTGTTTATTATTAAATTAATGTTAAAGTATCTAAAATATATTTAGTTGGGTTAGGCTAAATTAAATTGCGCTTGTTATAATAAGGTTAGGTAGGTTTTCAAAGTTTCTCTTGGTACAAAATTATAAATTCTTACATTAACATAAATGAAAAAAATATATCTTTAAACGTATAAGAGAACATTTTAGAAAGGACTTAATTTTAGATGAGTTCTTGCTAATTGACCAGTTTTACCTAATCGGCACGACATATATATAAATATATATATATATATATATATATATATATATATCGAAAATTTGTGCATGCAATAATTTCGCAAAAATCATTCTGAACCTAACGAAAAAAAATATATTTCATTCTGTTTGTTTATTACTAAATTATTGTAAACCTATCTAAAATATATTTAGTTGGGTTAGGCTAAATTAAATTGCGCTTGTAATAATAAGGTTAGGTAAGTTTTCTAAGTTTCTTTTGGTACAAAATTATAAATTTTTACATTAACATAAATGAAAAAAAAATATATCTTTAAACGTATAAGAGAAAATTTTAGAAAGACTTAATTTTAAACGAGTTCTTGCTAATTGACCAGTTTTACCTATTCGGCACGACATATATATATATATATAAAGCGACTGACCTCAATAACACTACACTGTAAGGTAATTTGAAATGAGTGTGTTTACTTATTAGTTTAGGTATAAAGATTTGCCCATTTGTTTAATAAAAGGGTTTACGTATTAAAGTTGAGAATTTACCTGTCTCTTCATCAAGGTTAATATATTTTTGTCTATTTCAGGTAAGTAGCTGGGTTAACGGAGTCCAGAATATCATATCGAAGATCTACAAACAAAGGTAATTATTAGTTTTCTTGCTATGATATTGCTTAGAGCGTAAGTAAATGTTTTACTCCTTTTGAGATACAAGGAAAAGTAAATTTTAGTGAACAGATGAACACAGGAAAAAAAAAACGTGTGCTGCAGTTTGTAAGGTGTGTTAGTGCACAGTAATACAGCCACACGTGGAACCTGTGCGTTGTTTTTTTTATATACAGGAAGGGTTCTTAATCTTGGATAGTGTTGCTTGACACAGCTTTCTCTGTGTCAATTTATAATTTATAATCCACACACTTGTGGATTAGTTAGGTAACTTTATTCGAAACGTTTCGCCTACACGGTAGGCTTCTTCAGTCGAGTACAGAAGAGTTTTGCAGAAGCAGTAGGGATGTGAAGACGATGTAATCAGTCCATCACCCTTGAAGATGTAGTTTTGGAGGTGGTCAGTCCCTCAGCCTGGAGAAAGAGTTTTGCTAAATAGTCAGGCTGAGGGACTGACCACCTCACAACTACGTATTCAAGGGTGATGGACTGATTACATCGTCTTCACATCTCTACTGCTTCTGCTAAACTCTTCTGTACTCGACTGAAGAAGCCTACCGTGTAGGCGAAACGTTTCAAATAAAGTTACCTGACTGTTGCTTATGTGTCTTATCAACGTGTCGGTATGTTATACCATTTTCATATTAGACTCTGAGTCTAATAAGGAAGAGAAACATCAAAGCCGTGGTAAACATCCTCCTTTAATATGCAAACATCTTCATCAATCATCCAAGCTTTTCAGTGTTATAAACTACATCATCAGTGCTAAAACCATTAAAGAACCAAGCAGAATTGCTGGTCTTTATCAAATACAAAAATGTTTTATTTAAATTTTCACTGAATTTAAAATGAAACTAAGATAACCGAATAAATCAAACAGCGTATCAAACTCTAATCTAATATTTAGTCTAACAAAAATTTATACATTCATGCATAAACTAAGTCAGGAATATCGATGAATGATCAGAAATCTGAATGGTAACTCGGACCGTGATCCAAGCATATAGAAAGAACGATGTAACCACTCAGCCACAGAGCTTACAATAGGATGATTTTACAACCAGCTTTTCTGTGACATGGTTGTATCAGCCATATACTCCATAAAATGTGTGTGTTTAATTAATCCTCACACGGAACTACAAACACAAGTAAATGATTGAATAAGGCGGATATTGTTCTGCGCTTATGTGATGGGCTCACAGGCGATGCTGGAGTGTCTGGCCAGGTTTAATACGGCGTGGTTCACCTCCGACGACATTTATCAGTTCAGACACCTTTAAACACTGCGATCAAACGTGACATAAGTAATAAAAACAAGTGTTCTCAGTTTTGAGGACAGGAAGCCACTTTTCCTTCCCACCTCTTGTATAAAAGAAACCTGGAAAAAAATCTGCAGGATTTGAAAAGTCACTTGTGTGCATGGTAGTGCAAGATCCTTTTCCCTACAGCCCAAGACTTAAAATAAAAAAATTCTAGTGAAAATAAAAGTTTGAGTAAGAGGAATTGTTCAGTCTCTACTCGTCTCTACACAGCGTACAAAAAGATGTGAACGACGTTATAACTGGTCAGTTAGTTACCTCGATATCACTGTCGTGCTTGGTAATATTAATTTATTTTAAATTCCTGAAATATTTTTTTTTACGTCTTGATGTTTCGCCCCTGGTTCTCTAGTGTCACAGTACAAAGGTTTGCTGTCAATAAAGCCGACGCCCTTCATAAAATAGGTGAGGTGGAATAGTGACTTCTTGTCCTCAGTAAATCTACATGTGGAAACCAACATCTTGAAACGTTCACCCTGACATCAGGTCTTAAATTTTTACATGTAGTCTCCATTTCGAATAAAAATTTAAATTGAACTGTACAGTAGTTGAGGTTAATATTCAGGTATTGCTTGAACTATAGATGCTTCTTAATGCTGCTGTTGATAAAACGATATTTACCTATGACAGTAGTAAGAGCGAGAGGACTGTTTTTTTCCCCGAACATGTCTTAAAGCGTGTAAAGCCATTTCTACGAAAACCAAAGCACTTAGGTGGACTTTAGTGACAGTCCTGCACCCAATGTGCCACATTTCTGCTGAGGAGTCCAGTTAGGTGAAGTGTATCAAAACGTCAACAAACGTGTCTATTTCCTCTGCACTTCTTTCAAAATACAGCTGAATAAATGCGCAGATGAACTAATTTCTCCTATCATAATGATGTCAGAAAACCGGGAAGTGATGCAGCAAATATCTATTAGAAAGTAAAGTAAAACATATATTAGTTATCAGTTGATTACTATTGGTGTAAAAGGTTTAATGAGGTGATGCATATCTATCAATATTGTGTAATTAAATACATGGAGACGTTTAATAGCAATGTTGTAAAACTTCATTGCATTTCAGTGTACGTGATGAGTGTGCTTGCATGCACAGCGTACCAGAGAGAGAGAGAACGTAAGCGACAAAAAACTAGAACCAGAGAAAGAGAGCAAGAGAGAGAGAGAGCTAGCTAGCGAGTGTAAGCGACAAAAAAAATCCCAGAGAGAGAGCAAGCGAGAGAGAGAGAAGGCAACAAAAAGCTGGAACAAGAGAAAGAGCAAGTGAGAGAGAGAAGAGAGCTGGCTAGCTATCCAACGCGAGAGGAGATTGCAAGAAGGTAAGCCAGAGAGCAAGAGAAGGAGCAAGCGGTGTAGAGAGAGTGTATAAGAGCTAGGACGGAAGCTTGGCCACATATTAAACTCTGGCAACAGCAAATATCCTACAGACCAAAAATATTTTGCTTGTAATAGTTTTAAGAGTCTCCACCTTAATAATTAAAAAAATAGGTTCCTTAACAAATGAAGCAAGACTGTTCAACGCTTCTAATCCAAGGAATTGCAGTTGCCTTCACCTGCCTCGGATCAAACATGATTACCTCCAGTTCTCTAGATCATGTATAACCCCTCTTGGTTTTGTACTTTCCAGGGAATATATTAATAATAATAATAATAATAATAATAATAATAATAATAATAATGATGTCCTGCAAAATCAAAATTCTAATGGAAATTATGGTTAGCGGATTTTTCGATCTAAAACATTCGAAGTTTTCTTGTTCGTCATGAAAATGAAATTTATATTCAAATTTAACACAGTTACTGTTTTCAGTGTGGAAATTTGTATATAAACATAGAGGAAACAGGCCAAGTAACCTGTTAAAATATTGCATGGTAAACGTCCACTGTGTATTTTCCCATCTTCCTGCCAGAGCTCCCTGTCCCGGTTCCTGTTTTTTTCATACTGTTGCCTGCTTAATGTTTATCATGAGAGATACAAACAATGAATGAAATTAAAGATGTTTTGCCAGTTGATCATCCCTTGGCATAGGTCAGGGAAGCTTATAAAGAAATAAAGGTATGTAAAGTTTGCAGTTGTTAATGATATTCATGCACCTTACATATATGTATGTATTTTGATAACTTCTTCAGTATCGGCGGAAGGGCCATTACACAGGAAAGTACATTAACAGAAACACATACATGTATCTAATGGTTATAATAAAAATCATAATTTTTAAAGGGGTGGACCGGTAAGACAGCGGAAGGCCTCGGTCAGATGACCAAAATCTCCAGCTGCGGGTCATCATATGACACTTGTCCTGTTTCCTGACAACCCTTACCTAACCTACCCCTACATTAACAGAACTGGTGGATCTTTTTATCACGGATGTGTACGAGTTACCATGGACAGATACTCATTTAGCATTGTTCATGACTTGTGTGTATCCTTGTCAAGGTTAAAATATTCACGTGTGCTAATGGCCATAGATGTTAAAGCAACGTAAACAAATGATAATTTTCGCTCAGGTCAACCTTGCGGTGCAGATTGGCACTCGGACAACAAAGACAGTCTTCCATGTTTATTTCTGTGAAGAAAAATTGTTCAAACTATACGTGTATTTTTGTATTAATGGTTAACAAGACGAGTAATTGGCTTCGTTGCGGCAGTAGTTCTCAAGATGACAGAAAAAGGAGGATGTTTTCGTTTTAAAACTTCATTCTCTATATTATTTTTGCTTCTAATAGTTGATTTATTAATGGTAAGACTCGTGACAATATGTTCGGTAACTGGACACATGTGAATAATAGGAAATTGCGGCAACGATTTGGTCACCAGGATACATAGCCACTCAGGCTATATAAAAGAGAAGGGGAGGTGCCAAGGTGTTCATGGCAGTAGTAGTAGTAGTAGTGGTGGTAGTAATGGTAGTGGTAGTAATGGTAGTAGTAGTAGTAATGGTAGTAGTAGTAACGGTAGTAGTAGTATTAGGCGAATTAGTAGTAATATTAATCTCGATCTGTGTTGATTTCAAGTTACGGCAGAGTTGTGAAGCTGCCATAGTTTTGTGTTAGTGTTCAAAATGATAACTAAATCAGACTAAAGGCATTTACATTTGTGTCTAGTTCATTCATCACTAAAGAGGCGTCACTCAGTGTCATGGGATGGTTCATGGAATTCTGATGTAACTCGCAAGTATTATGTAAGTTATCACATCTACACGTGTAAATATGTTCATTCAAACGCACCTCCGACTTTATGACTGTTTTACAAATGTATACCTCATTAGTCACTGATAGCAGCCGCCACCGCTTCCACCGCCGCCGAAGCCGCTGTTGCTGCTGCTGCTGACGCGGCCGCCGCTGGCACTCTCGTCACGCGTACCTCACCTTACTCCGTTTATATACCCTTTGTGTTTATGTATTATTTTTATTGGCTTGATAGTGATCCTGGTGAGTGAAACTTTTATGCAACGTATCTCGTTAGTTTCACATGTTGTAGAATACTCGAATCGAAATACCTAAATACTTCAGTGGGCTGTTTTAGTTAAGTAGCTGCAGTATTTCAATTGTGTAGTCTATATATCTGCTGTTTGCCCTTTGACGGTTCCAGGAATCGTTGTTCCTTTGCATTATTCTCAGACCAAGGCTCCTTGGTTGAGTCCCAGCTCCCTCAGACTGTTGATACTTGTTACATGTATCCAACGTCTGCATCACAGCTTTGCTCTCAGACTTGCCTAAAAGAACCCTTTAAGTGTCCTTGGCAGTTGATCTATTGATAATGACCCTTATGTATGAATGTTAGTTGTTGAAAAGTCGTTCATATTTATAAAGTTCTCTCCTAGTGTACTTTTGTTTTTGGTGGGAGGGGGAAGGGGGTCTTATGTATCTTACCTCCCTCTCTTCAAGGAGTGATTTCACTGTGCGGGTTTGGAACCATCCTTTCCAGTATTTTTTCAGTGTAAATTGTGATATATTTTTTCTCCAAAGTTCTAGGAAATATAGTTTGAGTTAATTTAAGGCATTTCATATAATTTCAACATTTGAGCTTACATTGGTAATATAGGTTCTTTGTTCGTTCTCCAGGTGTACAGTAATGTTGCTTTAGTGCAGAGTATACGTCACTAGTTCATAAGACTGCAAGGACTTTACAGAGTATTGTCATTGGATTTGCATGTTTTGAACTTTCTTGTTACCTAGTCTCTCATTTTCCTTAAATTTATGATCGTAGCATTTGCATCACTATTGCGTTCGATTGAGTGGTTTGATTGTATTTTGTATTTTATTCCATTACAGTTGTAGTTTCTTAAAAAAAAAAATCCTCAACAGTAGCTGAAATTGGTCCCCGTTATCAAGTGAACGCAACATCATTACTAGTCTAGCACCTGGAGACCAGTGTCATTACCAGTCTAGCACCTGGAGACCAGTGTCATTACCAGTCTAGCACCTGGAGAGCTGTGTCATTACCAGTCTAACACCTGGAGAGCAGTGTCATTACCAGTCTAGCACCTGGAGACCAGTGTCATTACCAGTCTAGCACCTGGAGAGCAGTGCATTACCAGTCTAGCACCTGGAGACCAGTGTCATTACCAGTCTAACACCTGGAGAGCAGTGTCATTACCAGTCTAACACCTGGAGACCAGTGTCATTACCAGTCTAACACCTGGAGAGCAGTGTCATTACCAGTCTAACACCTGGAGAGCAGTGCATTACCAGTCTAGCACCTGGAGACCAGTGTCATTACCAGTCTAACACCTGGAGAGCAGTGTCATTACCAGTCTAGCACCTGGAGACCAGTGTCATTACCAGTCTAACACCTGGAGAGCAGTGTCATTACCAGTCTAACACCTGGAGAGCAGTGTCATTACCAGTCTAACACCTGGAGAGCAGTGTCATTACCAGTCTAACACCTGGAGAGCAGTGTCATTACCAGTCTAGCACCTGGAGACCAGTGTCATTACCAGTCTAACACCTGGAGAGCAGTGTCATTACCAGTCTAGCACCTGGAGACCAGTGTCATTACCAGTCTAACACCTGGAGAGCAGTGTCATTACCAGTCTAACACCTGGAGACCAGTGTCATTACCAGTCTAACACCTGGAGAGCAGTGTCATTACCAGTCTAACACCTGGAGAGCAGTGTAATTACCAGTCTAACACCTGGAGAGCAGTGTCATTACCAGTCTAGCACCTGGAGACCAGTGTCATTACCAGTCTTACACCTGGAGAGCAGTGTCATTACCAGTCTAACACCTGGAGAGCAGTGTCATTACCAGTCTAACACCTGGAGAGCAGTGTCATTACCAGTCTAACACCTGGAGAGCAGTGTCATTACCAGTCTAACACCTGGAGAGCAGTGTCATTAAAAGTCTAACAACTGGAGAGCAGTGTCATTACCAGTCTAACACCTGGAGAGCAGTGTCATTACCAGTCTAACACCTGGAGAGCAGTGTCATTACCAGTCTAACACCTGGAGAGCAGTGTCATTACCAGTCTAACATCTGGAGAGCAGTGTCATTACTAGTATAACACCTGGAGAGCAGTGTCATTACCAGTCTAACACCTGGAGAGCAGTGTCATTACCAGTCTAACACCTGGAGAGCAGTGTCATTACCAGTCTAACACCTGGAGAGCAGTGTCATTACCAGTCTAACACCTGGAGAGCAGTGTCATTACCAGTCTAACACCTGGAGAGCAGTGTCATTACCAGTCTAACACCTGGAGAGCAGTGTCATTACCAGTCTAACACCTGGAGAGCAGTGTCATTACCAGTCTAACACCTGGAGAGCAGTGTCATTACCAGTTTAGCACAATGAGAGCAGTGTCAACTAGGCGTGACGACGGCGGCGCAACTCCCTTCCCTCTTGGCATCTATGGAATGTTCAGGTCATATTTGTGTGGCACTGAGAGACGTGTTAGCTGCTGGTGCCACACTCCCCTCTTATACATACCCAACCTTAATGTGAATAGTGGTCTTAAGTTGCCGAAATAGGGAGGGAGGTGAAGAGAAGGAAGAAGTTGGGTAAGATGAACTACAAGACAAAGGAGAAAAAAAGGTGGTAGGTATGAATAGTAATGTTTTTTTAATAGAAGTGATGGAGGCTGTGAAAAAAATAAACGAATGATGGAGATGGCGTGCTGTGTGAGGGCTCTGAATTTGACCATTGACTGAATTAATGATTGTAACAAACACTTCAAAGCGATCATAAGAGAAGCCCTGGAAGTGCTTCAGATTGACATAATAGGGTGAGTGTGATGTTGCTCCCACCCTACTTGCACACTTGGGAGAGGTTTGGTGTGGGGAAGCGAGCTTCACCCATAGCTACCCTAAGCTATGGGTGCACCAACAAACAAAAAGATTGTAAGCTAACAGTAGAGTAGACTTTCATCAGCATAATTTGTATTTCCATTTCTCATAGTTGTGTAATAGATCACTGTAATAACCAGACCCCAGACACCATTATATCATTCCCTCCCCCCCCATTCGCTGCCAGTAACCATGTGTAAGTGGTATTTCACTGGTAATTGTGTATTCCTTTACTTTCATTATTAGTACAATAAATAATTGTATTTCCTCATATATTAGTATGCCATTTTCCCCAGTACAGTGGTACCTCTACTTACGAGCAGCTCCCAACTCTAACAATTATGTAAGTGTATTTTTGTAGGTGCTTTTGTAAGTGTATTTTTGGGGGTCTGAAATGGATTAATCTAATTTTCATTATTTCTTATGGGAAAAAATTCCTTCGGTATCGGCACTTGAATACCCATCTGGAACGAATTTTGCTCGTAATTAGAGGTACCAATGTATATAATTTCCCTATTATACTATGCAGCTAGTGTTGATTAAGCAGAGATTAAGTGATGCAAAGTGCTCTATCGTAAGGTGAAGGTCATCTCACACACTTTGGAATCTCAGAGTTCTTTTAAATAAGTTAGAATGTTAATGAACTATTAAAGAAAGGAAATCTATGTAGCTTGGATTTTAGGTAACACATTATAAATGAATTGTCTTAAAACTTATGTAAAATAAATAATTGTCCCAAACGTGAGCGGTACTTTGTGTCTGCAAGACACACAGTTAGGTACTTTGTGTCTGCAAGACACACAGTTAGGTACTTTGTGTCTGCAAGACACAGTTACGTACTTTGTGTCTGCAAGACACACAGGTACTTTGTGTCTGCAAGACACAGTTATTTACTTTGTGTCTGCAAGACACACAGTTAGGTACTTTGTGTCTGCAAGACACACAGTTAGGTACTTTGTGTCTGCAAGACACAGTTAGGTACTTTGTGTCTGCACACAGTAGACTGTTCAAGACACACAGTTAGGTACTTCTGCAAGACACACAGTTGTCTTGTGTCTACAAGACACAGTTAGGTACTTTGTGTCTGCAAGACACACAGTTAGGTACTTTGTGTCTGCAAGACACACAGTTAGGTACTTTGTGTCTGCTGGACACAAAGTACTGAATTTTTTTTTTTTTTTTTTTTTTTCAACAAGTCGGCCGTCTCCCACCGAGGCAGGGTGACCCAAAAAGAAAGAAAATCCCCAAAAAGAAAAAACTTTCATCATCATTCAACACTTTCACCACACTCACACACAATCACTGTCTTTGCAGAGGAGCTCAGATACGACAGCTGAGAAAAGTCCCTCCCAGCTGTCACTATCTCAGACCCCTCCTTTAAAGTGCAGGCATTGTACTTCCCATTTCCAGGACTCAAGTCCAACTAAATCAATTAACTGGTTTCCCTGAATCCCTTCACACAATGTTACCCTGCTCACACTCCAACAGATCGTCATGTCCCAAAAACCATTCGTCTCCATTCACTCCTATCTAACACGCTCACACATGCTTGCTGGAAGTCCAAGCCCTCGCCCACAAAACCTCCTTTACCCCTTCCCTCCAACCTTTTCTAGGACGACCCCTACCCCGCCTTCCTTCCCTACAGATTTATACGCTCTCCAAGTCATTCTACTTTGATCCATTCTCTCTAAATGACCAAACCACCTCAACAACCCTCTTCAGCCCTCTGACAAATACTTTTAGTAACTCCACACCTTCTCCTAATTTCCACATTCCGAATTTTCTGCATAATATTTACACCACACATTGCCCTTAGACAGGACATCTCCACTGCCTCCAGCCTCCTCCTCGCTGCAGCATTTGCAACCCATGCTTCACACCCATATAAGAGTGTTGGTACCACTATACTTTCGTACATTCCTTCTTTGCCTCCATGGATAAAGTTTTTTGTCTCCACAGATACCTCAATGCACCACTCACCTTTTTTCCTTCATCAATTCTATGGTTAACCTCATCCTTCATAAACCCATCCGCTGACACATCAACTCCCAAATATCTGAAAACATTTACTTCTTCCATAATCCCTCTCTCCAATGTGATATCCAATTTTTCTTTATTTAAATCGTTTGATACCCTCATCACCTTACTCTTATCTATGTTCACTTTTAACTTTCTACCTTTACACACTCTCCCAAACTCGTCCACTAACCTTTGCAACTTTTCTTTAGAATCTCCCATAAGACAGTATCATCAGCAAAAAGTAACTGTGTCAACTCCCATTTTGCATTTAATTCTCCATAATTTAATCCCACCCCTCTCCCCAACACCCTAGCATTTACTTCTTTTACAACCCCATCTATAAATATATTAAACAACCATGGTGACATTACACAACCCTGTCTAAGACCTACTTTTACCGGGAAGTAATCTCCTCTCTCCTACACACCCTAACCTGAGCCTCACTATCCTCATAAAAACTCTTTACAGCCTTCAGTAACTTACTACCTATTCCATATACTTGCAACATTTGCCACATTGCTCCCCTATCCACTCTATCATATGCCTTTTCTAAATCCATAAATGCAATAAAAACTTCTCTACCTTTATCTAAATACTGTTCATATATATGCTTCACTGTAAACACTTGATCTACACATCCCCTACCCACTTAAAGCCTCCTTGCTCATCTGCAATCCTACTCTCTGTCTTACCTCTAATTCTTTCAATAATAACCCTGCCATACACTTTACCTGGTATACTCAGTAAACTTATTCCCCTATAATTTTTACACTCTCTTTATCCCCTTCCTTTATATAAAGGAACTATACATGCTCGCTGCCAATCCCTAGGTACCTTCCCCTTTTCATACATTTATTAAACAAAAATACCAACCACTCCAGCACTATATCCCCCTGCTTTTAACATTTCTGTCATGATTCCGTCAATTCCAGCTGCTTTACCCCCTTTCATTCTACGTAATGCCTCACGCACCTCCCCACACTCACATCCTGCTCTTCTTCACTCCTAAACGATGTTGTACCTCCCTGTCCAGTACATGAAATTATCGCCTCCCTCTTTTCATCGACATTTAAAAGTTCCTCAAAATATTCCCGCCATCTACCCAATACCTCCAGCTCCCCATCTACTAACTCCCCTACTCTGTTTTTAACTGACAAATCCATTCGTTCCCTAGGCTTTCTTACCTTGTTTATCTCACTCCAAAATTTTTCTTGTTTTCAGCAAAATTTCTTGACAGAGCCTCTCCCGTTCTTTCATCCGCTCTTCTTTTGCACTCTCTCACCACTCTCTTCACCTTTCTTTTACTCTCCATATACTCTGCTCTTCTACTAACACTTCTGTTTTGTAAAACCTCTCATAAGCTACCTTTTTCTCTTTTATCACACTCTTTACTTCTTCATTCCACAACTCACTCCTCTTTCCTCCTGCACCCACCCTCCTATAACCACAAACTTCTGCCCCACATTCTAATACTGCATTTTTAAAACTATCCCAACTCTCCTTCAACCCCCACTACTCCTACTTGCACTAGCCCACCTTTCTGCCAATAGTTGCTTATATCTCACCCTAACTTCCTCCTCCCTTAGTTTATACACTTTTACCTCTCTTACTTGCTGTTGCCATTTTCTTTTGTCCCATCTACCTTTTACTCTAACTGTAGCTACAACCAAATAATGATCTGATATATCCGTTGCCCTCTATAAACATGTACATCCTGAAGCCTACTCATCAACCTTTTATCCACCAATACATAATCCAACAAACTACTTTCCTTACGTGCTATATCATACCTTGTATATTTATTTATCCTCTTTTTCATAAAATATGTATTACTTATTACCAAACCTCTTTCTACACATAGCTCAATTAATGGCTCCCCATTTACATTTACCCCTGGCACCCCAAATTTACCTACTACTCCATCCACAACATTTTACCCACTTTAGCATTAAGATCCCCAACCACAATTACTCTCACTTGGTTCAAAACTCCCCACACACTCACTCAACATTTCCCAAAATCTCTCTCTCCTCTACACTTCTCTTCTCCAGGTGCATAAACACTTACTATAACCCACTTTTCACATCCAACCCTTATTTTACTCCACATAATCCTTGAATTTATACATTTATATTCCTTCTTTACCTGCCATAACTGATTATTCAACATTATTGCCACTCCTTCTTTAGCTCTAACTCTATTTGAAACCCCTGATCTAATCCCATTTATTTCTCCCCACTGAAACTCTCCTACCCCCTTCAGCTTTGTCTCACTTAAAGCCAGGACATCCAGCTTCTTTTCATTCATAACATCTACAATCATCTCTTTCTTATCATTCGCACAACATCCACGCACATTCAAACATCCCACTTTGACGATTTTCTTCTTCTTTTTTAGTAAGCTATACAGGAAAAGGGGTTACTAGCCCATTGTTCCTGGCATTTTAGTTGACTTTTACAACACGCATGGCTTACGGAGGAAAGATTCTTATTCCACTTCCCCAAAAATTCCATAAATAATGGTCGTATCTTCTTACAATAAATAATAAGGCCTCTGACTGTCGTAATAAGTATTAAAACACTGCTGTCATATTTTTAAATCTAAAACCTTTCTGCCAGTTTGACTTTTAATCTGTTTGCTGCTTCAGTCTTTCACCCACTGATCTCTACCAATAAAAAAGAAAGAACCAGGGCATCCGCATCCCTCTCAAAAATACATACAGTAATGTTACCTGTCTTATAAAAATAATTTTAATACTTACATCTGTAGGTATTACAACTTTTAATTGTACAAAGAATCCTAAGTTTTCATATCTAGCACAGCATTGGTTTTCTCTCCTTAAACTTTGATTCCACTGCAGTCTGCACACGACTCTGCTGTGAACCATTTAAATAGCAAATTTTATCAGTGACAGCCACCAACCCCCAACCCTCTCGATCCCCTCTACTCCCCAACCAAACAAACCCATATATAAGGTGCGGCATAACTGGCTTTATCTAGAATAATTGTTATTCTTTTGTGGAATAATTACTGCCAGATCACTGGAGCCAAATATAAAAAAAATATTTATTCTTGGTAAAGCGACTTATGCCGCACACTCTGTATGAAATATAACAAATTCACGCACAAAATCAGTAATTTAATAAATTAGGCGGAATAAAAAATTCAGTTTAAGTATTGCTGTAATCACAGCGCTGTTCACCTGGGAAGATTGACGTAGTGAGCCTTGGTCTGTTAAAAATTCAAGAGGCTTCGATGCCGCCCTCGGGAAGAAGGGAGGCGCAAGATGAAGACTCATGCATAATTCACCGTCTAATTAGGCACCTGATCCCTGCCAGGGGCACGCTGCCACCACGCTCAAAACTACGTAGTCTCCGCCAGCACTCGTGTAGCTCTTCCGGTGATGCACTGCCTGAGGGTGCGGGTAGCAAATTACTGTCAGCACCAGGTCCGCTCACTGCCTCAGCACCTGCTCAGGTCATGCCTCAGCACCTTAAAAGCGGGAAGACGTAATTAGATTGTTTTTAAGGTGTGATTGGTTCACTGTCGCCTGACATCACAACCATTTCTGAACCCTCTTGACTTAAATATTGTCCATTAGTACTCGATGAACCTCCCGTAGGAGTCTACCAAGTGAGCAGCATTATAGGGCAGGTAGGATGGACCAGGTTGCAGGAGCAGTACAACTACGGCGAGAAATGGACAAGCAGTGATTCTTAGCAGAGGAGAAAGTAAGCAGGAAAAGGGAACATTGTAACGAGGTAAGAAAGAAGAGATTAACGAGATCTAGGGATTAAATTTCGGGCATGGAGATTACAAATGTTTAGTGAGGAAGGCGCAAGAGGAAGATTAACGAAGTTTAGGTAGATGGAAGCAAGCAGGGTGAGTAACAAGGTTCAGGGGGATGGAAGCAAGCAGGGTGAGTAACAAGGTTCAGGGGGATGGAAGCAAGCAGGGTGAGTAACAAGGTTCAGGGGGATGGAAGCAAGCAGGGTGAGTAACAAGGTTCAGGGGGATGGAAGCAAGCAGGGTGAGTAACAAGATTCAGGGGGATGGAAGCAAGCAGGGTGAGTAACAAGGTTCAGGGGATGGAAGCAAGCAGGGTGAGTAACAAGGTTCAGGGGGATGGAAGCAAGCAGGGTGAGTAACAAGATTCAGGGGGATGGGAGCAGCAGGGTGAGTAACAAGGTTCAGGGGGTGGAAGCAAGCAGGGTGAGTAACAAGTTTCAGGGGGTGGAAGCAAGCAGGGTGAGTAACAAGATTCAGGGGGATGGAAGCAAGCAGGGTAAGTAACAAGATTCAGGGGGATGGGAGCAAGCAGGGTGAGTAACAAGATTCAGGGGGATGGGAGCAAGCAAGGTGAGTAACAAGATTCAGGGGGATGGGAGCAAGCAGGGTGAGTAACAAGATTCAGGGGGTGGAAGCAAGCAGGGTGAGTAACAAGGTTCAGGGGGATGGAAGCAAGCAGGGTGAGTAACAAGATTCAGGGGGATGGGAGCAAGCAAGGTGAGTAACAAGGTTCAGGGGATGGGAGCAAGCAGGGTAAGTAACAAGATTCAGGGGGATGGGAGCAAGCAGGGTGAGTAACAAGGTTCAGGGGGATGGAAGCAAGCAGGGTGAGTAACAAGGTTCAGGGGGATGGAAGCAAGAGGGTGAGTAACAAGATTCAGGGGGATGGAAGTAAGCAGGGTGAGTAACAAGGTTCAGGGGGATGGAAGCAAGCAGGGTGAGTAACAAGGTTCAGGGGGATGGGAGCAAGCAGGGTGAGTAACAAGATTCAGGGGGATGGGAGCAAGCAGGGTGAGTAACAAGGTTCAGGGGGATGGGAGCAAAAATGGTGAGTACCTGAAGGATGTTTCAGAGGGTCAGCGCCCCCGCGGCACGATCCCACGCTAGGCCGACTGGTACATAAATGCCTAATCAACCAGGCTGTTTCTGTCGGCTGGACGCAGTCCAATGTACGAACCACAGCCCGGCTGGTCAGGAACTGACTGGAGGAACTTGTCGAGTTTCTTCTTGAATGCAGCCAGAGGTTTGTTGTTAATTATCCTTATGCACGCAGGGAGGGTAATGAAGAGTCGGGGACCTCTGGCACTCATAGAGTTCTTAGTGTACTCGTCGCTCCCCTTTTTATTGGAGGTATTTTTCACTGTCTGCCAAGACTCTTGTTGTCATACTGTGTGATTACAGTGTTCGAATTTGGGACTAGTCTCTCCAAGATTTTCATGTGTAAACTATAATGTACCTTTCTCGCCTACGTTCCAAGGAGTACAGTTGAAGGGACTTGAAGCGTTCCCAGTAGTTTGTCATGTACTCTATTACATTTTTTATTTCCTTCGTTCTTAGGGGATGAACTAAAACTTGTTCTCGTTAAACATCATACTGTTGTCTGGGTAACAAGGTTTATGTGGATGATAGCAAGCAAGATGAGTAGCAAGGTTTATGTAGATGATAACAAGCAAGGTAAGTAGCAAGGTTTATGTGGATGATAGCAAGCAAGGTAAGTAGCAAGGTTTATGTGGATGATAGCAAGCAAGGTAAGTAGCAAGGTTTATGTGGATGATAGCAAGCAAGGTAAGTAGCAAGGTTTATGTAGATGATAGCAAGCAAGGTAAGTAGCAAGGTTTATGTAGATGATAGCAAGCAAGGTAAGTAGCAAGGTTTATGTAGATGATAGCAAGCAAAGTGAGTAGCAAGGTTTATGTAGATGATAGCAAGCAAGGTAAGTAACAAGGTTTATGTAGATGATAGCAAGCAAAGTGAGTAGCAAGGTTTATGTAGATAATAGCAAGGTTTAGGTAGATGATAGCAAGCAAGGTAAGTAGCAAGGTTTATGTAGATGATAGCAAGCAAGGTAAGTAGCAAGGTTTATGTAGATGATAGCAAGCAAAGTGAGTAGCAAGGTTTATGTAGATAATAGCAAGGTTTAGGTAGATGATAGCAAGCAAGGTAAGTAGCAAGGTTTATGTAGATGATAGCAAGCAAGGTAAGTAACAAGGTTTATGTAGATGATAGCAAGCAAGGTAAGTAGCAAGGTTTATGTAGATGATAGCAAGCAAGGTAAGTAGCAAGGTTTATGTAGATGATAGCAAGCAAGGTAAGTAGCAAGGTTTATGTGGATGATAGCAAGCAAAGTGAGTAGCAAGGTTTATGTAGATAATAACAAGGTTTAGGTAGATGATAGCAAGCAAGGTAAGTAGCAAGGTTTATGTATATGGCAGAAAGCAGAGCTATTAACAAGGTTTAGATTGAAACAGTGACTGAATTTCAGATACGTACAGACACTCCGGCATCTGCGCTCATGAAAGCGGAACTTCCTGAAGGTTCTCGTGAGAAAAACAACTACACTTAGTTCATTAATTTGTACATTAATTATATCCCCCTGGCAAAAATAATAGCCTTAACACACGTTCTCAGGAATCTGGTATTACTTTGCCAGGGATTATCAACCTTATTAGCGGGGATTTTTAATTGGGTCAGTATAAACACACGAGTGATAATGGCAGCACGTTGCATTCTGCGTCCTGTTAAGATTAGTACATTTATGTTTATACTTTTGTAGAATTGTGGCAGCTGACGCTAACTACTGACACACTCAAACTAAAAGTCTGTCAGCTGACAGACCGTCAGTTATGAGTGTCAGCTGACACTTGTAAGTTTTTGATGGTCTGTTTGCTGACAACCTTACAGCTGTCTAACGGTCTGTCAGCTGACACTCGTACAACTGTTACCGTTTCTCAAAGACACATGTCGACAGACACTTGGCCTTGTGTGTGTACTCACCTATTTGTGGTTGCAGGGGTCGATACATAGCTCCTGGCCCCGCCTCTTCACTGATCGCTACTAAGTCCTCTCTCTCCCTGCTCCATGAGCTTTATCATACCTCGTCTTTAAACTATGTATGCTTCCTGCCTCCACTACGTCACTTTCCAGACTATTCCACTTCCTGACAACTCTATGACTAAAGAAATACATACTTCCTAACTTCTCTTTGACTCATCTGTCTTCAACTTCCAGTTGTGACCCCTTCTTTCTGTGTCCCATTGCTGGAACATCCTGTCTCTGTTCATCTTGTCAATTCCTCGCAGTATTTTGTATGTCGTTATCATGTCTCCCCTAACCCTCCTGTGTGTGTGTGTGTGTCACAATATCATGTCTTCTTTCCTAAAGAAACTGAGAGCAAATAATACACAAGTGGCTTAATGACTCAAATACACAGGTAAATACAAATATAGTCAAATATTGAATTTACATTTATTCGACAATACTAACAGCTCCCAGCATTATATTATTGATGGAATAATATAATGCCGGCAGTAAGAGATATCCATGTGTTGCATATGTCTTGTTAAGCAATTAGCATCGTTGTGTACCTCTAACATGTACCTAGCGAACGTTAGAAGTGTGTTGCCCTAGTTACATACTAAAGGTTTAACTGCGTTATTTCGTAGCAGTTACACGTTAAAACAAATGTACGGAGATGAACAGACACAAGATAAAAGGGCCAGCTGTCTCGACAGTATTGAAGAAGAGACAAGCAATGATGAATGAGGTGTACATGTATTGTTCCAACATTGAGTTACATGATAGGGCTATAATATACACAGATGTGAGGGATAATATATACAGGTGGGGTGATAACATACACAGGTGGAACGATAACACTCACAAATAGTGATAACATTCACCAATGGGGTGGTAACATTTACAAATAGGGTGATAACATTTACGATCTGGGTGATAACAAATGGGTGAAAAAACTAACAAATGGGGTGATAGCATTCACAAATGGGGTGATAACATTCATAAGTGGGGTGACAACATACACAGGTGAGATGATAGTGTATATATGGTTTGGAATTGGACTTGCCCTTCCTTCCTCAGATCGAACCTGAATGCCTCCACTTCCCAGTGGGGCTATATGACACCCAAGGGTTAGCGCTCCACAGCAAGAAATAAAATAAGTAAATACTCTGGCAGAAACAAAATAGAATGGGAAAATTCCCGCATAGAAGGAAAATATGAATCGCACAGAAAAAATAAATTAAAAATACTTTCATAGAAAAGAAATCATAGAATATAAGACACAGGAAGACACGTTGATAAAGCACATACACAAGAGGACAAATCGATAAAGCACGAAAAAAATAACGAGAGAGATACGACCGGAGTTCAATGTTTTTCTTGCGCCAAATTGAGTTTTGCGAAGTAGTAAATATTTTTCACCTTTAGATAAGGGTTCCTAAATTTGTTTTCATGTATAGGGGAGATGGGTGAGGAAAAGATGGAGATTTTACGCTCGTTTTGTGGTCTTTAAAGTCTCTGATCCCTAATATTCTCAAGATATTCTTTAAACTTTTTATTTGAAGAGCCTTGTATTTTTTTTTTTTATGATTCGGTACTATAATTATTATTTTTGATTCAAATGGTCTTTGATGGATTTCTGGGATCTTATAGCCTTAGAGTTTGCAGTTACATGCCTAGTCTCTGGGATCCTTGTCTAAGGGCTGGGAGGAAGGGGTTGACGGGTCAGATGCAAGGTTGAAATCCCTTAATAGAAAATTATCTTTGGCACTTGTTTACTAATTAATATAGAACAGAAGCCGAATATTAAAAATAAACGCTGGTTAACAGACATCTGAAGTAAAGGCAGCAGTGCATAAGCGTTAATAACTGTGTGGTCGGTAACGTCTCTATGTCATATTTTACTGACACAAAAGAAAGGATAACGATATTAATCACTTGTATCGGAAGTTTTTTTAAGTTAGATTAAGATCACTCAACTTGCTTCTTTTAAAAGGTGTAGACTGGAGGGGATATGATATGGTAAATGTATTAAATTTGAAGATAGGTATAAATAAAAGGAATTTAAATATAGTAGCGAAATTATCTTACCATGGCCATATATATAACAACGATTCATATCAAACAAATTAAGAATCAGAAAGGATATGGTGTGTGTTTAACAAACCGGATCAATTTTTTGGGGTGGCTTTAAACTATGCAAGCAAATACATGAGCGGGAATAGTGAATATATCATACCTTGCAAGGGCCATTAGGCCTACTGTAGTGTTCTTTTATTCTTTGTATGGGTACTCGTTTTATATTATTTTGAAGTGTTTTGAGGTCTTTTTCTTAGGGTCGTTGTTAGGTGTGCATGAGGAGTCCCGAATGACCTTCGCCTGATGCGGCACCAAATGTCTTTTTTTCTATATAAAATCTTTACGGTCTTTGAAGGTTCTGTGATGTTAGTTATTCCTTTGTGATACTGAGTTTTTTGTTTTATTATCTGTTTTCTTTACCAAGTGGTTTTTGTGGTCTGCATCTGAAGGTTCCTGTGATGGATCCAACAGGCGGAATGTCAACAATAGTGAATAAAAGGCGCTGTGGCGAACAAACTTTTATTGAGAGGAAGTTTCGTCATGACTTGATAACTCTCTACATAGAGCGAAACGTTGTCTCAGTAAAAGTTTGTTCTATATGGTGTGCCTTTTCTTTCTCTTCCAGGTTCCAGAGCTTTTTTTAAACTACTGACTTTTGTAGAAGCGCCTTTGTAATGGCTTTTAGAGGGTCCCGACACTCTTACGGGGCAATTTGACATCGTAATTTAGTGTAGTTTTGTTTACATTAATAACTTAGCAATCACTTTACAAGTCATTATAATAATATAAAGTAAATTACAAGAGTAAACTTGCGAAGGTGAGCTAAACTAAAATAAGTAATTTTGTTAAAATAACGTGTGCAAATCCTCAGTTATTTACACCTCGCTCCTTAATATTGTTGCATGTTTTCATATTGTGAGGTAAACACTGAAATAATATCTTTTTTTTTATGATGGTTTCAGTCCGTTTTTACACTTGACGTCTCGATTAATAAATTATTTTAGATGTTATTTATATAATTTTTTTGTCTTTAAATCAGATTTGGGTTCTAACATATCGGAGGCCTGAACGTTGTCATAAGCACCTCTCCTGTGTGAGGGTTTTTTGTGTATTATTCCAATCACGGTATTGTGAGTTTTTGTTCTTTATCGTAGGCCTGGTCTGGGACCGGGTCTGGTACCGGGTCATGGGAAGGGGTCATGGGTAGGCTGACCCTCGGAATACTCTCCAGGTGTAAGTCAATAGGACGGCCTCTCCTCAGGCCAGGCTGCGAGGGTGACACAGGTATGTTACAAATGTGTTAGGTATCACAGGTATGGCACAAGCATGGCTATGTTCCAACATGACTGGGTGGCTCTCCTGGCAGCTTATCCATAAGTGCACTCAAGTTACAATCCACTAATGACAAACTGTACCGTAACATCCCCAGCCTCATGTATGGAAAGTGCAGGCATTGTACATCTGGCTTGGCACTGGTCGTCTGGTGTAGCACTGGTGGTCTGGTGTGGCACGCGTCGTCCGGTGTGGCACGCGTCGTCCGGTGGCACGCGTCGTCCGGTGTGGCACTGGCCATCCTGCTTTTCATTTCTAATCTTGCCTTTCAGTGGTATTTTTGGCTGTTACGAACTGTTGGATTGGTACTGACGCTAACGAGGCTTATGCTGTCAGCGGAGGTGTTCTCTCGTGTGGCACTCCCTGGCATGCAAGGCGGAATGATTTCGCCAAGTGAATACGAATTAGTTTTGAGAAATGAAACTAATTTGTAGCGTGTATATATCATAGTGTGACACGAAAATTTGTCATTTGTGAAAGATTTCAAATAGATTTGCAGAAGTTTTGATTAAGAATTATAATTAAATTTGACAGTTTCAGTACAAACTAATTCTGTAATATTTTTGCAGAAGCTACAGGGAAAAAAGGGTGAGAAAGTATCTGCATGTATCGACGTCACAGTTTGAGACGACTTGTGATTCCAGTTGTGACGCGACTTTCGATGCAACTTACGACGCGACCTGCGATGCTTCTTGTGATGCCAATTGCAACTCGACTTGCGACGCCAGTTGCGATGCGACTTACGAAAGCAACTTGCAATTCCACTTGCGAAGACACTTGCAACGCCAGTTTCGATAGGACTTGCAATACCCGCTGCGGTGCAAGTTGTAACGCCAGATGCGACGCGACTTGCTACGCCAGGTGCTACACGATTTGTGGCTCCATTTACTATGCGGCACCATTTATTTTGCGACACGACTTACGATCCCAGTTGCAATGCGATTTGTGAAAAGATTAATTTTGTGGGCAGTTTGACCAAGTCGGTGAATGAAGTCAAACTTCCCTAAAAATTTACCGAGAAAATATTTATAAGGAGGCGCTGTGCGGCTTCATAACTGCAGATGCATGCGGCTGGATCTTTTTCCATGGAGCTGTCTAAATGGAAGGCAGAATCACAGCTCCTTGTGCTTTCTCGAGGAAGTGATGCAGCCCTTCGTGCCTGTAAATATACTCCTCTTCCCTACTAGGATAATATTTGTGCAAGATGACTGCGATACAAATGGCCAGAGTGGTGAACCGATGGTTTCAGAAGCAACGTCAGATCCTTCCTTCGTGGCTGGCCAAGTAATAACAATGTGAATATATGGAGCTAATACTTTGCTAATTTTGTCATTCACACTCGGCCCTTCTCAGGCCAAGTGTCTTTGATAACTGGCAAGTAACACACACCACACCCACACCACACACACACACACACACACACACACACACACACACACACGCACACACACACACACACACACACACACACACACACACATTACACGCCCCGATGGCATGGTGGCTAGCGCTCTTGCTTCACGCACGGAGGGCCCGGGTTCAGTTCCCGGCGGGGCCGAAACATTTCGAAGTGTTTCCTTACACACACACACACACACACACACACACACACACACACAAGTGGTTTTTGTGGTCTGCATCTGAAGGTTCCTGTGATGGATCCAACAGGCGGAATGTCCGCTCAAGCTGATTCTCAGGACAGAAACAGAGAGAGACAGAATCCTCCAAGAGAAACCACGATTGAAGGAAACGGAAGAATACAGGAGGGTGTTCCTAGACCGGGACAGAACAAAAACAGAACGACAGCAGCTGAGGGAGAGGACACAAAGGCGAAAGGAGCGAGGAGGAGGGACAAGGACAGAATCAGTAGAGGACAACCAGAGCAGGGCGGAGCAACAAGAACAAGCACACACAGAACCATCCCAAACACCCAACAACCAAGCACACTATCCCAACACAAACTACAACCAACAATCTCAGCCCCCACCCAACACTCCACTATAGAATCCCACAGTACACCACCAGGTCCCCCACCCTCACAGACCCCCAAAACACAGTAGTAGAGAGGAAACTGAAGGTATGGTACACCAATGCTGATGGAATAACAAATAAGTGGGAGGAGTGGCACGAAAGAGTCAAAGAGGCATCACGGACATAATAGCTCTCACAGAAACCAAGCTCACAGGTATGATAACAGATGCCATCTTTCCAATGGGATACCAGATCCTGAGGAAAGACAGAGGGAACAGAGGGGGTGGAGGAGTGGCACTGCTGATCAAAAACCGATGGGATTTTGACGAGATGGAGAGAGGAGACGGAGGAGAAGCTGGGGATTACATAGTAGGGATGCTACAGTCTGGAGGTCCCAAGGTGGTAATTGCAGTGATGTATAACCCACCACAGAACAGCAGGAGGCCAAGGCAAGAGTATGATGAGAGTAACAGAGCGATGATTGACACTCTGGCAGAAGTGGCCAGAAGGGCTCCGCGAGCAGGGCGAAGCTACTGATCATGGGTGACTTCAACCATAAGGAAATTGATTGGGAGAACTTGGAGCCACATGGGGGCCAAGAAACGTGGAGGGCTAAGATGCTGGAGGTGGTACTGGAAAATCTCATGTACCAACACGTAAGGGACACTACCAGAGAGAGGAAATGACGAACCAGCGAGACTGGACCTAGTATTCACCCTGAGTAGTGCAGATATTGAGGACATCACACATGAAAGCCCCTTGGGGCCAGTGATCATATGGTTCTAAGTTTCGAATACATAGTAGAGTTACAAGTGGAGGGGAAGCAGGAAGGGCTGCACAAATGAAGCCAAACTACAAGAAAGGTGACTATGTGGGCATGAGGAACTTCCTGCACAGAGTTCAGTGGGACAGAGAGATGGCAGGGAAGTCAGTAGACGAGATGATGGAATATATGACAACAATTTGCAAGGAAGCTGAGGAGAGGTTTATACCAAGGGTAACAGGAGAAGCGAAAAGACAGGATGAGCCCATGGTTCACCCAAAGGTGCAGGGAAGCCAAAACCAAGTGTGCAAGGGAATGGAAGAGGTACAGAAGGCAAAGAACCCCGGAGAATAAGGAGAGCAGTCGTAGAGCCAGAAATGAATATGCACAGATCAGAAGGGAGGCCCAAAGACAGTACGAGAATGACATAGCAGCGAAAGCCAAATCTGACCCAAAGCTGCTGTACAGCCACATCAGGAGGAGAACAACAGTCAAGGACCAGGTGATCAGGCTGAGGAAGGTAGGAGGGGAGGTCACAAGAAATGACCGGGAAGTGTGTGAGGAGCTCAACATGAGATTCAAAGAGGTGTTCACAGAGGAGATAGAAGGGCCTCCAGAAAGGAGGAGAGGTAGGGTACACCATCAAGTGCTGGACACAATACACACAAATGAGGAGGAAGTGAAGAGGCTACTAAGCGAGCTAGATACTTCAAAGGCGATGGGGCCAGATAACATCTCTCCATGGGTCCTGGAGAGGGAGCAGAGGAGCTATGTGTACCCCTAACAACGATCTTCAACACATCTATCGAAACAGGGCAACTACCTGAGGTTTGGAAGACAGCAAATGTAGTTCCAATTTTAAAAAGGAGACAGGAACGTAGCACTAAACTACAGACCAGTGTCACTGACATGTATTGTATGCAAGGTCATGGAGAAGATAGTCAGGAGAAGGGTGGTTGAGCACCTAGAAAGGAATGAGCTTATCAACGACGGCCAACACGGTTTCAGGGACGGGAAATCCTGTGTCACAAACCTACTGGAGTTCTACGACAGGGTGACAGCGATAAGGCAAGAGAGAGAGGGTGGGTAGATTGCATATTCTTGGATTGTAAGAAGGCGTTTGACACAGTTCCACACAAGAGATTAGTGCAGAAGCTGGAGGACCAGGCAGGGTAACAGGGAAGGCACTACATTGGATCAGGGAATACCTGTCAGGAGACAGCAGCGAGTCATGGTACGTGGCGAGGTGTCAGAGTGGGCGCCGGTGACGAGCGGGGTTCCACAGGGGTCAGTCCTGGGACCAGTGCTGTTTCTGGTATTTGTGAACGACATGACGGAAGGAATAGACTCGAAGTGTCCCTGTTTGCAGATGATGTGAAGTTGATGAGAAGAATTCAATCGGACGAGGACCAGGCAGAACTACAAAGGGATCTGGACAGCCTGCAAGCCTGGTCCAGCAACTGGCTCCTGGAGTTCAACCCCACCAAGTGCAAAGTCATGAAGATTGGGGAAGGGCAAAGAAGACCGCAGACGGAGTACAGCCTAGGGGCCAGAGACTGCAAACCTCAATCAAGGAAAAAGATCTTGGGGTGAGTATAACACCAGACACATCTCCTGAGGCGCACATCAACCAAATAACTGCTGCAGCATATGGGCGCCTAGCAAACCTAAGAACAGCATTCCGACATCTTAATAAAGAATCGTTCAGGACCCTGTACACTGTGTACGTTAGGCCCATATTGAGTATGCAGCACCAGTTTGGAACCCACACCTAGCCAAGCATGTGAAGAAGCTCGAGAAAGTGCAAAGGTTTGCAACAAGACTAGTCCCGGAGCTAAGGGTATGTCCTACGAGGGAGGTTAAGGGAAATGGACCTGACGACACTGGAGGACAGGAGAGATAGGGGAGACATGATAACAACATATAAGATACTGAGAGGAATTGACAAAGTGGACAGAGACAGAATGTTCCAGAGATGGGACACAACAACAAGGGGACACAGATGGAAGTTGAAGACTCAGATGAATCACAGAGATGTTAGGAAGTATTTCTTCAGTCACAGAGTTGTCGGGAAGTGGAATAGTTTAGGAAGCGATGTAGTGGAGGCAGGCTCTATACATAGCTTTAAGCAGAGGTATGATAAAGCTTATGGCGCAGGGAGAGTGACCAGTAGCGGCCAGTGAAGAGGCGGCCAGGAGCTGACTCGACCTCAACCACAACTAGGTAGTACAACTAGGTGAGTACACACACTACACACAAAATATATATACAACAGGCCTAGTGTCTAATCGACATGTGCCTAGGACAAAATGGTAACTAACACACACACACACACATACATAGCTTTAAGCAGAGGTATGATAAAGCTCATGGCGCAGGAGAGTGACCCAGTAGCGGCCAGTGAAGAGGCGGGGCCAGGAGCTGTGACTCGACCCCTGCAACTACAACTAGGTGATAGTACAACCTCAGGGTCCCCAAAGTCACACAAACACACACAAAACACACACAAAAACACACACACTACAGTCACACACACACACACAAAAGTCAAGTAGAGGACTGTGACTGGTTGAGTATCCGTTGGCTCACCAGTGGATTACTAACTAGTGTTATATCCTAGAATGATACCCCTACGAATATCCCAGATATTTTTTTGTATATTCAAATAAATCGCCGACATGTAGCGAGGTACATATAGTAGTGCGCAAATTAATTGGGACAGGAGTAAATTTTGTGATTATCTCATAATAAATGTAGTTTGGGTTCTTTTCTTTTCAGAAGAGTTTGATTTTGACTTTGGCAACCATCCAGGTGTGGTGTTACCTTGCGACTCTCGTCAATGCTACAACAGCTGTTGTTCTGTAAGGCTATTCCTGCAAGCGTGCTCTGTGAATGAATGTGGTTTTTGCCAAATTCTCTTCTTCAGTTCATAATTACTGCTGAAATTCAAGATGTTACACCTAGGAAACGTACAAGTATTTTATTATCAGACAGATCGCTGAAAATTTGAGACTAACAAAGTCAACTGTTGGTCGGATTCTGAACACAGCTGACGACAATGGTGATTGTGGAGTGCTGTGTCGAGGAAGATGTGGAAGAAAATGCAAGACACCTCACGATGACAAGGTTATCATAAATAGCGTGAAGGATCCCAAGATAACCCAGCAAAGAGCCACAGAGAAATTTAGCTTCAACTGGCCTAAATGTTAATTCTTTAACTGTTCGACGAAGGCTCCTTGAAGTTTCTAGAACTGTCAGAAAGCCGGTAAAGAAACCATTATTGACTGCTGCTGTGAACAAAAATGACTGCGGTGGGTACTCGATCATAAGGGATGGCTGACAAATGAATGGAGAAATGTTATATTTTCAGATTAGGCGCATTTGGAAGTACATGAGTACAGATCAGTGTTAGTGAGACAGAGCAAATGTGAACCTCTTCAGATTGGACACATTCAACAAGCGCCAAAACACTCACCTAAGATGTTTTGGGAAAGTTTTACTGCTAAAGGCCCTGGACAGCTTGTTGAGGAAACGATGAATAGTGACAAATACAAAGCAATCCTGGCAACTCATTTGCTCCCATTGTGGATAGAGAATTTCCTGATAGGGAAGGCATTTTCCAGCAGGATCTTGCTTCATGCCACACTTCCAGAAAAATGCTGACAGTCTTCGAAGAGAGTGGGCTAAGGGTTCTAAATTGGCCTGGAAACTCTCCTGATCTCAACACAATTAAGAATCTATGGGCAATAACCAAACGCTGGGTCGCGCAACAGGACTGTTCAGCTATGAAGTTAAAGCTGTGAAGAACTTGCCAAAATGTGTTCAATATTTCGATTGTATGCCAAAACGTATAGCAATGCTTATAAAAGCAAAGTGTACTCATATCCCTTATTAAATTAAATCAATTGTTTGTCATATCATTGCCATGTTTTTTTTTTTTCAAATAAACCATAATTTTCCAAATAAGTGTCTTGTTTCATCACTGTCTCAATTAATATGCATACAACTGTAGTTATTTATCGTAAATTAATCTAATAAGAATTCAGCCCAATTCTACTAACCTTTCTTATGTATCTTATTACATACGCAAATTTATTTATGGATAATCAATTATTTTGTTTAATACAATATTTCCCCTTCTTTGTTTTGACATATTTTATGCAGTTACATCCTTCCTCACATAGCCTACATGTCCTCCTAACACCACATAGCCTCCATGTCCCTCCCCCCCCTCACACCACATAACCTCCCTCACACCACATAACCTCCACAGTCTACCTTGGTTCCTTTCTGGTTCAAGTTTGTCTTAATTTTATACGCCTCATGAACGTTCCAACTTTCTTCGAATTCTGTAAAGCAGTGATTAGCAACAAAGAATCTTAATTTCCCTCTCCTTTACTCCAGGCACTCGATGCCCCATCTCTGCTTCCCTCCCATCCACCACTTACTCTCCTACCGACCAATATTCCACCCCATCCCAACCTGTTTCTTTCTCCGTTGCTGTAATGGTCATGGATGGGAGCAGCGGAGATGAGGGTGTGATGGGTGAATGAGGGATTAGGTGTAGAATGGAAGCTATCAAACTTTCCAAAGAAAAAGAACCTCTTGCAGTTTTTTTAGCAATAAAAAAGCTTGTATATTTTCCCTGAATTTGTCTTGAAATGGTTTCGGTAAGATTTTTATTTAGTTTTTTTATTTAGGATTACAATGGTGTTGATGGAGCATAAATGTTATGGGCACAGGAAAAAGTACATTAAGTAGAGTTAATCTGGGGAAACCCAAAATCAAAGTAGCCACTTTATTGTGCACCCCCATATCAATCTTGTGGATGGTAGCGCAAAACATAGAAACTAGGCCTCCGAAGGGTTAATAGGAGTTCATCTACATACATATCTACACTGTTCATCGTGACCTTGTGAATCAGTTAGAGACGGTAGAAAATGTGGAGAATTAGTTTGAGGTGCTCAGATCCTCAGTCTAGAAAAGAAGTGTTCCATCGGAATATCTCCTTACTTGACTGAGGGACTGATCACCTCAGAATGTAAATTATTTCCATTGGTGTGTCCCTGATCACTGCTTCCGCTGCCCGGCCTTTTACCAGGTGTACTGATTCATAGCTTCATCAATATGTAATGAATCAAAGAACACACAGACAGATAAAACTGAGAGATGTGTAAAGTTAAACGTAACTTGATTAAGCTCTTTCTGAGCAAAGCTTAGATTTTTAATCAAAGCTTCTTTTGTCTATGACGGTGTCTACTTGTCTTTGGTATTGTATGTACGTGTCTTCGATGTTCTATCAACATGATGTTCCGTCTATGTGTCTTCGAGATTATTATGCAGGCAGCCGTTTGTCTTCAGGTTGTAATATTAATGCATCTGTGTTTTTTGTTTGAACGATTTCCAACGTGATTACTGCCAAGTCACTTTGTTTCGAAGATAAAAAACGGTAATGGGGCGAGATCCGTGGCCTCCGGTCACAATGGAGGCTTCAGATTTTCCTTTGTAAAAAGAAACATCACACAGAGACAAGCCTTTGGAACTAAATAGCGTACAGCATTTCGCTCTGTGTAAGCCTTAGTCACCTATCATAATGTGATACGCTAGTCTCAATGAAAGCTTGATTCGCAGCGCCTCGCTCCTACTAACGTTCGATGTGGAAGAGGCTTTTTGCTCACGACTTCTTGGGTTGAATCACCATCCACAATACATAAATACCTACATAAATACGTTTCCTACTGCCCCACCATCCCCGCTGCGATCAGTTACATGTATTTTAGTGTTCCATTCATTATACTTAATAAAGTTCGTCCCTTGCGATATTTTGTCAACAATAAAGGTTTTGTTGACTGCTACATCTTCGTTATAACACACTGGTATATGTAGATTTAAATATATATGGATCATTCAGCGCAAGGAGTGCTGGACACTCGATACTCCGTTGGCTTAGTGTAAGACAGACTCGTGTTAAATACCCTCGGCTCTTGTTTAGCCTAACTGGGGTGAATTATTATTATTAATTATTATATTATTACCATTATTATTATTATTATTACAATCATGGGGAGTGCTAAATGCGTAGGGGTCATATAACGCCAGGGGGAATGGAAGGCATTCAGGCTCGATTCAAGGATCTGTAGCGCAAGACCAATTCCTTAGATCAAGAGTCCCTCACCAGCATCAAGGAACTCCCTTGAGGGGTGTAGTGGGTAAAACATCTTTATTACCGCAGTTTGTCGGTATTGCTTTACCTCGTACATGTATACCCATGCTGATCACAATTCAAGAAAGAATATTCATCATTGAAAGGTATATTCAGAATGAATATTAAGTAACGAGGGAGGAATTTGAACAGAAAAGTAGCGTAGAAATTATTTCTCCGAACAAGTCAAACATATCGCCTCTACGATAAATTTGAGGAAAACCTGTTGTCTTGCCGATCCATTAACAAGTGGAAGATGGAGAGTGCTTGATGAAGACGATGGACAGTCTTACTACAATAATAGTAGTCTACAGATATCGGTAAGAAGGCTTTCTTCGCAGAGTGGCGTATCCGTACGTTCTGGCGAAGTCGTAGAAGATAATTCACTTTACAATAAAGGTGGTACATGCATTGCCACCAGCAAACCACGTTAGTGGTTTATGGGAAATGTGAGGGTGAAGACCTGGATGATTGATTCTGGGTGAGTTAAGCTTGGTTTAGTGGGTTTCTTTTTGGCACTGTATTACTATCAAGGGTGCCGTGTCTAGTAATGGTAATACCTAAGGTATTGTGTCTAGTAATGGAAGAATTGAGGGTGATGTGTCTAATGCTAACTTCAAGAGTATTGTTGCCACACTAACATTAGAGACATTGTGTCATTATGTGTCAAGTAATATTAAGAATAGTGGCACTTTGCAGGTATATTAACCTGAAGGTAGTCGTATCTAGTAATAAAATCAGATACGTTGTGTCTAGTAATACTTCACTAAACTCATTCAGCGTGGATGACGTTTCTAATCAAATTTGTTTTCAAAAGTAAATCTCCCTTCCCCTTCCTAGGTTATATAATCACGCATGGATGTGTATTTAGACTTGGATTACAATTCTCTATGCTACTATAGTCTGATTCAAGCGGTAAACTTGTTATTTTCTTTGTGTGGTAAATTTTGACCTGGATTTCGTTAATTTATTTCTTGCTTCATTATAGAAAACGTAGGTTCTTAACAGTGTTTGGATCTTCGAGTAGATAATTGAGGGAATATCGCATGGACTATTGGATTATTTGAGGGATGGATGGAAGAAATACTGATTGACTGGAGGGAGCACATAACTGTTGACCGACTCTGAACAGCTAAGTCCCAGCTTGACGAGCTCCCTCGCTGAGTCCCGTCTTGGTCGATTGATTACCTGCTTCTCGACTGCTGAGAACTTTTTAACAAACGCTTTCCATCGGTAATTATATATAATTATAGTTCTGGAGTTATGTAAGTAATTTTTGTTTTTTGTTTTTAGTAAAATGCAAACAAAAAAATGTAAAATATTTTACTATATTTTTGTTTAACTGCATCATTATTGTTTCTCAACACGGGTGTCGTCACAGCAATTCTGAGTACAGGATAAAAATAAGGGTAATTAGCAGTAGCTACGCTGATGAGAAATGTCATTCAAATCCTGGTATCAACGAGTGCACTAGTAGCGGCAGTAATAATAGGTATAGTAGCAGCATCCAACGGCAGCAGAGGTAGTAGTAATAGTAATATCAGTGGTAGCTAGCAACAGCAGTATTAATGGTAGTAGTAACCAGTGGTAACAGCAGCAATACATCATTAGTACCTAATAAAGTAGTAGCAAAATCATCTGTAGCAGCAGCAAATTCATCTGTAGCAGTAGCCGCAACAACAGCAGTAGCAGCACCAGAAGCAATTAAACAGAATAGCAAAAACAAATTGCATCTGCAAACGCTGAAGTAAGAGCATTAGGTAAGAGCAACATCAGCAGCAGCAAGAGCCTCGTCTGTCGTATCAAGATGGAGTGACGCGTAGGAGATCCAATCTCCTCCACCCTGTTGATGGAAATTCAGTTGCTTTCGGAGCCGGAAGAAAATTGAGTGGCATTCAGATACGAGTGAACTCCGCCAGCAATCCAAAACTATTTTCTTCCGCGAAATCCTGAGATCGCGCCCACGCTTCTTTTCCCCCTCCCTGGTGCTGCCGTGTCCTTGATAGCGCCATTGTGGCACCGGCGCAGTCTTGTGCATGGGTAGTGTACCTTGCGTATTGATGCAGTCTGGAGTATGGACTGTGCAGTTTCAGTAGTAGTAGTGCAGTCTTGAGCCTGAAGAGTGATGCAGTTTAGATGGGTCGTGAGCCGTAAGCTGTGGTGCAGTATGAGTTGTGAACTTTCGGCAATGGTGCATTCTTAACGGGTCCTGAACCATTACCAATGGTGCACTCTTGACGGGTCCTGAGCCTTTGGCAGTGATGCACTCTTGACGGGTCCTGAACCTTTGGCAGTGATGCACTCTTGACGGGTTCTAAGCCTTCGGCAGTGATGCACTCTTGACGGGTCCTGAACCTTTGGCAGTGGTGCACTCTTGATGGGGTCCTGAACCTTCGGCAATGGTGCACTCTTGATGGGAGTCCTGAGCCTTCGGCAGTTGTGCACTCTTGAGGTGTCCTGAGCCTTTGGCAGTGATGCACTCTTGACGGGTCCTGAACCTTTGGCAGTGATGCACTCTTGACGGGTTCTAAGCCTTCGGCAGTGATGCACTCTTGACGGGTCCTGAACCTTTGGCAGTGGTGCACTCTTGATGGGGTCCTGAACCTTCGGCAATGGTGCACTCTTGATGGGAGTCCTGAGCCTTCGGCAGTTGTGCACTCTTGAGGTGTCCTGAGCCTTTGGCAGTGATGCACTCTTGACGGGTCCTGAGCCTTTGGCAGTGATGCACTCTTGACGGGTCCTGAACCTTTGGCAGTGATGCACTCTTGACGGGTCCTGAACCTTTGGCAGTGATGCACTCTTGACGGGTCCTGAATCTTCGGCAGTGGCTCACTGGAAATAAATGGTATAAAATACCGACACAATGGAAAAATAAACACATAAGCAGTATAATGTGATCCTTTATTGACAACGTTTCGCCCACGCAGTGGGCTTTATAGAGTCACAAACAGATCTGTCTGTTTATTTTTCCAGTGGCTCACTCTTGACGGGTCCTGAACCTTCGGCAGTGGCTCACTCTTGACGAGTCCTGAACCTTTGGCAGTGACTCACTCTTGACGGGTCCTTTGGCAATGGTGTGGTCTTGTGCACGGAACCTAAATCTTCGGTATTAGTGCAGTTTTAATAGACCCTGAACAGATTTTGGCCTCGGCCTTCAGCTTGCTTGCTACAGTAATGTTATCCTCTACGTCCATCTTGAGTCTTGAAGGAATCTCGTCAAATAAGATTTCGCAATATCGTGAAAGTAAATTGGTGTGTTAGGATTCCTAAGGACTGATCCACGGCTTTGATAGCTATCTCAGATGTAACCGACCCTCTCCTATCTGGTGAATGTTTTCTAATAGGTCTTTGCCGGTGTGTTGGCTGGATTTCAAGCACAAAGAGCAGTTATCACAATTAAAATCAACAGCACAACAATTCAAAAAGACCCTTGTGAATTTTTTAATCATATCGCACAAAACAGTAAAGCATTTTTGACGAACTTAATTTCATGTTTAAATCCGATAAGGTGTTTGTCAACGAGACTTGCGGAGACCCTCAGAAATGTTATTCCTCTTTGCTAAACTCCAAGATATATTAAGAATATAAATTCATCGTTGTTTCGTATTCTTCACCCTTCCCTCCTGCCTACATCCCTCTTTCCCACACTAGTTCTACCTAATTGTTTTTTTTTTTTACATCGGCCATCTCCTACAAAAGTAGCGACCCAAAGAAGGAAACACACTCACTATCGCCCATTCAGTAGCTGTCTCGCAAGAAAAGCGTGGACATCACAACTCAATGACCTTCTGAACTGCAACAACCCCATCCATTCCCTAGAGTGCAGGCACTCTTCCTCCACCTCCAGAACTCTCCGGCTAACCGAATCCCTTAAGTATTTCCTTGCTCACACTCTAATAACACGTCAAATGTGAGATACGTATCCAAAACTCAAGTATGTGTGATTCAAGAACTTATACCAGGAAATATCCCGTTTAAGGGCGAGTCTTTCATCTCTTAAAGATGGTCTAAGCTGAGGACATGTCCATGCATCATCTCAGACGAGGGTGAGGGTTGGGCAGTCATAGAAACAGATAACTTAAACATCATTACAGACTGATAACCTTAGTTGATAATCTTCCTACATATCACACTAGAGAGATGGTCTTAGTCGAAGATATGATCAGCTTTCATTCCAGATGGGTATTCCTAGTTTCAAACCTGTCAGACCATCAGACGGTCATGGTGTAAGACTGCCCAAACATCACTCCGGACAGGTCGTCTGAACTGAAGACTTTCTCGGAAATCACCGGCGAAGCAAACATCTTATAAAATCCCTTGTAAATCCCACTCTTTTCGTGAGCTCTCATCCAGGAGATGTCGCGCTCCTCTTTCACTCAGAATCTGCTGCAATTGTCAAGTGTGTGTGGGAAAGATGCGTATCAATTTTTTTGGAAGCTTGAGATCTTTTTAAAAGTGTCTGAAAATCTCGAGGTGAATGTCTGTGTAGCGGAAATATACTGCTGAATAGGTAGGCTGGCAAGATGAAGTTGGAGGGATTTTGGTGGAGCCCAGATTTGTAGGTCGTTCTAAAGTTGGGCAGATTTAGTGAGCTGGAAAAGAGGTTTTTATTTGATGCTGTGTGTGTGTGTGTGAGTGAGTGAGTGTGTGTGTGTGTGTGTGTGTGTGTGTGTGTGTGTGTGTGTGTGTGTGTGTGTGTAAGATTGTGGTAGCCAGTAAGTAGTAAGGTTTGACGGTAATGCTGTTATTTGTCAAGAAAAGTGTACAAATACTAAAGAGTAAACATCATAGTTTACGCATTCTTTTCGTTATAATTTTTTTTCGAAATCATCTCCAGGGCATTGCAACAGCACTGTCCTAGGAAATGATTGCTAACCAAACGCCTGGACTTCTATTGATCAGTTATATATTTACACAGGAAAGCTCCGCTGTGACATATTGTGAACACGTCGTAAAATAGGCACAGTTAATATATAAAATGAAGAAAATCATTTGAAAATGAAGTCACTGTAGGCAGTAATTATAGGCTAGCTATCCAACTTTGGTATTCCAAAAGACAGATCCAACCGGACATAATTACCAAGTTCACGTTGCAGACGTACGTGCCAGCGCCTAATTTATCCAGACACCAACTTTCTGACACGTCTTTTAACCCATCAGTGAGAGGTCACATAATCAAGCCTACCCTCACATCGACAACTAGGTCTGACACCCACCTGTCTCTTTACTCAGTCGAAATGAACAGATAATTTATTCTCATATGTCCATATATAAGATACTATATATGGGCTAAAATCTGATGGCTTAGGTTCGAGTATCCGATGAGCTAATGCAAGGTACTAGGTATCTAAAACATGCACACCTCGTTAATGTAAATATCTAGTCAGTCAATCGCGTGGCAGCACCTCACTGCAGACATGTGGTGGAACGGGAGATTCGCAGCATGAATGTACAACCAAGAAATGTGCACCAACTACGTGATGCTGTCATGTCAACAGGAACCAGAATCTCTAAGGAATGTTTCCAGCACCTTCTTGAATCCATACCACGACGAATTCAGGCTGTTCTGGGGGTAAAGGGCAGCCCTACCCACCACTAGAAGGGTGTACCTAATAAAGTGGCCACTGAGTGTATGTGTATGCAAAACAACCACGGGCGAAGTTGAATGAAACCTCTAGGCCTTTCGTGTTACAATCAACACATCAGGAGCTTGCAATGTTGCAGAAAAGTGGAGGTCCAAGCAAATACGATCGATTGTTTTTCATATATATATATATATATATATATATATATATATATATATATATATATATATTATTTCACAAATATTAATTAAAATATTGAAAGTTTTTTTTAAATAAATACAATATCGGGTCAGCTTTTTGGTTAAATTTTTACACGTGTGAGTGATTGGAGACATCTTATAGGACTGACAGAACTGTGGAGGCGAGAGAAGGTCCTAAAGGAGTCTGTCTTCCCTAGTGGTGGCTGTCTAAGTTGTTTTAGAGCTTTGCTTCCTAAACCAGCCACTACCCTATAAACACACACACACACACACACACACACACACACACACACACACACACACACACACACACACACACACACAAAATGGTAACTAACACATGACAGGCCTAGTGTCTAATCGACATGTGCCTAGGACAAAATGGTAACTAACTAACACACACACGCACACACGAACGCACATACACGCACGCACTATTACTACTACACTTACTGAACCATTATCTGCCTTTGTATTTTAGGTATATAATACATATTTGGAACAACCAAGTGTATCAGAGAGCATAAATGTAACAAAGATTATGTAATACTATCAAATTAAAATAGTTAAACCAAAGCTTCAAGGAAACCGAAATATAAAAGTTATTTTTGTCCCTTGCAAACAATGTAGAAATAAATTAAGTAAAACAGGTATAAATTTTAATAGATGCGTATATGAACACAGACGTTAGAACAGCAAGTGACAGCAGTGCTGTGTTCTGTCATGCATGTAGTTTCCTACACTACAGATTTTGGTAATTACAATCTAGGATTTAAATGTTATAAACCGGCCGTCTCTCACTGAAATAAGGTGACCCTTTAGAGATAAAACACATTTACTGTCATTCAGTCAATTGCTGTCTAGCCAGAAGTTTGCTGACAGCAGTTCAAATAACCTTTGCGAACTACGACATCCATATAAATATATATATATATATATGTGTGTGTGTGTGTGTGTGTGTGTATGTATATAATAAGATACTTGTGGAATCTGATCTCATTAGTTCAGTTTGCATATCGGGGTAATAAATATAATTTCAACATGATTATGTTAGTGGATGTTTCCTTGACAGTCATGGAGGCATAATCACCTGAAGGATATATGGGTCGGCATCTTCCCCATTCATTTCAGCTGATGAAGCCTCTGTGATGTAAAGAAAATAAAAGCCTGGTGTCAGGTTTTCTTTAATGGGGGTTCCTTCCAACAGACCTTTCACTTTATTGAATACGAAGATGATTCCACTACATTCAAGGACACTAAGAGAGAATTATTTAACTCGAGGGCCTGCCTGGATTCACACTCGAGGGGGTTCAAGGGCCTGCCTGGATTCACACTCGAGGGGACTCTATTAACTACTCTCAGTTTTACTTAAACTTCATGAATATCAGTCTACATATCACGAACTTAATATATTTCATTAATCAATAATGCGAATAAAAGTTAGACTGAGCTTGCGTTAGGCAGTAATAAAGTTTTATTAGATTAAGTTGCGAAAGTCCTGTTCAAAATAAGCAAAATTGCATAGCATGATTACTAATGTGAACATATTTATTAATCCAAAGTTCAATACAAAAAAAAAATGCAATAAAATCGGCGTGTTTATCCGTGTAACGACTCACTGACCGGGTTGAAAACAGACGCTGGCAGAGTCACTAGTTTATTTATACCTGGGCTGTTAAAACATCACTACCCATATCCGGTTCTCATTGTTATGTGAGCATAGACACAACACAAATAACCCGCACATAGGACAGAGGAGCTGACGACGACGTATCGGTCATGTATTGTTCCAGTCACGGTATTGTGCCTGTTTGTTCACCTCTCTGTCCTCTCTCCCAGTCTCTTTTGAACTAAATAGTTGAAGAGAACAAGCATGTCATCCCCTGTATTCCAAACACTCCTTCCGTCACCATTACTCAGTCCTCCCCTCCCCAACCCCCAAACCGTAGTTAGTCCCCTTCCCAACCCCCAGCCGTAGTTACACAGTCCCTCTCCTCAACCCCTAAACCGTAGTTACAGTCCCCCTCCCTCAACCCCCAAACCGTAGTTACTCAGTCCCCTTCCCCAACCCCCAAACTGTAGTTACAGTCCCCCTCCCTCAACCCCCAAAACGTAGTTACTCAGTCCCCCTCCCCAACCCTCAAACTGTAGTTACAGTCCCCTCCCTCAACCCCAAAACGTAGTTACAGTCCCCCTCCCTTAACCCTCAAACCGTAGTTGCACAGTCCCCCTCCCTGAACCCCCAAACCGTAGTTACTCAGTCCCCCTCCCCCAACCCCCAAACTGTAGTTATGTATTCCAAAAATGTCAAAACCTAATTTTGCAACGTGTAAACTATGTCACTAACTTTGAATACACGGCTGAGTCCTTTTACGAGTTTTCCTCCTTCGCTTATGTTGCCGCCGACGCATTTTTGCCTAACGTGGTGGGTGTTAAGTGGGGTGGGGGCCATGTGGGTGGAAGAGGGCGCTAAGTGGAGGAATAAGGGGACGAGACGAAGAGAATTCTAACGCTTACATAACGGAATACTGACGTTATTATATTTGAGCAAAAGTTTGCTGGAAAAAAAGTCTAACAGTTGTAAATATAACCATAATTTTTAAAGGGGTGAACCGGTAAGCCAGCGGAAGGCCTCGGTCAGATGACCAAACGCTTCAGCTGTGGGTCATCATATGACCAAGAACTGCGTCAGCAAACACTTGTCTTGTTTCCTGGCAAAACTTACCTAACCTAACCAAGCAGGTTTAATTATCTTACTTAACATAAGCTGTCAACCACCTGCTCTTTGGAAATGGTTAACAGACAGGCCCGAGCAAGAAGGCCAAAATCTTTGACATATACCATAGGACACTTAGATATATTAATCTGATTTCTGTTAAGTTGGTCGTTCAGGTAGCATCACCTGCAAATTAATGTTAGGTATCTTACCAGTTGTTCGACTTTCTAGTAAAACTTCCCATAATGCAGTAGTATGGATAATTCCATAAACCCCATATACAGTATATGACTCACAGGTGAATACAGTCTACTATTAATCTTAGTTTACTGTAAAAGGAAAGATAACACAGCGCTAAGACTATAATTGGGCATATCAGATATATAAGAACCATCTACAATTATATACAAAATTGGTGATACATCCTAACACTGATCAGGAGTTATTCAGAAGTTCACTATATTTGTAATGCTCAAAATAATAGACACAATTATTTATATTCTCTCAACAGACTTAGGATCAGTACCCGATATAGTCTTTAATAACAATGACATGGAAGGAATATATCAGTAGTTACACAGAAACCGTATTTACATAAGGGTATAACCCGTTGTTATTATCACAAGGAAAGCATATTGTTTAACCACAGTCGAGATATACTCTCATAAGATATCTTTACTCATAAAGGAAACTCTGCATTTCCCAGGTTTACTGTTAATACTCATACTCCTGGATAGGCGTCCTCTTCTGGTGGTGGGACTACAGTCAAAAGCCAGGATATCATTACTGTTTCTCCCATACTTATAATTCCATACGGATGTCTAAACCTCTGGCACAGTGCTGTGGTTCTCACAAGGATACTCTCTGGGCTCAGCTGGCTTTTTGAACATAGTTGATAGTTCCTTGGTTTACTTTGCCGCTGCCTGACATAAAAGTGGTCTGGTTTAGTTACGAAAATTCATACCCTAACAAAACTAATAATACTATTCAGTCGTGACAGAAATAATAGATCTTACCAAGATAAAGCAGACAAAAATAATTCTGAACCTAACGAAAAAAAAAAAAATTCGTTGTGTTTGTTTATTATTAAATTATTGTAAACTTATATAAAATATATTTAGTTGGATTAAGCTAAATTAAATTGCTCTAGTTATAATAAGGTTAGGTAAGTTTCCTAAGGTTCTTTTAATTTTTATATTAACATAAATGAAAAAAATATCTCTAAATGTATAAGAGAAAATTTTAGAAGAGACTTAATTTTAAACGAGTTCTTGCTAATTGACCAGTTTTACCTACTCGGTACGACATATATATATATATATATATATATATATATATATATATATATATATATATATATATATATATATATATTGTGTGTGTGTGTGTGTGTGTCGTGCCGAATAGGTAAAATTGCTCAATTAGCAAGAACTCATTTAAAATTAAGTCCCTTCTAAAAATTTCTCTTATTCGTTTAAATATATATTCGTTCTAAAATTTTGTTTTACACTTTTAAAGATATATTTTTTTCGTTTATGTTAATGTAAAAATTAATAATTTTGTACCAAACGAACCTTAGAAAACTTACCTAACCTTATTATAACAAACGCAATTTAATTTAGCTAATTAAACTAAATATATTTTAGATAAGTTTACAATAATTTAATAATAAATATACACAATGAAATATTTTTTTAGTTAGGTTCAGAATGATTTTTGCGAAATTATTGCATACACAAATTTTCGCTTGGCTCATTGCTCCACGCGTCATCTACGAACCAGGTAAATGGTATGAAGGATGATGACGGATGACACTGGAATCAACATACTTCTGAAGTAGACAATGATTCTGTATCGATTTTTAAGTTCAGTAAGGCACTTGATAAAACAATAGCCTTCGTACATGTATGCATCTCTGTATATAGAACATGGTTATATATGTAGTTTTTCCATTATAACCCAACCCAAGCCAACTTAGAAATGGGCTGCACATACTGTGTGAAAGTGTAACATAGTTATTACGAGCATAGGTTTGATTCTGTCTCTCACCTCACAAACTAATCCTCGCTCTCTCAGTAACTTCAATTGCAGATTTGCACGTCACTCCGTCTCACTTTTTTTTGGAGAGTAATTCGTCTTGTTTTCCCGGCGTATCTGACAGCACCTCGGCATCCCGCGAGAGAAACACAATCCAATTTGTAATGGTGGTGATGGGGGAAGGGGAGGTGGCAGGAGCAGTTGCTTCAGTGGTGGGGACGACGGCGGCGGCAGCAACAGCAGCGGTAATACAACATTGGTTAACAAAATGGTTTCTACAATTAAATCTTACAAATTTAATGTAATGAAACTATGAATAAAAAAGACGAGACACAAGGAAGAAGGGCAACTGACCCTCCAAATGATTTAGTGACACCAGATCTATCTCTCCTCTCACATTTATATATATATATATATATATATATATATATATATATATATATATATATATATATATATATATATATATATATATATATAAAGCAACACTGCGACTAGCCAAGGACTCGAACTCATGTTGGTTTGGCGCGCCTCATGGTGAGCGAAACCCACATGACGCTCTAACACACGAGGCCACCAAATCCTACAAGAATCACGCTAGTCGCAATGTTGTTATTGATCAATTCCACTTGTTCGTGGTTACAATAATATAAAATACTGCTCGTGGAGGGTAGTACACCAAACGGGAAGTAGAACGAAATTAGCTCAGAGGCACCCACACCACCGTATGTCCTCGGATCACGGTAAAACCCCCAGCTCTGCTGGGTGCGTGATTCTTGTAGGATTTGGTGGTCCTGTGGGTTAGAGCGTCATGTGGTTTTCGTTTACCATGAGGCGGGCCAAAGCAACATGGGTTCAAGTCCTTGGCTAGTCGGGTGTTGTTATTGATCAATACCACTTGTTCGTGGTTATAATATATATATATATATATATTTTATTTTTTTTATTTATATTTATTATTTTTTTATTAACACATCGGCCGATTCCCACCAAGGCAGGGTGGCCCGAAAAAGAAAAACTTTCATCATCATTCACTCCATCACTGTCTTGCCAGAAGGGTGCTTTACACTACAGTTATAAAACTGCAACATTAACACCCCTCCTTTAGAGTGCCGGCACTGTACTTCCCATCTCCAGAACTCAAGTCCGGCCTGCCGGTTTCCCTGAATCCTTCATAAATGTTACTTTGCTCACACTCCAACAGCACGTCAAGTATTAAAACCATATGCCTCCATTCACTCCTATCAAATACGCTCACACATGCTTGCTGGAAGTCCAAGCCCTCGCACACAAAACTTCCTTTACCCCTCCTCCAACCTTTCCTAGGCCGACCCCTACCCCGCCTTCCCTCCACTACAGATTTATACACTCTCGAAGTCACTCTGTCTCGTTCCATTCTCTCTACATGTCCAAACCACCTCAACAACCCCTCCTCAGCTCTCTGGACAATCGTTTTGGTAATCCCGCACCTCCTCCTAATTTCCAAACTCCGAATTCTCTGCATTATATTCACACCACACATTGACCTCAGACATGACATCTCCACTGCCTCCAGCCTTCTCCTCGTTGCAACATTCATCACCCATGCTTCACACCCATATAAGAGCGTTGGTATAACTATACTCTCATACATTCCCTCTTTACTTCCATGGACAAGGTTCTTTGTCTCCACAGACTCCGAAGTGCTCCACTCACCCTTTTCCCTCATCAATTCTATGATTCACCTCATCCTTCATAGACCCATCCGCCGACATGTCCACTCCCAAATATCTGAATACATTCACCTCCTCCATACTCTCTCCCTCCAATCTGATATCAATCTTTCGTCACCTATTCTTTTTGTTATCCTCATCACCTTACTCTTTCCTATATTCACTTTCAATTTTCTTCTTTTACACACCCTACCAAATTCATCCACCAACCTCTGCAGCTTCTCTTCAGAATCTCCCAAAAGCACAGTGTCATCAGCAAAAGCAACTGTGACAACTCCCACTTTGTATTTGCTTCTTTATCTTTTAGCCCAACACCTCTTGCCAAGACCCTCGCATTCACTTCTCTTACAACCCCATCTATAAATATATTGAACAACCACGGTGACATCACACATCCTTGTCTAAGGCCCACTTTTACTGGGAAATAGTCCCCTTCCCTCCTACACACTCTAACCTGAGCCTCACTATCCTCATAAAAACTCTTCACTGCTTTCAGTAACCTTCCTCCTATTCCATACACCTGCAACATCTGCCACATTGCCCCCTTCTCCTATCATACGCCTTTTCCAAATCCATAAATGCCACAAAAACATCTTTACCCTTATCCAAATACTGTTCACCTATATGTTTCACTGTAAACACTTGGTCTACACACCCCTACCTTTCCTAAAGCCCCTTGTTCATCTGCTATCCTGCTTTCTGTTTTACTCTTAATTCTTTCAATAATAACTCTACCATACACTTTACCAGGTACACTCAACAGACTTATTCCTATAATTTTTGCACTTCTTTTGTCCCCTTTGCCTTTATACAAAGGAACAATACACGCTCTCTGCCAATCCCTAGGTACCTTACCCTCTTCCATACATTTATTAAATAATAGCACCAACCACTCCAAAATTATATCCCCACCTGCTTTTAACATTTCTATCTTTATCCCATCAATCCCAGCTGCCTTACCCCCTTTCATTCTACCCACTGCCTCACGAACTTCCCTACACCCACAACTGGCTCTTCCACACTCCTACAAGATGTTATTCCTCCTTGCCCTACACACGAAATCACAGCTTCCTGTCTTCATCAACATTTAACAAATCCTCAAAATATCTCTCCATCTTCCCGATACCTCTAACTTCCATTTAATAACTCTCCTCTCCTATTTTTAACTGTCAAATCCATTTGTTCTCTAGGCTTCCTCAACTTATTAATCTCATTCCAAAACTTTTTCTTATTTTCAACAAAATTTGCTGATAACATCTCACCCACTCTCTCATCTGCTCTCTTTTTACATTGCTTCACCACTCTTTTAACCTCTCTTTTCTCTCCATATACTCTTCCCTCCTTGCATCACTTCTACTTTGTAAAAACCTCTCATATGCTAACTTTTTCTCCTTACTACTCTCTTTACATCATCATTCCACCAATCGCTCCTCTTCCCTCCCGCACCCACTCGCCTGTAACCACAAACTTCTGCTGAACACTCTAACACTACATTTTTAAATCTCCCCATACATTTTCGACCCCATTGCCTACACTCTCACTAGCCCATCTATCCTCCAATAGTTGTTTATATCTTACCCTAACTGCCTCCTCTTTAGTTTATAAACCTTCACCTCTCTTTTACTTACTGATTCTATTTTCCTTGTATCCCATCTACCTTTTACTCCCACTGTAGCTATAACTAAAAAGTGATCTGATATATCTGTAGCCCCTCTATAAACATGTACATCCTGAAGTCTACTCAACAGTCTTTTATCTACCAATACATAGTCCAACAAACTACTGTCATTACGCCCTACATCATATCTTGTATACTTATTTATCCTCTTTTTCTTAAAATATGTATTACCTATAACTAAACCCCTTTCTATACAAAGTTCAATCAAAGGGCTCCCATTATCATTTACACCTGGCACCCCAAACTTACCTACTACACCCTCTCTGCATGTTTCTCCCACTTTAGCATTTAGGTCCCCTACCACAATTATATATATATATATATATATATATATATATATATATATATATAACGCGTCAGCCGTCTCCCACCAAGGTAGGGTGACCCAAAAAGAAAGAAAAAACTTTCATCATCATTCAACACTTTTACCATCACTCATACATAATCAGTCTTTGCAGAGGCGCTCAGATACGACAGTTCAGATGTCCCTCCGAACCCCTCCTTTAAAGTGCAGGCACTGTACTTCCTATTTCCAAGACTCAAGTCCGGCTAACCGGTTTCTCTGAATCCCTTCACAAAATATTACCCTGCTCACACTCCAACAGCTTGTCAGGTCCCAAAAACCATTCGTCTCCATTCACTCCTATCTAACACGATCACACACCCTTGCTGGAAGTCCAAGCTCCTCGCCCACAAAACCTCCGTTACCCCCTCCCTCCAACCATTTCAGGGCCTACCCCTACCCCGCATTCCTTTCCCTACAGATTATACGTTCTCCAAGTCATTCTACTTTGTTCTATTCTCTCTAAATGACCAAACCATCTCAACAACCCCTCTTCAGCCCTCTGACTAATACTTTTAGTAACTCCACACCTCCTCCTAATTTCCACACTACAAATTCTCTGCATAATATTTACACCACACATTGCCCTTAGACAGGACATCTCCACTGCCTCCAGCCTCCTCCTCCCTGCAGCATTTGCAACCCATGCTTCACACCCATATAAAAGTGTTGTCACCACTATACTCTCGTACATTCCCTTCTTTTCCTCCATTGGTAACATTTTTTGTCTGCACAGATATCTCAATGCACCACTTATCTTTTTTTCTTCATCAATTCTATGGTTAACCTCATCCTTCATAAACCCATCCGCTGACAAGTCAACTCACATATGTCTGAAAACATTCACTTCTTCCATACTCCCTCTCTCCAATGTGATATCCAATTTTTATTTATCTAAATCGTTTGATACGCTCATTACCTTACTCTTATCTATGTCACCGATGGTGACACTCTTCAAATCGCTAGTGCTCCCTCACTTAGAATACTGCTCTGTGCTGACGGCCCCGTTCAGGGCAGGAGAAATATCAGAGCTGGAACAAATTTAGAGATCGTTTACGGCTCACATTGAGCCATTGAAACATCTAAATTATTGGGAATGCCTTCAAGTCTTGAACATGTACTCATTGGAGCGGAGGAGAGAGAGATACATGATAATATATACGTACTTGGAAAGTACTTGAGGGCCTGGTCCCAAATCTGCACACTGCCATAACAACATACTGGAGTGAGAGATATGGGAGAAAGTGTAAAATAAACCCAGTGAGGAGCAGGGGTGCGGTGGGGACAATACGGGAGCACTGTATTAACATCCGGGGTCCCAGACTATTCAACATCTTACCAGAAGATATCCGAAACATGGCTGGAACCAGTGTAGAAGCCTTCAAGAGGAAACTGGACAAGTATCTTCATCGGGTGCCAGATCAACCAGGCTGTGATGGATATGTGGGGCAGCGGGCCTCCAGCAGCAACAGCCTGGTTGACCAGGCAAGCACCAGACGAGCCTGGCCCATGGCCGGGGTCAGAGAGTAGATAAACTCTCGAAACTCTTCAAAGGTATATAAAAGTATACCCTCCTAAACTCATCCACTAACCTTTGCAACTTTTCTTTCGAATCCCCCAAAAGCACAGTATCATCAGCAAAAAGAAGCTGTGTCAAATCCCATTTTTTATTTGATTTCCCATAATCGAATTCCACCCCTCTACCCAACACCCTAGCATTTACTTCTTTTACAACCCCATCTATAAATATGTTAAACAACCATTGTGACATTACACATCCCTGTCTAAGACCTACTTTTACTGGGAAGTAATCTCCTCCTACACACCCTAACCTGAGCCTCACTATCCTTATAAAAACTCTTTACAGCATTTAGTAACTTACTACCTATTCCATACATTTGCATCATCAGCCACATTGCTCCCCTATCCACTCTATCATATGCCTTTTCTAAATCCATAAGTGCAATGAAAACTTCCTTACCTTTATGTAAATACTGTTCACATATATGCTTCACTGTAAACACTTGATCTACATATCCCCTACCCACTCTAAAGCCTCCTTGCTCATCCGCAATCCTGCTCTCTGTCTTACCTCTAATTCTTCTAATAATAACCCTACCATACACTTTGCCTGGTATACTCAGTAAACTTATTTCCCTATAATTTTTACAAACTCTTTTGTCCCCCTTCCCTTTATATAAAGGAACTATACACGTTCTCTGCCAATCCCTAGGTACCTTCCCCTCTTTCATACATATATTTAACAAAAATACCAACCACTCCAACACTATATCCCCCCCTGTTTTTAACATTTCTGTCATGATCCTGTCAGTTTCCCCACACTCGCATCCTGCTCTTCTTCACTCCTAAAAGATGCCATACCTCCCTGGCCAGTGCATGAAATTACTGCCTCCCTTTCTTCATCGACATTTAAAAGTTCCTCAAAATATTCCCGCCATCTACCCAATACGTCCAGCTCCCCATCTGCTAACATCCATTCGTTCCCTGAGCTTTCTTAATTTGTTTATCTCATATATAGAAGTCCTTTCTAAAGTTTACTCTTATACGTTTAAAGATATATTTTTTTAATTTATGTTAATGTAAAAATTAATAATTTTGTGCCGAAAGAACATTAGGAAACTTAAGTAACCTTATAACAAGCGCAATTTAATTTAGCCTAATCTAACAAAATATATTTTAGTTAAGTTTACAATAATTTAATAATAAACACATTGTAACATTTTTCTCGTTAGGTTCAGAATGATTTTTGAGAAATTATTGCATACACAAATTTTCGCTTGCCTTATTCGGGAAGAAGAGCGTTGCTATTTAAGCTAAAATTGCAGTTTTTACCTATTCGGCACGACATTTATATATATATATATATAATATATATATATATATATATATATATATATTACCAAACTGCAGCAGGCAAGGGTTCGACCCCACGACACATTGTCCCTCCTCAAGAGACAATACAACTTACATATCACCTTATCCTCTCTGCCATCAACCCAATAGGTGTTTTTCGTGATCCGATGACACTCATGGCAGTGGTATGCTCAAGGATTAATTTCAGCCTCCTCCTGTGTCGTGGGGTCGAACCCTGGCCTGCCGCAGATTCAAAACCACTTGTTTCGTGGTTTCATTACTACATATATAGACTGCTTGTTGAGGCGGGTATTCAAACAGGAGGAGACTGAAATTAATGCTTCAACATACCACTGCCACGAGTGTCCTCGGATCACGAAAAACACCTAGCTCTATATATATTATTAAGTGTTAAAATTACTTTAAATACATTACTAACACACAGAGCTAATTATCAAATACCAGAGGTCAGATGCCCTTCTAAATCGGGGTTGAAGGTGTTTAGAAACTGTGATTGTCTGATGCAGGGACTATGTTGTGTGCCGCCAGCTTGGTGACTTATTCAGGGTGTTTATTCAGATAATGTCACTGGGTTGTCGGGTAGTGGTGGTGGTGGATCATGAAACTCCATTTAGAGGTATGTAATATGCATGAATATGATGATGTGTGGATAGAACTAAAAATCAAATTGATTTAAAACAAAGCTGACCCCAAACTCTTTCATTAGATAACATCCTAATAGACCTTGACCTGTAGCTGACCAAAATGTGCTCATGTAATCTCTTCACACATATTCACACCTCTACTCGCGTCTTCATACATATTTACTCATACTAGAGACGTTCCCTCAAACGTATCTACCTGGACTTCCTACTCATTTTTGCAACATTGTAAGATGATAACGTGTTGATTGCAACACGAAAGGCCTGAAGCTATCATTCAATTCCCCCCGTGGTTGTTTCCCATATTGTATCGCCTGTTCGTAATTTTCTGCATATTTATTCATATTCACACATCTTCACTCACCTTTACATACCTTCAGGGCTTTCACTAACCCAGAGTACTTAATCAGGGCTTTCACTGACCCAGAGTACTTAATCAGGGCTTTCACTGATCCAGAGTACTTAATCAGGGCTTTCACTAACCCAGAGTACTTAATCAGGGCTTTCACTAACCCAGAGTACTTAATCAGGGCTTTCACTGATCCAGAGTACTTAATCAGGGCTTTCACTAACCCAGAGTACTTAATCCTACTCTGATCTAAAGTCTGACTCCAGCAACATTATTACACACCTTAATTAATATTCTAATAACGAAGCGCGAAACCCGTAGGGAGCATATAGCGCCTAGGAATGAGAGGTAATCAAGTTTAATCGGACACACTGGATGTTAGCTCCAGTTTTTGTTTCATGATCCTTGTGTCAGCAAGTAACTGGCGAAGAAAATATTATTACCCTAACACACACAAAAAGAACACACACACACACACACAAAAACAGACACACACATACACACACACACACACACACACACACACACACACACACACACATACAAACACACACAAGCACACACACAGGGTGGGTAGATTGCATTTTCTTGGACTGTAAGAAGGCTATTGACACAGTTCCACAAAAGAGATTAGTGCATAAGCTGAAGAACCAGGCAGGGATAACAGGGAAGGCACTGCAGTGGATCAGGGAATACCTGTCGGGAAGACAGCGAGTCATGGTACGTGACGAGGCGTCAGAGTAGGCACCTGTGACGAGAGGGGTTCCACAGGGGTCAGTTCTAGGACAGGTGCTGTTTCTGGTACTATATGTGAACGACATGGTGGAAGGAATAGACTCAGAAGTGTCCCTGTTTACAGATGATGTGAAGTTGATGAGAAGAATTCAATCGGACGAGGACCAGGTAGAACTACAAAGGGATCTAGACAGGCTGCAGGCTTGATCCAGAAACTGTCTCCTGGAGTTCAACCTCTCCAAGTGCAAAGTCATGAAGATTGGGGCAAGGGTAAAGAAGACCGCAGACGGAGTACCTTCTATGGGGACAGAGACTACAAACCTCACTCAAGGAAAAGGATCTTGGGGTGAGTATAACACCGGGCACATCTCCTGAGGCGCACATCAACCAAATAACTGCTGCAGCATACGGGCGCCTAGCAAACCTAAGAATAGCATTCCGACATCTCAATAAGGAATCGTTCAGGATCCTGTACACCTTGTATGTCAGGCCTATATTGGAGTATGCAGTACCAGTTTGGAACCCACACCTAGCCAAGCACGTAAGGAAATTAGAGAAAGTGCAAAGGTTTGCAACAAGACTAGTCCCGGAGCTAAGGGGCATGTCGTACGAGGAGAGGTTAAAGGAAATCGACTTGACGACAGGACAGGAGAGATGGGGGGATATGATAACGACATACAAAATACTGAGAGGAATTGCCAAAGTGGACAGACAGCATGTTCCAGAGATGGGACACAGCAACAAGGTGTCACAGTTGGAAATTGAAGAATCAGATGAATCACTGGGATGTTAGAAAGTACTTCTTCAGTCACAAAGTTGTCAGGAAGTGGAATAGTCTGGGAAGTGATGTAGTGGAGGCTGGAGCCATACATAGCTTTAATAAGAGGTATGATAAAGCTCATGGAGCGGGAAGAATGACAGAGTAGCGGCCAGTGAAGAGGCGGGGCCAGGAGCTGTAAATCGACCCCTGCAACCACAACTAGGTGAGTACACACACACACACACATATACAGACAGGAGCTGAGTCTCGACCCCTGCAACCACAAATAGGTGAGTACACACACACACACACACACACATACCTACCTACCTTAACCTTAACCTTGGTACTGTCTGCAAAACCTCTCCTGAAAATACCTTTACCTAATACTAGGTCTTCACAACCTCTTACCTTCATTGGCCAGATTCTTACCCCCTAAAAAACATCTATAATCTTACTTTCTTACCATGATCAGATGAGTATCAAACTGTCTTAACCAGTTTGCATAAATGGAGAGAAATCAGAATGGGGGCGTGTCTCAAGCGGTGTTCCACAGGGGTCAGTTTTGGGCCCCCTGTTGTTTACAATTTACATAAACGACATAGATGAGGGAATAAATAGTAGCATAAGTAAATTTGCTGATGACACCAAAATAGGCCGTCCAATTCATTCAAACGAGGACATTAGAGCACTCCAGGATGATTTGAATAGACTGATGCAGTGGTCGGAGAAGTGGCAGATGCAGTTTAATGTAAACAAATGCAAAGTTCTAAATGTTGGGCAGGACAATAACCATGCCACATATAAGCTGAATAATATAGATCTTATTACTTGTAATTGCGAGAAGGATTTAGGAGTTCTGGTTAGTAGTAATCTGAAGCCTAGACAACAGTGCATAAGTGTTCGCAATAAAGCTAACAGAATCCTTGGCTTCATATCAAGAAGTATAAATAACAGAAGTCCTCAGGTTGTTCTTCAACTCTATATATCTTTGGTTAGGCCTCATTTAGATTATGCTGCACAGTTCTGGTCACCGTATTACAGAATGGATATAAATGCACTGGAAAACGTACAGAGGAGGATGACAAAGTTGATCCCATGTATCAGAAATCTTCCTATGAGGATAGACTGAGGGCCCTGAATCTGCACTCTCTAGAAAGGCGTAGAATTAGGGGATATGATTGAGGTGTACAAATGGAAAACAGGAATAAACAAAGGGGATGTAAATAGCGTGCTGAAAATATCCAACCAAGACAGGACTCGCAGCAATGGTTTCAAGTTGGAAAAGTTCAGATTCAGGAAGGATATAGGAAAGCACTGGTTTGGTAATAGAGTTGTGGATGAGTGGAACAAACTCCCGAGTACCGTCATAGATGCTAAGACGTTGTGTAGTTTTAAAATAGGTTAGATAAATACATGAGTGGGTGTGGATGGGTGTGAGCTTGTACTAGGTCAGATGCAGTGCTCCTTCCTTAAGTGAAAGTAACCTGACCTGTACTAATTCCTTAAGTGGAAGTGACCTGACCAGGTGGTCGGCTGGACAATTATATGAGTGGGTGCGGTTGGGTGTGAATTGGTCCTGACTAGGTTGTGCTACTAGGTCAGATGCAGTGCTCCTTCCTTAAGTGAATGTAACCTGACCTGGCTGGGTCGGGGCATTGGCTTAAGCCGTTGGAGATTTGGACCTGCCTCGCATGGGCCAGTAGGCCTGCTGCAGTGTTCCTTCTTTCTTATGTTCTTATGTTCTTATGTTCTTATGTTAAGTTTGTTTGATATTCATATAAACGGATATTTTCACCAAAAAATAACCGTGTATATGACCAAACTTAAGTAATCCCAAATTATTTCCTCAAACTCGTCCCTAAATGCTGTTACCTTACATTCCCTGCACTCGACCTCTGGATGCCAGGAATCTGTAAAACTTGTCCATAAGAGTTATAAGGTCGGACCAGGAACTGTGAAACGACTCCTGAAAGCAACTTGGCGAGCATGTACTGACCCAGCTGGACACTTGGCAACTATAGAATCGCACTTCAAATTATAACGGATAACATCAATTTTTATTTCCATTCGAAATATTTTCTCTTGTATAAAGTGAAACACGTGAACTCATGGAGACAGAAACTCAGGAGATTAATTGGTCTGTATATTTCGACCTCCATCTGGGATCCTCTTCAGCAGAATACTGGTCAGTTAATATCTTGAGTTTCTGTCTCCGTATGGGTAGTTATTGAGCATTGATAAGTGTTCATCACATTATTCATGTGAACTCATAATAAAAATGGTCATCTCAGCGGCACAAGAATCAAGAGAGTGACAAAACAAGACATTACCGCCATTAATCCAGTCCAAGACGGAGCAAGAAGTGGCAAGTACATAGCCATGTTGCAGGGAATAAAGTAAAAAAAAATAGTTTACGCCATTTACAAATCTGTGCTGGAGATGGTTGTTTCAGGTTGCTAGATGCCATTGTAGCTATAGGTGGAGCTTGTCGGGTTACAATGTTTGCCAAAAACCACTTAGGTCAGCACTGATGGGTCAGGCTGTCGGGGTCATAATAGTTTCCCCTTTTACTTGAACTATTCCTCCCCCTCCTCCCTTTCTTCACTTTTCCTTCCTTTTCTAATTTCCCTTACCCCTATTTTTCTTCTCTTATTTCCTCTTTTTCCAGCCCTCTTTGTTTCCTCCCCGTACCTCCTCCCTTTTCCATTCCTCCGCCTTCTTTTTTTCATTCTTTCCTTCTTCTCTTCCCCTTGGCTCTTTCCTCTCTCCACCCCTACCACTCCCTTCTCTACTTCTGCCTACCTCCCTCTTCCCCTTCCGTACATTCCTTCCCTTTCCCTCCCAACCCCTTCTAACAGCTACCACTGCCCCTCGCCCCACTGCCCCTCCCTCCCTCCCCTCTTTCGTGGCCAGGGCCACTAACAACGAAGCACTTATCCCCACATCCGTCATTACTAAAGATTTTTACAACAAGGCCGCCCCATAAATTTTCCGGACACGGGAGGTGGTGGCGAACTGTGCTTGTGGTTTAGGCCTCTCTGGTCCCGGGTTGGCCTCATTTCTCTTCATTTCTCTTCGGGTTTTGCAAAGAGAAAGTGACTAATGGATGTGGAAGAGGTGGTGGCCAACAGGAAAAAAAACCCTCAAGGAGAGGAACTGGGGATGGGAGAAAATTAGGAAATAAGCCAGGAGAAAAGTTTAGAGGCAAGAAAATGTGAAGGAAGGGTGTAGTAATTGGGCACAGGGTTAAGAAGGAGTGAGCAAGACCACTACGAAGCGTTGGGATGGTAGGGAAAGAAGACAGTATTTTGACTTTTAATCCGGAGAGTTAGAAACCCAAGAAGGACAAGAAGCTTTTTTTTTCATTGGGGGCTCCTTTGGTCCTGGTCCCCAGGATGCGACCCAGTCTGCTAACTCCCAGGTACTTGATCGGAATAAATTATATAAATACACTTAACCAGACTTGAGTCCTAAAGGTATTCAGTAAAGCGCCTGCGCTCTGAAGGCTGTGGGGATGTTACAGTTTGGAGGTCATCTGGTTTGTGATGTCCTCACTTTTGGCAAGAAAGCTCTTGAATGAGGGATTGTGAATGCACATCGTTTTTTGGATCACCCTATCGTGGTGGGAGAGCCGATGTGATTGGAAAAATTACAATTGTATCTACCTACCTACCTGGAGGGTAGGTAGGTAGATCCAGTACTGCTGCATAAAAAAAAAAGAGATTAGATGTGGCCGTTAAGCTGTTAGTTCATTGTGGACGGTAGCGCAAGAACATAGGGATACATAAAAGGCTTACGAACTTAGGGCCTAAACAGGGTTAAATGAGTGCATCTGGATATATATTTATAATTTATATTTCATCTCTCACTAGCGAATTTAGTAAATTTGCATAAATGTCTGTTATCTTATTTTCATTAATAATATACCTTGACAAAATACGTAAGTTAATACACTACCTCTGTATTCCTCAAAAAAGAGGGCAATCCAGCACCTGGTGTTCAAGAAAGCGACTATAGGGGTGACCACATACAGAAGTACTTTTAACCAAACTGTATTAATATACTGCCTTTGCAAAAACTCATATATCCCAGTATACTACCTTTGCAAAGACTCATATATCCCAGTATACTGCTTTTGTAAATATTCAATCATATATCACTGTAGACTACCTTTGCAAAGGTTCATATATCGCTTTATACCGCACTTGAAAAAGTTTATGCATCACAAAATACAACCTTTTCAACAGTATGTCACTATATACCAACCTTGCAAAGGTTGGGAGTTTCCCTGTAGAACCAAGTAATATCCCGCTCTGAATGATACTAATTTAAACTGTCGTATGAGAGAGAAACCTCGTATTCATTTCACATATTATGTTCTCCAGAATTCACCTCCCTCACCTGCCCGCCTCACCCCCACCCCCGCCTCACCACCACCCCCGCCTCACCACCACCCCCACCTCACCACCACCCCCACCTAACCACCACCCCCGCCTCACCACCACCCCACCTCACCACCACCCCCACCCCACCACCCCGCCTCACCACCACCCCCCTCACCACCACCCCGCCTCACCACCTACCCCCACCTCACCACCACCCCGCCTCACCACCACCCCCGCACCACCACCCCCCCACCTCACCACCACCCCACCTCACCACCACCCCACCTCACACCACCCCGCCTCACCACCACCCCCCCTCACCACCACTCACCCACCCTCACCACCACCCCCCCAACCACCACCCCGCCTCACCACCACCCCCCTCCACCACCACCCCGCCTCACCACCACCCCTGCCTAACCACCACCCCCACCTCACCACCACCCCCACCTCACCACCACCCCCGCCTCACCACCACCCTGCCTCACCACCACCCCCCCTCACCACCACCCCCACCTCACCACCACCCCCACCTCACCACCACCCCCACCTCACCACCACCCCACCTCACCACCACCCCCACCTCACCACCACCCCACCTACCACTACCCCCCTCACCACCACCCGCCTCCCACCACCATCCCCACCTACCACCACCCCGCCTCACCACCACCCACCTCCTACCACCCACCTCACCACCACCCCGCCTCACACCCGCCTCACCACCACCCCGCCTCACCACCACCCCACTCCAACCACCACCCCCACCACCCCACCACCACCCCCCCTCACCACCACCCCGCCTCACCACCACCCCTGCCTCACCACCACCCCCGCCTCACCACCACCCTCACCTCACCACCACCCCACCTCACCCCCTACCCCACCTCACCACCACCCCCACCTCACCACCACCCCACCTCACCACCACCCCACCCTCCCCCACCACCCCCACTCACCACCACCCCATCTCACCACCACCCCACCTCACCACCACCCCACCACCACCCCCCACCCCCTCCACCACCACCCCCCCTCACACCACCCCCGCCTCACCACCACCCCCGCCTCACCACCACCCCTGTCTCACCACCACCCCACCTCACCACCACCCCCACCTCACCACCACCCCACCTCACCACCACCCCGCCTCACCACCACCCCCAGCCTCACCACCACCCCCACCACCTCACCCACCACCACCACCGCCTCACCACCACCCCGCCTCACCACCACCCCCACCTCCACCACCACCCCACCTCACCACCACCCCCACCTCACCACCACCCCCGCCTCACCACCACCCCCGCCTCACCACCACCCCCACCTCACCACCACCACCGCCTCACCACCACCCCCGCCTCACCACCACCCCCACCTCACCACCACCCCCACCTCACCACATCACCCCACCACCGCCTCACCACCACCCCCACCTCACCACCACCCCCTGCCTCACCACCACCACCGCCTCACCACCACCCCGCCTCACCACCACCACCGCCTCACCACCACCCCCACCTCACCACCACCACCGCCTCACCACCACCCCGCCTCACCACCACCCCGCCTCACCACCACCCCCACCTCACCACCACCCCGCCTCACCACCACCCCCACCTCACCACCACCCCCACCTCACCACCACCCACCGCCTCACCACCACCCCGCCTCACCACCACCCCACCTCACCACCACCCCCACCTCACCACCACCACCGCCTCACCACCACCCCGCCTCACCACCACCCCCACCTCACCACCACCCGCCCTCACCACCACCCCACCTCACCACCACCACCACACCCCACCCCCACCCCCACTGGCTTGGTGTATAGGTGCTTATGTGTTAGTAGAGTAAGTAGAGTGTTGAGTCGCATCCAGGGAGAGGGGAAACAATGTGTAGGGAAACTCCAGTACCTGCTGCCAATATTAGTGTTGGAAATAAGGTGCTTGTGTATCTAATGTTGTTAAATTAAAAAGTATATTAAGTCTCGGATATCGAGCTTCACACTTTTCATTATTTCTTGCACCTGTTCACCCTTTCCAAATTTTCCTTCGTCACTCAGTCTCACGTTTTTTTTTTCTTCTACAATACTCTTACCCTTATCTCCTCCATTTGTTTCCTGCATCGTATTTCTCTCTCTCTCTTTTTCTACGGTTATTTTTCATATCAGTTCTTCTCCCTTCCTCTTTCCGCATTTTTCAATTTGTTTTCACCCCCTCTTCATGTATCATCTTCTCTCTCTCTCTCTCTCTCTCTCTCTCTCTCTCTCTCTCTCTCTTTCTCTCCGACGCCTCATTTCTCCATCTTTCGTGTCCCTCTTCACTAGTTATCTCTTAGAAACAATCCACTGTCTTATTCTCTATTACAATTTCAAAGGTAAAAACAAATCTTTGAAGTGTAAAATGTCTCCTAACAAAAGTTACCTAACATTTCATACGTGTTTATCGATTGACTTCTCCTGAAACCAAATTGGCAATTTTAAATTGATCATCGCAGTGTCCCTCACTGGGAAAGGGAGGCACTCAGTTTCGATCCAAGGAAGGGAAGGATGGCTCCTTGATTCCGGTGAGGAATCATAGCGCTCTCCCAATTGGTCAAGGTAGTTGCAAGATTCCTTTGATCGGGGAGACTCGTTCAGTATATTTGTAGAGGTGTAGGAAAGGAAAACTTCTGGAGATATTAGAAACATTTGTCAGTCGCAGGAAGACGAGGCCAAGCACGCAACGTGGAAAGCAAAAGCTGATGGTAATGAATAAAAAATGCAATGAACGCTAAAAGGTAATGAATCAGAAGGCAAGCAAAGACAATTTTTGTGGAAAGAGGATTTGAGATTAGTAGCTTTTCTCCTCCTCCTCCTCTTCTTCCTCCTCCTCCTCCTCCTCCTCCTCTTCCTCCTCCTTCTCCTCCTCCTTCTCCTCCTCCTCCTTCTTCTTCTGTTTTCTTCTTCTTCTTCTTCTTCTTCTTCTTCTTCTTCTTCTTCTTCTTCTTCTTCTTCTTCTTCTTCTTCTTCTTCTTCTTATTATTATTATTATTATTATTATTATTATTATTTTTATTTTTTATTATTATTATTTTTATTTGAAGTGTTCCACGGAAGTACAGGTGTTGGAGTATGGGTCCTTCGACACATATCCTTGAATATAAGGTCTTCCACATATATCCTTGAATATGGATCCTTCAGTACGTGTATTAAAGGATCCATGGATTTTTCCCTACATATCCTTGTGTGAAACCTTAAGAACCTGTATCCTTGAGCATGAATTCTTCCATATGTATCCTTGATCACGGGTCCTACAGCAAGTAATTACGGATGTTAACTAGGACCTAAAAACTGATTTGGATGTGATTTGAAAATTAAGATTGGAAAAAAATTGGAGGTTAGAGGAGGGTAGTTAGAGGACGTCAGTGATGTACGGATTTCTTCTATTGTTATTTTGGGAATTGTTGTCATAATGTATGTACCATATTTTCCGGCATATAAGGGGCGCTTACCCCCCCAAAAAAAAATTCTTGGAATATCTCCCTGCGCCTTATATGGTCAAGGGTAGGCTTTGGGCTACGCTTTTTCGGTTATTTACTAACGTTACAACCGCTTGGAAACAGCGGACACTTATGCGCCTTATATGCCGGAAAATACGGTAATTGTGAAGAAAATACACAGGTTGCAGGTCAAGCTTTTATTTGGATAACAATTCTTTCTGTATTGTTATTGATTTATTCCTGTTTTATGTTTATTTCTTTATTTTTTTTTGCTTAATTTGTTTTAATTCCCAGTGTTTTTTTTTTATTTATCAATGTTCATTTTTTTAGTTACCATTGTTTTATTTCCATTGTAATTATGTTTTATTTGTTTCATTTCTTTTTATATTTGTTATAATTATAATTTTAATTTGTTTAAATAATTATTTTTAATTATCCGTTTAATTTGTTTTAATATTCAGTGTTTTATTTGTTTTAATTATCAGTGTTTTATTTGTTTTAATTATCAGTGTTTTATTTGTTTTAATTATCAGTGTAAAATTTGTTGTAATTATCAGAGTGAAATTTGTTGTAATTATCAGAGTGAAATTTGTTGTAATTATCAGAGTAAAATTTGTTGTAATTATAATTTATTTTAACTACTTAATTTTTTATTGCTTAATATATATCATTATTAATTTATTTTATTTATCTATTAAGGTTTAATTTGCTTCACTTACCAATACTTAATTTGCTTTGTCAGTGTATATTTTATATATTCGTCTCAATAAGTTATTGCTCAGTACTGTATTTTAATTGTTTATGATATATAATAAAAAGGAAATGATTTAATTTTGGATTTACGAAACCTGGAAATTGAATTTGTGAGATTATATCAGCTGAAAGTCGAATATTGAGATATGAATAGACGGAGATGGAATTTTAGGATTTAACTGAGCTAAGAGAATTGAAGTGGAATATCAGGATTTTAATGGACTCTGGGGATTTGAACGGACTGTGTACGACTGAAGTGAACTGTTAGGCGTGAACTGTGAGGGGTTCGAAAGACTGTGAGGCGTGAGAACGACTGAGAGGTGTGAGAACGACTGAGAGACTTCAGAAGGACTGACAGACTGCAGAACGACCGAGAAACTTCAGAACGAATGAGAGAATTTGAAACGACTAAGAAACTTCAGAACGACTGAACTGTGAGTGCAAAAAAAACTCTGGAAATCCGTCAATGGTAAAAGCCCATCAACATAAAAGGTCCCCTCCCTCCATCCCCCCTCCCCTATAGAAACGAGGGCCGAAATGTGTTACGTCGATATACGGTAGTATCGAAACCACCCATCTCATATAGATATTAATCACACCATCTCTGGTATTAATCCAGCGTAGTGCCAGTATTCCCTGGGAACAATGCCCCTCCACCCCATCCTTGTTTATCATGCCAAGCCTCGGAGATTACCCAGGCAGGGGTATGGCTGCCGAAGCCTCTGAATTGTTGTAATGAAACTGGGGGAGGCAAGAGTAGGAAGCCTCCTAGGCTGGCCAGGCTGGAGCAGCCCTATTGCAGATCTAATGGAGTGGCCTGAATAAGGGATTTGATGGAGAGATGAATAAGGGACCTGATGGAGAGGTGAATAAGGGATCAGATGGAGGGTTGAATAAAGGATATGATGGAGAGGTGAATAAGGGATCTGATGGAGAGGTGAATAAGGGATATGATGGAGAGGTGAATAAGGGATCTGATGGAGAGGTGAATAAGGGATCTGATGGAGAGGTGAATAAGGGATCTGATGGAGAGGTGAATAAGGGATCTGATGGAGAGGTGAATAAGGGATCTGATGGAGAGGTGAATAAGGGATCTGATGGAGAGGTGAATAAGGGATACGATGGAGAGGTGAATAAGGGATTTAATGGAGAGGTGAATAAGGGATCTGATGGAGAGGTGTATAAAGGATCTGATGGAGAGATGAATAAGGGATATGATGGAGGGGTGAATAAGAAATATGATGGAGAGATGAATAAGGGATCTGATGGAAAAAGGCGAATTGTAAAGATGATGAAGATGGTTCATGTAAAATGAAGTAGAGAGAATTTGAGATGCGTGAGCCATGATCTTCTTTAATACGACAATTTAGAAAACACGAGGTCGTTTTTCTGATGGGGAGGAAAAACTGTTAAGTTACATTCACATATTAGGCTAAGGATGTTTTATATATTGAAGTTATTTTTATTTTTACAGAAGGCATATTTATTAGAAAGAAATGTATTCTAATGGATAGGATTCTGTTCTGATTGGTTCTGAGGTGAATGTAGTCAAGTAGATCACGTGTGTTTTCTGATGGGGAAGAGGCAATCAGGTCTTATGGGCTAGTAAAAAGGGGGGGGGAAGGCATTCATTAGAAATCCTTTAGGCCTATTATTATGGTTAGGAGGGGAGGCATTCAAAACTTATGGGCCAATTTTGAAGGGGAGGATGTAATCAGGAGATCTTATTGGCCTAGTCTGATGTGTCGAGGTGATGAGGGATTACAGATGATTATACCACAGGAGAGGCGTCTGGCGTTGACTAGCAACGTTGAGTATTGTTATTACACACGCGGGAGAGGCCATATACGAGGCCTGAAAGGGGAGATCCACCACACGTTATATGCATAATGATGTTAGTCAAGGAAGGACCACATTAAAATACGAATGATTGAGAATTAGACACATGTTCAACATCTGGTTATCTTTATTGTAAACGTTTCGTAAGTCTACGGTACTCTTCAACTCCAAGGCTGAAGGACTGATTACCTCGTTTTTTGTATATAGCTCTACTGTCTTTCCATTATGTCCTTGAATTTGTATTGATAAAGCCACTGGATGGCGAAACGTCTACAGTAAAGATACCCAGATGTTACAAATGTGTCCAATTCGTCATTTTCTCGGTATTGTGTACCATACAGGTACAACCACTAATGGTTACACCGGTTGCAAGCTACGCTGGGAATTTAACTGCAGTAAAGAATGAGAAGTCAATATACCGGGGCTGGAACATTTCACCATAAACCCGCAATTAGGAGAAGATGCTTATGATGACATTTCGGTCCATCATGAACCATTGTCAAGCCACAGCTGAGTTACCTTCGATGCAAATTAATAAAAAAAAAAATCTGAACTCCAAATACCATGGAAGAGTGAGCCATATCTGGAATATAAGTGAGTTAACAACATTAAGGGAGACAGTCAAAGCTGTACCGTTTAATCTTAATGCACAAAGCGAGAACCTCGTCTTCCGTCTATATATCCTGATAATATTTGAATTCAGAGTTAGAAGGGAAGCGTTTAAAGTCCCGTGGGAAAGTCGTAATGCTGAGTTGGTCTGCCAGTGGAAGCAGTTGCTGGTGGGAGGAAGGTGAGTAGACGGTACATGCTGGTGGGAGGAAGGTGAGTAGACAGTTGGTACATGCTGGTGGGAGGAAGGTAAGTAGACAGTTGGTACATGCTGGTGGGAGGAAGGTGAGTAGACAGTTGGTACATGCTGGTGGGAGGAAGGTGAGTAGACAGTTGGTACATGCTGGTGGGAGGAAGGTTAGCAGTCACTAGATGCTGGTGGTTGGGGAGATGATAGTTGTAGTATATACAACCTTGGGACGCATGTCACTTCTTGATATGAAGCCAAGAAGTCTATTAACTTTATTGCGAACACGTGCGCTTTTAGCCTTGGCTTGAAATTTCATCTGATCACCACTGGAAAGTCTCTTCATATCCGGCTTCGTCAGGTTTATAGTTATTGCTGTTATTGACATTCTTCAGCGCGAGAGCCTTACATTTATCAACATTGAACGGCTTTAGGGCTAAAGGAAAGACACATTGCTAGAGCATGTTTTTATTTATGGCATCGTTTCGCTGTTTAGATATTTATCAGGTGAAGTGAGTTAAGGGCTGAGGATGTGCAAGTGGGCGGATCCATGACTGCTGACGTGGTGACCAAGAAGCGTCAAGTCTGCGGTTCATCGGTGGAAGGAATAACAGCATCCTGGCCAGAAAAGCGGCCATCCGGCCATCTAAACGTTCAAACGTGTTAGCCAGACGTTGCCAGCTGTGCGCCAGTCAGGACCGATGATCAGCTAGACGTCCAGAAAATCAACCAGACAGGTATCCAGCCGGTCAGCTAGACAGGTATCCAGCCGGTCAGCCAGACAGGTATCCAGCCGGTCAGCTAGACAGGTATCCAGTCTGTCAACCAGACAAATATCCAGCCGGTTAACTAGACCCCAAGTCAATCAATCGTACACATAATCAGCCAGCTGTGGAATTGGAGTTCTCTCCCCTTCCTTTGATCAAACCTGATTACCTCCTATTTCCAAGGTGCTTCAGGGTCCCTGCGGGTTTAGCGCTTCCTTGTGAATATACACAATAATATACAGCTAACAAAAAAAGGAACCATTTACCATGCAAGTCACTCAGATTATGAAATCTCTTGCAAATTCTGCACTCATGACGTTACGTGCAATTATTTTACATATTTATGTAGACATTGAAATGCTCAGGAAAGTAAGTGACTGTTTATTAAAAAAAATTTATGTGTTAGCACATTTGTTTTTGTTCTTAAATTGGTGAATGCATCACAAAATTCAATTTTATTGGCTAAATTTGCGAGCCTAAAAAAATATACTTGAGAACTTCCAATGGACTTTAATAACTAGAGTGCCACTGTGCCTCTGTTAAGCAGTTGCATGCAATCACACCAGGTTTTTCCTTTTAAATATTCTGAATGAATTACAATGTGAAATTTAGTTTTATAAATTACGCCATGAAATATGAAATGGATATATTTTTTTACAATATAACTTAATGACAGTTATAATTTTGACAAGTTACTTAGATTTTTCATATTACCATTTTTTCCTTTATGTATAATAATAATAATAATAATATAATTATAATATGAATAATGATATAAATAAGAAGTCTTCTAACAGTTCAGTACAATATACATAAATTTCAGAATTTATATATACTTTAGCTTTACAGATTTTCAGGATAATTTTGGACTGATATGTCTTACAGTATTTATTAGTTCTGATCCAAATTGCTTGAAACATATGAACTGAGAATTCACAATGTTTTATATATATATTACTTTGGAGGTATATAGTTCCCTATTTGACATATGTTTAAAACATTTGACTCATTTATGAGTATTAGTTTAATTATTTCGTAAGTGTTTAGTGAGAAATTAGATTAGGTAAGATTTGTCATGTAACAGGACGAGTGTTTCCTGACGCGGCATATGATGACCCGCCGTTAGGTCTTAGTTGTATGATAACCTGCAGCTGGAGCTTTTTATTATCTGACCGAGGCCTTCCGCTAGCTTACCGGTCCACCCCTTTAAAAATTATGGTTATGATTATAACCATTTTTTATCTTGATGACCCGCCGTCGGAGCTTTGGGTCATCTGACCAAGGCCTTCCGCTGGCTATGATTATAACCATTTTTAGTGAGGACGGGAGGGGGGGAGGAAAGGTGCCTTGATGCTGTTTAAGGGGATCCTGATCCAGTGAATCAGTGAGGATAAAATCTTATTACCTCTCATTTCCCTGGTGATCTGTGACCCCTACCAGTTGAGCGCTTCCCAGTGAATTTAATAGTAATAGTTATATTGACAAGGTCTGGTACAAATGGCTGCTCACCATACTAGAATCTTCAGCCGTTTTCCACTTTCGTGAACTCATTTTTTGATGCATCTCTTAATTTTGTAAGTGGTTCAGCTTTTACCCTCCTGCCCCTCAGCTATTATTATTATTATTATTATTATTATTATTATTATTATTATTATTATTATTATTATTATTATTATTATTATTATTATTATTATTATTATTATTATTATTATTATTATTATTATTATTATTTATGATTTTTATTATTAATAATATTATTGTTGCTGTTGTTATTAATTAACCTGACATTTCATATTAGCACAGTTCACTCGCATTTTCCTGACGACGGCGTACGCATCATACTTCATTCATCATTATGTTGTAGTAGCACTGACTTACTCTCTCATTTCTAATAAAACAAATTTTTTACCTATTACAATTGGAGGAAAATTCCTGATTGCCAGCTTGACTCTGAAAGCTCCTATCTTGAATACCCCAATCTCAACTCTTTAGACATTTTTATTACTGATTGATCAAGAAAACCTCATTTCTCTCATTGCCAGGAGTGCCAGGAGTGCCTGCGCACATTAGGAATTCTCCTTAGGGTCAGAAGATTGTCTCCGTCAGTTTATGTGCTACAGTCGTTTTGAGTACTACTCTCGCTTCTGGGAAAAATTAACTGCCTAAATATCTGACGCAGTTTATAGTCAGAATATTAGACTAGCCCATCCTAATCTCGCCGTTATAATCGATAGCCTTCCACTGCATTTTTTTAGTTACCTTTTTTCTGTTGTTTAAATTAGAATTCACTATATACACTTTTGTTTAGCCAAACGTTAATTAACACGAATTACCATCTCAAAGGCTTTGCAGGGTAATAAGTACTGTATCTCACAGATTTTGCTAGGTAAGAAGTATCTCACAGACTTGTGTCTGTTGCTGCTGCCCCAATAGCCTGTTTAACCGGGTGGTCAACGGGGAAGATAGGTTTGAGGCAGGACTGAAAGGGTAGAAGAAACCTATAAAATTGGTCATAAGTAATATTACTGACAAATTCAATGGAACAAACTGCCTCCCAGTAGTATTCCTGCTCGATTGCTAGCGCACTCAGCTCGCACACTGAAGTCCGTGGTTCGATCCCCAGTACGGGTGGAAAAATTAGGAAACGTTTCCTTAAGACACTTGCCCGAAATGCTCTGCATAACAAGGGGCTTTCTATATAGTAGTATGTCATTGATGTCACCTAGGCCTATATACCTTGTACATGTAAAGATATTATGATTATTAAAAGAAAGTTTAATTTTTACTGTGATATAAGATCTATGGTTTTTAGGTATATGTATATAGCTTAATCTTCTCGGTTCTCAACCTGTTCATCTGTCATAATTGAATGATTTCTGGATAAACGAGATTAATGTTATCTTTACCTAACAAAAAAGCCTATAGAGAGAATTCTCGTTTCAATCTCTAGAGAGAAAAAAAAGATTCCATTAGAATGGGAGGTCACATTCCTGATACCTTTGATATCTGGTCATTCAAATAAGTATAAGTGGACCACAACTGTTACTCTGTTTGTTACTTTTTTTTTTTTTGCATTATTTGACTGGACAACTTTTATCTTTGTTGTGGAATTTTCTATGAAAAAACAAGTTATTTTACTGTTCTCAAGATCAGCACATAAGCAACACTACTACCATTAATACTACTACTACTACTGCTGCTTCTGTTACTACTGGTATTACTACTACTAATACTATTATTACTACTACTGCTGCTGTTATTGGATGTTTCATCTTTGCTTTAACTTTTTGTCTGACAATAATAGTCTCACGTTATTATAAAGATTTATTTGAATTTTTTTGTTGAGGACCGTACATAGGCACAAAATTACACATATGGAAAAATATACATTCTTGGTTTAGTCTTTTTTTAATCTTTGCAATCGAACATTTTAGTTTCTCTCTCTCTCTCTCTCTCTCTCTCTATATATATATATATATATATATATATATATAAAATATATATATATATATATATATATATATATATATATATATATATATATATATATATATATATATATATATATATATATATATATATATATATATCGTTTTCTGCACCACTTTGCATTTTTATTAAATTGTCTTTTCTCAATTAATATTCCTTTCATTGTACTTTCGCTTGTCGCTCCCTCTCCTGTCGGTTGTCTCCACAAAGACGAGCAAAACTCCCCCGGCTGAGAGAATTGGGGATGGTCGTAAAGGATTGGGACAACCAGCAAAAGCGGTAAAAAGTATTATTTTTTATTTGTTTTACAAACGTTTACTGTGTTTGTACCCAGTATTATTTGACGAATTTTAGCGGCGCAGCAGAAGAATAGATTTTAGGTTTTCCCCTTCCAGATATATGTGCATTGCCAAGTATTTCAGATACAACTTTTATCTGTTTATTCTCACGAATTCGCACACTTCGAGAAAACACTTTGTTTTTATTTTCTGTGTGATTATCTATTTGATTGGCTGTTTTAGTTTCCTGTACTGAGGTATGCTTGCGACGTCTCAACTCTAGTGCTTAGTTCGTAATGTTTTTAAAGGCTACATAAATACCATGTGTAGCTCTCTTGCCTCTAACGAGAAGTATAAATGGTCATTTTGTCATCAATCATCAAGGACTTACTCAACTGTCACTCAAGAAAAATGGTCAAATGTCCTCATGTCTTCTTCCATCCAGGTATTTAAGCTCAATAAATGTGTCTCAACCGCTCTTTCTGAGCTCAAGTATACCACAAAAGTCTCTTCACTCACTTTCTTAGCTTAAGCGTAACAAAGGTGTCGCTCAAGTAACTCTGGTTACACTCAGGTGAAACGAGTTTACCTGGCTCCTAATTGAATGACCTTCACCTGTCAGACACTTTAAGCAAGGTGGGACGCCAGGCAAAAATTACTGGGGAACAAGCATGAGAGGCTCAAGAAAGATGACCTGACATAGATTGCTACTTTTATTCCAGTCCTTGGGAGCATAGAAAATGCATGATGGGCCAATTGTTATTTATGTTTGATGAAAATTTGAACGGCAGTTTCTGCGTAAATTTCTACCAGCGTTGTTGCCGAAAAGAGACACGCTCTACATGGTTCAAAGTTTTTTTTTATCTGAATGTTATTCGACAAAGAAATTTGACTGAAGATCAGTACAGGGCAGGATGTGGCAGTCATCGAAATTTAAGATCGAAACATGTGGCAGTAAACGTAGCAAGGCGCTGTTTTGCTTTATATCTCCCCTTCCCTTGCACACACAGTTAATCTTATCAAACCTGTAACATAAAATCAAACCAAGAATTACACAGTTTAATAAAGAAATCAAGGCAGATGCAGAGGACGGAGTAGAAAGTGTATATTGAGAGTAAATGTTCTTAGTATTTTCGAGGTGGTGTGTGTATGTAGGCGAGTCTATTAATGAAGAGAACCATTCACAAACACCAACGCATTAGAAAGAAAAAGTGGATGACATTTCTATCCATTCCGGACGTCCAGGACGGGCCGAAACGTCTTGAGTTTTACTAATCACAGTCTTGTGATTTTAAATGATGGTAACTATTCAGGGTAAGGAATGATACCCAGGACGACTTTTAAGCATGAGCGTTAAAATTATCATATAACAGTACTGGAAATGTTTGCTTAACCCAGTTTAATAGCAAATAAATTAGTCCATAAAATTATAATTTATCTTTCATAAGCACTTCCATTAACCACTGTTATCTGCCACTTTATTTAATATATATATATATATATATATATATATATATATATATATATATATATATATATATATATATATATATATATATATATATATATATATATGCAAGACAACCACTTTTTTTTTTTTCATAGTGGTTGTTTTGCATATTTTTATATCACTTGTTTACTGTGATCTTTTTGCATATATATATATATATATATATATATATATATATATATATATATATATATATATATATATATATATGTGTGTGTGTGTGTGTGTCGTGTCGAATAGGTAAAACTGGTCAGTTAGCAAGAACTCATTTAAAATTAAGTCCTTTCTAAAATTTTCTCATACGTTTAAAGTTATATATTTTTTAACAAAAAAAAAGGCACAATTCCGTGACAGGAACAATACACACACAACCCGCACCGAAACGACGACGTTTCGGTTTGACTTGGACCATTTACAAAGTCACATTAACACAAAGAACAGGTAGAAGGGGTATTTATATTCACTTCTTTTCTTATCATGCCTCCTCTGTCAAGAAAAGTGTTCTTATCTCTCTATTTCTCCGTGCTCTCTGCATTTGTGATCCTCAGTTCCTTGAAGCAGAAATTTCCACTCTTCATAATTAATTTTCCCGTCTTGGCTACCCTTCCCATTTCATAGACTCTGCTTTCTCTCGTGCCAAACGGACTTTCTTCTCTCCTAAATCCCCTACTCCTGGGAACTCTCCTGTCCTCTGCCTTCCCTACATCTCTGGTCTCTCTAATCTCAACAACTCTCTCCGTACCTTAGACATCAAACTTACCTTTCGCCAGACTAACACTCTTCGCACTAATCTAGTTCATACCTCCCCTTCCTCTATAGATTCTCCTGGTGTCTACTCTATTTCTTGTTCCTCCTGTCCTCTTCAGTACTTTGGAGAAACTGGCCTATCTCTTTATGACAGACTTCGGGAGCACAAAAATAGTGTTAGGCTTGCCGACACCAATAATGCTCTTTTCTGTCATGTCAGAGATCACAGTCATCCTATTGATTGGTCTTCTGCTAAAACTGTCTACCCTACGTCCAACTTTCACAGTCGCCGTCTGGTTGAATCTTCCCTTATACACAACTTTTCCTGTATGAATCTTAGCCCTGGCTTTGTCTCCGTAGATGCTTTCCTCTCCCATTACATTGTTAAATGCTCCAAACTTCAGAACACCCGTGACTTAACCTGATTCCTTCCCCTTCTATCTCTTCTTCCTTCTCCGCTTTCTTCTTTCTCGTCTGGGTTTTCTTTCTTTTGCCTTGTATTTGTCCTTTATTTTATTTTCATTTTTCCCCCTCTGTGTTCTTGTCCTTACCCTATGCGGGCCGCCAGCTTTATTGCTGTGCTCCTCTTTCCCAGAATATGACTGACTCCACTAGTCTGGCGAAAGGTAAGTTTGATGTCTAAGGTACGGAGAGAGTTGTTGAGATTAGAGAGACCAGAGATGTAGGGAAGGCAGAGGACAGGAGAGTTCCCAGGAGTAGGGGGTTTAGGAGAGAAGAAAGGGTAGTAAAGACGGGAAAATTAATTATGAAGAGTGGAAATTTCTGCTTCAAGGAACTGAGGATCACAAATGCGGAGAGCACGGAGAAATAGAGAGATAAGAACACTTTTCTTGACAGAGGAGGCATGATAAGAAAAGAAGTAAATATAAATATCCCTTCTACCTGTTCTTTGTGTTAGTGTGACTTTGTAAATGGTCCAAATCGGACCGAAACGTCGTCGTAAGCTCCTCTCTTCTATGTGCGGGTTGTGTGTGTATATATTTTTTTCATTTATGTTAATGTAAAAATTTATTTTGTACCAAAAGTACCTTAGAAAACTTACCTGACCCTATTATAACAAGCGCAGTTTAATTTAGCTTAATCCAACTAAATATATTTTAGATAAGTTTACAATAATTTATAATAAACAAACATAATGAAATATATTTTTTTTCGTTAGATTCAGAATAATTTTTGCGAAATTATTGCATACACAAATTTTCGCTTGCCTTATTCGGCAAGAAGAGTGTTGCTATTTAAACCAGAATAGCAAGGTTTACCTATTCGGCACTATATATATATATATATATATATATATATATATATATATATATATATATATATATATATATATATATATATATATATATATATATATATAAATCTTTTATAATGTAATATGACAGACGTAACTTTTTCAAGAATTGTCGAGGGACTTTAACTCTGCAAAATAAAGCCAGTAGCACAGTATTACGAGGATCCCCATTGTAATACCACAGTTGTTTATAATATCAGTTTGTCACTGTGAGTACCAAATATACTAGTGTGTGTCACTATGAGTACCAAATATACTAGTGTGTCACTGTGAGTACCAAATATACTAGTGTGTGTCACTATGAGTACCAAATATACTAGTGTGTCACTGTGAGTACCAAATATACTAGTGTGTCACTATGAGTACCAAATATACTAGTGTGTCACTGTGAGTACCAGATATACTAGTGTCACTGTGAGTACCAAATATACTAGTGTGTCACTGTGAGTACCAAATATGTTGGTCGGAATCCTGACTTTGTTAATAAAGTGAAACACGGATTTTATCTTAATAATTTCATAAAAGTGGCGCATAGCGGCGATAGAATTGCATAAGATATTGGTGTATGTTGATCACTTAGACCATAAATGGAATAATTAGCAAGTTGACATAGCCAAGACAAAACAATTAGGCTTTTCAGTATTTTATTTTAACTTAGTGATCCTAACTTTAAAATTCAGTCCAAAAGCAGTTCATAGTCTTTGGCACTATGAGGAATAATAACTGATAAATGCAACCCAAAACATATATACAAATATTTAATAATATTTTCTTCCATTCAGTATATTTTGATAAAATAATAGGAATGCTCTCAAATATTATTGCATTTGACAAATATTTTTAATTAAAAAGCAGAATTGTTGTTTTAAATATTCTCAGATAATACTAGGAATTACTCGTAGCTACCCTTTAAAATAAGCCTTGAGATAAGGCATACAAAGTTAGCAGTTAGCCTGTCTGTCCTAATTTCTATCTTAAAATCTTAACTTCATTAGTAAGTAACTTTGAACTGGATCTCTTAAAAATAATTTACGTAAAATTAAATAATTGTAATTTATAACAAATGTATAAAGCTGAATAATTTACAAAAAAAAAAATGGCCACGAAATTTGTTGGCTGCGCCACCATTGTGAAATTAATAATATGCTAATTTTATTTATATAGTATAATTTATTTTTTTGACCCGAAAGGTGCAATTAGTGGTATAGAGAACATTAATTGTTGGATGCTTAGAAATATAAGCAATAGTTTTATTTTCGGATAATTAAAAAAAATAGCTTTAAAATTTAGTGATGAAGGAAAATTGAAGCTTAAGCGAATTCAGTTCATTTCTCATATTTTTTTTAATTAAAACTATCAATATTTTAATGGCTGTAGGTAGAAAATAATTTTATTCTAATACGAGGAATTTTTGCCAAGAGACTGAGAGACTTTCAAACGTCGAGACTTCTAGGTGAGTGTCGAGACTTCTAGGGGAATGTCGAGACTTCTAGGGGAGTGTCGAGACTTCTAGGGAAATGTCGAGACTTCTAGGGGAATGTCGAGACTTCTTGGGAAATGTCGAGATTCTCAGAGGAACTGAGAAACTCTTAAGAGAATTTGAAAATGTTAGAGCAACATGCAAATTTTCTCGAGATAACCACATCAGAAGTTAAATACAGTGACTAACGAATTATTATTCGTTTATTATAATCGCTGGGAAATGCGAGATAATGAGTTTCGATCCGAGGAGAGAGAGGGTAGCTTCAATTCCTTGGATTAGAAACCCTTCATCAGCAGTCCCATTGAAGGGGCTGGTGCTCGGAGACAGGGCCTGTAGATGTATGATTCATAATATGCTTGTATATATAATATGATGGCCTTTTTTTTTGTACACTGGCTGTTTCTCACCAAGGTGGGCTGACCCAAAATAAAGGAAACGCATTCACCATAATTTATTCATTAGCTGTCTTAACAGAAATGCGAATAAATCACAATTCAGATAACCCTCCGAACTGCGTATGGAATTAATAAAATTTTGTGAAGTGACAACAGCCGACAGAAGAACTATATTTTATGGAGGTACACGACGTTTCGCTCACATATAATGTAATCAAGTGAATCTTGCGACATGTAAACGAAACAATCGTGTACCTCTGTAAATATATTTCCTACTCTTTTCTCGAAACATTTTTATTACTATAAAATTTTATTAGCGCAGAGGAAGTTATATATCGGGCGTCGAGAGGCATCAATAGTTATTGAAAAAGAAAGCAGATGACTTGAGTGAGTATGGATTGTATAGGCTTAAAGAGAAGAATGCAGTCATTCTGTGCAAAATTTTATTTTTCACCAAGGCTAAGAAGTACTCGAGGATTTGAAAGTCCCAGTATATAAAAAAAAAAAGTCCCTGACAAGGAACTGAAGGGGATTTAAAGGTTTCAATAAAATTTTAAGCTGCGGCATCTGATCACCGAAGGGATGTACTAAAGAGGTAATCCACAATTGTACAGCACTGTAAAGGCCGCAGACACCTCGCATCAACTGTTCCTGGGTGTTGGTTGCTCCCGCTATTTGATGAAGACGTGACTGTCAGGTGTTTGTGAGCAGTATAATGTACACTGCTAGTTAAGACACGTATGGGCAGATCCTAACATTAAATAGATATGGACAGATCAACACATTAAATACATATGGACAGATTAACACATTAAATACATATGGACAGATCAACACAATAAATGCATACGTGTCATTTCCTCGTCGGTATCACTATACCAATTTCAGCTACTATTTTAGAATGTGTAATAAGGACCTATAAGAGAAGGATCCTGGGGTGAATGGTCAGTTTCAACTTAATTCAGGGTAGCACTTCACCCCCTTCCAAGGAAATATACAGGGAGAGGTTCATATATCTCAGTGTATACACACTCTAAGACTAATTTAGGGTTTGAAAATTAGAAGAGGTGATGCGATAGCCACAAGTTCGTCATAGGATAAACAGTAAAATAAGGCAAGCGAAAATTTGTGTATGCAATTATTTCGCAAAAATCATTCTGAACCGAACGGAAAAATATATTTCATTGTGTTTGTTTATTATTATAAACTTATCTAAAATATATTTAGTTGGATTAGGTTAAATTAAATTGCGTTTCTTATAAGGTTAGGCAAGTTTTCTAAGGTTATTTTGGTACAAAATTATTAATTTTTACATTAGATAAATGAAAAAACAAATATTTTTAAACGTAAAAGAGAAAATTTTAGAAAGATTTTAATTTTAAATTAGTTCTTGCTAATTAACTAATTTTACCTATTTGGCACGATATATATATATATATATATATATATATATATATATATATATATATATATATATATATATATATATATATATATATATATATACATATAAAAATGTGTGTATAAAGTTTTAAGATAAAAAAACTTATGTTTACAACGCATTTAATAATTGAAATTTAATCCTTTGAGCGAGAGGAAACTTTGACATGACGTTGACAGGCAAAAACAGGTTCGCATTGATGAAACGGATGATTTTCCGTCCTGTTAGTTACGTTGATAGGTAATTTCAAGGCGAGCTTAAAGATTTACCGTTGAATATATAACAAAGGCTACTACATCTGACAGAAAAACGCCTTCACGTTTTCTGTATAGATCAGCTTGAAGGGTTTTTTCCCTTGCACTTAAGGCTCCTGAAATGTAACGGAATAATATATTACTTTTGACTTATACCAGGGGAAAAAATATCATAAGAGGATTTACAGACCCCGATGTCGGTTTTTAAAGCGTATGTTGAATATATCTAAAGCATGATAGAATTATAAATCTTGTATAACTTGAAAGTTGAAATCTATTGTTAAAATGTTTGAAATAAAGTAGAGACAAGACCGAGTCTACACTTTTAAAGGCGTTGGCGAAGCTTTCCTCAGTTGCAGCGTTGGCGAAGCTTTCCTCAGTTGCAGCGTTGGCGAAGCTTTCCTTAGTTGCAGCGTTGGCGAAGCTTTCCTCAGTTGCAGCGATGGCGAAGCTTTCCTCAGTTGCAGCTCAGTAAAGCACAGATGGATGAATATCAACGAGAAACTTTGTATATATTCTGCGTAGATAATTCATGTGTATTAAATAAGAGCAACAGTGCACGATCGTTTGAAGGGATGTATATCACAGTATGTATACACATGCGTCCTTGACTTCTGTACAGTTTACTGTTTTTTGTAGTCGATGGACTTTAAACCATCAGCGAAAGCTTAGTCTGTGATGTTCGACAAGTGACTGCACCTTGTGTGACTTTTATATAAAAAAAAAACTAGTTCTAAAGCCAGGTTAGATTTCTCACATACGGTTTTAAGCATATTTCGTGTGTTAATTTTTATATTAGAGTGAATGTGTGTGTGCGTAGTTTTGGCCTTGTTACTTACCTCTACTCTTATAGGAGCGTATACATCGGCTCCGCTTACTAGTCAGGTCCTTAACGCAAGGGGTAAGTTGCCTAGTGGCATAGAAATATTTCTCATTTTCCTCTGTTTGTCTGTTGTTAACCTTGTGTATATTTTTTAATGTCTCGTTATAAATATGACGTTCATAGCCACCGTTATATACTGACGTTGATTACGAGCATGAAGTGTAAAACGGGCGGTGAACATTCTCATTATTACCAGTGCTACTTCACCACAAAGATGATAATGAGATGACAGAACTGTTATAAAATTGTATGAGAAGACATAACGCTCTCTTAACGACTTGCGCTATCAATATATTTTATTAACAAGAGTAATATATCAAGATTCAAATATTCTCCAAGCAAAGTATCATCCAAACTGCTTTAAGATTTTATTACATACTTCTTAATGTTCACAGGCAGACAAGACGCTCTTTCATAACCACAAGCTGCAGCAATGCTCCTCTTTAACAAGAGATGTAAATTAAGTCAAGAGGAGGGAACCAATTTAATATGTATTACTGCTGATATATAGCAAATTATTATAATAAGGTGTATACATAACAGGAATAAGAGTGGATGGTAGACAGAATGCAGATAAATTGGATAATACAAACATACAAGCATTTTTATTATTTTAAACTGAAGGGGATGGCCGGAGCGCTAAACTCGTAGGGAGGCATTTAGGTTCGTTCTAATAAGAGGACTTTGATCATTAAATTACGCAAAATATTATTTTCAGAGCTGTTAACATGACTATATTATAATTTCTTGATGCTAATAATGTGTCGCTCTTGTTATATGTTGAAAGAGCTTATATTTTTACCGCGAATGGTTCCTAGATAACACATGAATACATTTCCTTATCCGAAACCGCATTTAATTCATGAAAATAAGAATGAAACTATAGTTTGAATATTACCTTCTTGATGTATTCAACGTGAAGACTTTTACATCTGTGTATAAGGCCTTGAGCATCCTCAAATACTGGGAGTTTTTACAATATGAATTGTGGGGTTATTTTTATTTTCTCAGCAAAGAATTAAGAGTGATCAGTGCCAAATATCGTAGTATCAGTGACACTGGGGAGCGTCTTTCATTATATATATTTATGACATGTGTAAAAGTTAATACGTATACGCATAGTTACTGTAGTAAGACATTCCTGAATTAAGATATTTTATTTTTATTTTTCAGGTAAGTGAGAGAGAATTTGTTGCCCCACACAGCTTACAGGTAAGTTACCCGAAGAAAAGATACCTTGCAGAACAAGCTTTTATTGAGACAACGTTTCGTTCTGTTAAAACCCTTACAGAACGAAACGTTGTCTCAATAAAAGTGTGTTCTTCAATGTTTGTTTTTCTTCAGTGTTTGTCTGAGGTTAGTCACTCTGATCAAGGTGGGTTACCTATATAATTAAGCTTAAGTTATTCTTATTATGAAAAGAAGTTGCTTTTTTTGTATATTGTTTATTTATTTTTAATTGCACTTTTTCAGCATTTTAGTTCAGTAATTCTAGACCGTTGAGTAATTTACACATTTTCGTACTTCTGTCCGGATAATTCAGTAACTTGTTCTGATATTTGTCTTTAATTAGATTTTTATCCGAAAATTCTTCATTTATTCTTCCAGACATATTGAATATTATTCTATCGAGATTTTAAGAATTGCTGGGAAAGGTGAACATTAAGCAGCTGCAGTTGTCATAGTGTTGGGAAAGGTGACTGTGGGAAAGGTGTTATATAAATATCTGTATTGGTCATATTGTTGGAAGAAGTCAAGTATAAGTGCATGATAAATATATTTTGGGTGACTTGTCTCGTTGTTGTATTGATCATATGGCAGTCATTCAGCGCTAGATTTGTTGAAGACTCGGTTCTCCATGTACTAATCGCGAGACACACTACTCACCTAAATGTATCTTGCATCCCCAGCTATATTTATGAGGTATTTGACCAATTTATTTGTTAAATTGCACGTAAAATTGAATGACATGAAGAAATTATTATAAGAACATGTAAAAAATTGGCAGGTCTTAGTAAGTATGCTTGCATGTATTCGATCAAATGTAGTGTCACTTTTTTATATACTATAAATTTTCATTGTTGCTCTCTGAGAAAAAATGTTACACCTCTCACTGAGATGACTGACTTTCTTGGTCAGTCATGTAGTGTGCGTTTCTTGTCGCGCGTGTTAACGACTGATAGTTTTTCTTATAACTTATGGATATAATCTCTGGTGCAGGAAATGTCACTTGTACTTCTGCGGCTGGTCTGAATGTTTGTGTTGCAATAGGTAGGCTTGCTGTTGATGTTGCTGCTGCTGGCCTAACCTTTGTCCAGGTTGACTAGGTTGCGATGAACGAGCAGAGTATATCCAGGAGCCTCCACCACCCCATGGTCTAAATGGCTCGTACGGGTATAGTATCTCTGTTACAGCTCTTTATTGCTAATGATATTAATTTTACTGTTTGTGGTACTACGACTAGTAACACTGCTTGTTTTATGCTACAGATTGTTATAATTGTTTATATTTTATTTTATTAAC